>CM062077.1:9562202-9875323 GCA_031163375.1 Conogethes punctiferalis | reverse complement strand
ATATCCACGCCGCCGGCACAGCTAGTTATGAATAAAAACCGGATCAAGTGATATTCACATTATCTAGTGAGTTTGTTTGTTAAATAATGACAAGTCATTACGTATAACGTTGTTTTAATCGCCTTCACTGTAACATTATACACAAGTTAATTTCCAAGTATATTAATCAAGGTGTGCTAGTTTCAGGTTGCCTTTGATTCCCGTAGGAACTCATGACATACGAGAGTAAAGGGCTTATTCTATCTTATCGCAGGAGCAGTAAACTTCCGTTGAAAACTCTGTCGGGAATACACTAGCCCTAAGCGAAAAGACAAATGGAATCGCCTGTGAGACACGAATACGATAACTATGAGGAAAAATACGACCGCCAGTATTACATAGGCGCATACATAAATCCAAATTTAAAAACGGGAGCTATTAAAATCGAAACCAGCTCAAATCTTTCAAAAAATGCAATCAATAAAATTTTAGTCTGTATGTTCTTTATAGAAACAAAAAATACTGGATTTTAACGAAACTTGGTACAATTATTCTTCATACTCCTTGGCAGGTTATAGTATAGTTTTCATCACGCTACATCAATAGAAGCAGAGCAGTGAAGGGAAGTGTTGGGAAAACAGGAGACATTTGTATCTGTTTAAACAGTAGTTTTCGCGTGATGTACCTAACATCACGCGAAAACTACTACATGGAATTGAATGCGGTTTTCACCAATGTATTGGTAGAGGTCTAAATTAAAATTGAGACACTATGGAAGTACACATATACATTTTATGGAAGTCGGTTATTTATTAAAACCCGGAGTTATACTTATGCTTTGAACTAGCATAAACCATACACAAACTTTATTTATCTACTTCATACAATATAACTCTTAGGTCAATGTAACTTTATAGCAAGAAAAAAATTAATATCTCACTATAACCTTAGGACACAACAATAGAATTAAAAAAACCGGCCAAGTGCGAGTCGGACTCTCGCACGTAGGGTTCCGTACTATTATACGGCTAAATAAATGCTTTTCTTTATTTTTTATTATATTGGTGTTAATTGAATGAAAAAAATAGACAATTTTCATTTATGACGTTTAAAAAATACTACAGTCTAGCTCTCATTCAAACCAATTTTTGTTAGTAGTTTGCATAGTAAATACACATCATATATTTTTTTTCAGTTTTAACTTGCCCATATTTTAGAAGTTACACATTTTACCATTTTGGAACTGTCTCTCGCGCAAACTATTCAGTTTAGAAAAAAAATATGTTAGAAACCTCAACATCATTTTAAAATACTCATTGATATTCATTGATACCCCACACGTATAGGTTTGATGAAAAAAAAATGTTGAATTTAATTTCTATGCATGGCGATCCGATCTTTGGAGATATCTACTAGGGTGCGTTTGGCACGATGTTATGTTTTTTCGGTCCTTCTGTATGGTGCAGAATCTTGGACCCTAACCAACGCTATGAGCAAACGCTTAGAAGCATTTGAAATGTGGGTATACAGAATGATCCTGAAAATATCATGGACGGATAGAGTGTCTAATGAGAGGGTACTGCAGATGGTTGGAAAGAGGGTGGAGGTTTTGTACACCATTAAGAGGCGGAAACCTTTGGCCATGTAATGCGAAATGAGAAGTACAATCTGCTCCAGCTCATAATGCAGGGAAAAATCCAGGGTAAACGACCACCAGGAAGAAGACGTACCTCATGGCTCAAGAATCTCCGGGCATGGTTCAATCTGAGTACGAGATCCTTGTTCCGTGCCGCTGTGTCAAGGGTCAGGATAGCCCTAATGATAGCCGACCTCCGGTAGGAGATGGCACTCCAAGAAGAAGAAGATGGGGAATCCCAAAAATTTTGATTTTTTTTCTGGTTTTAATTTAAAATCTTAATGCCGTTTACAGAATACATCTAAGTACTAAATTTCAAATGTAGCTCTTATAGTTTCGGAATAAACTGGCTGTGTCATTCGGACGGATAGACGGACAGACAGATAGATATGACGAATCTATAAGGGCTTTTGCCATTTTGGCTACGGAACCCCTCATAAAAAGCATAAGGTGAAAACTAAAGAAATCGTATAGATACACAAACATTATAGATAGTGATGATTGTAGCAAACGCGTTAGGGATTTTGATAACTGTCACTGTAGACCACTACTGTCACTGTACCAACCACGAGTAACCAACACATTGATTACTGTCATCTTACCAGAAAAATGTTAGTAACCTAGTATGTAGTACTTAATAATCTAAAATTTGTTTGTTCCAGATTTTATCGATGCCATACAGATGTTGATTCCGGAAAATTCACCCCTGTATACCTACGTGGAAAGCGAATTCACATATTTTTGATGACATCAAGACGAATTACCGGGATACGGTATTCAACGCCATCCGGTGGGATCAGGGATAATGGATTGTTAATTAATTGTGCGGGACAAGAATCACTAGACATCCAATTAACTCGGGCCGGCAAATAATTTTCTGACAGCCAAGTGTAAATTTTCATATAATTTTCCGAATATTCGTTTCGAATATAATGTACATATTATATGATTTAAAATAGGTATCATGAACAACTAAAATATTTACATTTTTTTTTATAAATTGAAAATTTTTTAATTGTCTATATGACCATGTACATAGCAGAAGATATATATTATATAGGTACATACACTACTGGGACTTTCGAGCGCTTGTTCTTTTTGCCCAGAAATTACAAAGCGCCATCTAGTCCCAATTTAAGCCGATTCATGATCTATGGCTATTATAGTATTTACAATTTCACGGTGACATAGGTATACATATTACGCATAGCAAAGACTCAGAACATAATATAATATGTATGTACATATTTACATACTAGCTGTGCCAGCAGCGTCGCACGCGTGGATATTGGGTTTAAAAAATAACGGACTTATGTACATAAAATGCCTAAATATAAAGTTAGACCTCTAGCAATACATTGCATTGCATCGCATTCAATTTTATGCAGTAGTTTTTGAGTGATGCGCGTTCAAACATACAGGTAAAAATTTCACTGCTCTGCTCATATTGATTGTGAAGTGATGAAAAGTAAGTATACTATAACCCGCCCAAGAGTATGAAAAATAATTGTACCAAGTTTCGTTAAAATCCGTTGAGTAGTTTTTGTTTCTATAACGAACATACTGACAGACAGAAAGACAGACAGACAGACAGACTGACAGACAAAAATTTTACTGGTTGCATTTTTGGCATCAGTAGGCGATCACTAATCACCCCTTAATAGTTATTTTGAAAATTGTATATTTAATGTACAAAATTGACCTCCCTACAGATTTATTATAAGTACATATATATAAGAAGAAGAAGATAGAAGATATTCATAGATTGGGTCTACATATGGGGTTGTAACCATTGTCATGAATGCGTTTGATGCATGTTTCTGTTTAATACCATTATAAGTAAGTAATCAAAAAATAATAATCGTTATAATATTATTTATTGCTTTATGTGGTTACAAAAGATTTCACAAGTGGATAAGTAAGTACGTCCCTTAAACCCTGCAAGGGCACAGCAAAAGCTTAAATCTAAGAAGTACATATATGACTTGTCCTATCCTATAGTTCATTCGCGTTAAGAAAATAGTGACACATCACCGACTGCCGGCCATGCCACACCCCCTAGCCAATTAAAACGCTAGAAATTATAATTTCTAGCGTTAGCCACACCCCCTAGCCAATTAACACCCCCTAGCCAATTAAAACGCTAGAAATTATAATTTCTAGCGTTTTAATTGGCTAGGGGGTGTGGCTTGGCCGGCAGTCGGTGATGAGTCACTATTTTCTTAACGCGAATGAACTTATAGATCAGATATCAGACAAGTTTAGCTTTTTTCTCAATTTGTTATTACTCGTATTACCTATCTATATTGTAATGTCTAGCTAGGGGAACTTATTCTATTTTTCAACTTTTACTTTGAGTGTGGCAGTACAAGTCGAATAGACTTGTCTTTTCGAGTTTTCACTATACGAGTATGTCTACATATAAGTACAATACATGTTAATATATTTTAAAGTACATGATAAAGACTGTAATCTATGTCTTCAGTTACATTAATACAATTTGGAGGTCTTAAATCGTTCGCGAAATAGATTGATTGTCTGATGATCAATTGTATCATACGCATAGACCAAGCGGGAGCTCGGAAAACTGCCGATAATTTGGCCGTCTTATGTCTCATTATGTTGTACTGATATAATCCTATTTCCACAGCGCCAATCGGTTTACTTTCCCATCCAGAACTGCGTTCAATGAATAAAAGCCCTCGTTGAAATCCAACGTGCTCATGTCAGGATTTAATTGAAACGGACTCAATTCGACTCTAGCCGAGATCATGTCACAATCATCGGTCTGACGCAACGCGACGTAATTATGCACGTCGCACTCGACCGGATATATCTATACTGACATCTAGTGGCCCTTCTGATATCGCGTACGAGCAATTAGCGCGGTGACCCATCGTGTACATAGCAGATATTTAGGGTTTCATAATGTAAACACCAATGAAATGGAAACCTAGTCACACTTTTGTCACACTAAGTTATTTAAAAACTATATTCATTGAAAATATGTACTCACATGCGAAATGGAATTCTTGTCACATTAAGTTATTTATTAGTATCGAATAGCGCTGATTTTCAACCATTTGTATTACGTCGGCAAGTGTCCATCGAGATAGTATGCAATGGAGCTAGTTTGGAGTTACAGTATAGTAATATTTCAGGCGAGCAGAAGACAAAAAAAAAAAATTTAACGAAAAATAAAAATAGAAAAAGAATGAAATATTACTAGCTAGGGGTACCTACTAGCTGTCCCGGCGGCGTCGCACGCGTGGATATCGGGTTTCAAAAATAACGGAGTTCCATAAAATTGTACCTTAAGTTTAAGTTAGACCTCTAGCAATAAATTGGTGAAAGCCGCATTTAATTCCATGCAGTAGTTTTCGCGTGATGTGCGATTAAACATACTGATAAAAAAAATTCCCGTTTTCCCAACACTTTCCGTATCTGCTCTGCTCCTATTGATTTTAGCGTGATAAAAAGTATACTATAACCTGCCCAGGAGTATGAAGAATAATCGTACCGTTCAGTAGTTTTTTTTTCTATAACGAACATACAGACAAACAGAAAGACCGACAGACAGACAGACAAAAATTGTAGCTCGACATAATGGCTTCCCTACGAATGATGGAAAGCGAAAGAGAAGCCCAAATCACTGTGACAACGGGCAAGTAACTGGTCAGTTACCTGTCAGTTGCCACCGCCATGCCGGCCCAACCCCACACCCCACGAGCTCGAACACGACACGCAGGAACACGACCCGGAGGTCATTTGGCTGCGGTATTCTATAGGGTGGAGGTCCTTCCCCGGACGGGCCAGCTCAATTCGAGCGAAGATTCGCTATGCCCTACCTCTCTTAAAAAAAGTCTTTTAAAATTTTTGTCTGTTGTGTTTTCGGTCGGTAATTGTATTTTTTTAAGTCAGTTTATTATAATAATTGCGTTTAAGAAATGATTTTGATAACAAAAGATGTAATATTTAAATATTTCAACAGAAATTATGATAATAATGTTTCTGAATGAGTTTTACGCTTTCTAAATGGACTTTTCTGATTGTAAGGCTGGAAACAGTGCTCGACCGATGGTCAGCGCCGACCATCGGTCGAGCACTGTTTCCAGCCTAAATGTTAGACGTGGCGTCCTCTTGCAACAAATATTATTTATGACCAGCTGGCCCGGCAGACTTCGTACTACCCATTATTTAAACCTTCCCTGGACTTCCACAAATAATTTAAGATCAAAATTAGCCAAATCGGTCCAGCCGTTCTCGAGTTTTAGCGAGACTAACGAACAGGAATTCATTTTTATATATAAGAAGATACATATTTAAATATATGTCACCGGAAAATAGCAAAATCGTATGTTGATCAATTTCCTAGGTAGTTGATTAACTTTCGGAATATAACAAACGGTAGTTGAAATGTATTATTTAACGCAATGGATTTCAGTTAGTTGATCAATTTACGGTAGCCTGATAGTCATTTAATAATTTACGATTTTGACACAAGTAAAATCGCCCTCAAATGGGCCAATCGTTGCTCAATGTACTATTTAACGGTGCACTATTACCCGTAACTGAATACACTGTTCCCTGATTGGTTGCCGAGATAACGCCACGTGAGCCATTGAACCAATCAACGTTCACCTCACCTTCGTCGGATGATTTTACGGCAAGACCCCGTAAAATGATGAATTTACTAAAATACATACGTTAAATAATACATTTCAACTGCCGTTTATTATTTTCCGGAAGTTAATCAACTACCTAGGAAATTTATCAACTTACGATTCTTGCTATTTTCCGGTGGCATATAGATAGATTCTCAAATAGTTCCCATTATATTGATTCTTTCTTGTAACAACTATGAAGTAACATGCAAAATTATACACAGAGAGCCTATTGTGCTGCATGTAATTAATAAAAAATGTTTTTATAACAAATGCCATCTACCTTCCTAGTTACCAGCGCGTACGCATTTCTCCAAGAAATTACAACGATTCGGTCATTCATACGAAGACGTAGCTAGAGTTTGAAAGTTATAATAGCCTTTTGAAATAACTACGCGAGTTTGTTGACTTGATGTATTCCAACTCACAAAGTGTCAGTATCTAGGGACGCGAATAAACACCAATGTATTTTGATATTGCCACTGGAGTCATGTATTCTCGGTAGTATTAAGCCACTTTATGAATAGTCTGTCAAAGGAAATATTATAGGAGGTCTATTCATCATGTTACCGTTGCGATAGATTCTTGTCTATGGTTTAATAGCCCGACCAAAAGACGAAACTACAAGCTTTGAATATCGGCAGAGTACCTATATAATATTTAACCTTTTGTTCTCTCGACAGGAGGTATCTTTCTATACATATACCTACGCTTGTTTCATAAATAAACAGACATGTTCATGAACACAAATGTTCGTACTTTGCGGGAATCTAACCCACGACCCTTGGCTAAGACAGCAGAGTATATTATTTATATGTATATTGTTATATTCTAATCTTAAGTATTTTGTATGTAATATTATTATACGAAATATATATGTAGGTATGTGCATTACTTATATATAGGTGGATATATTATAGCAGTTGTTAGAAAGCCTATTACCGCACCACTTTATAGATTTCTGGCTCGCCCAATGGTTGACTGGTAGAGAATGCCACACGGCATTAAGTCCGCCATTTGTACTTTCCTTGTGCAATAAAGATTAAATAAATAAATTAGCCATCGAGCCAGTACCAAATGAGCCATCGAGCCAGTCATAGCAATTGAAATTACAATTCACAGTCTATAAATTTAGATATCTGTGTGTCATAAAGTTTGATAAATTCAATTTTCAAGTAACTTTCTTGTCTGGTTCACGCTTGATACTTTTTGAATAAATTGACCCAGATTCGAATCGACGGTAGCATAGAAAACTCGAAAGTTGTCCGAAGGAAACACAACTTTATCTTTACTTTTGTAGCATATTGAATCAGCAATATCCGTATAATATAGCTTTGTTTGTTCGCGGCCGTTGGGCAGCGTCAAACGAATAAAAATACCTACCTACCAAAACACGGCCATTTTATTCTGTTATTTTTATCACGCGTTGATATTTGCGGAAATTTGACTTCCGTCGCTTTTAGGCACAAAAAAATATACTGTTGATGTTTTCGGATAATAGTATTTTGTATAATATTACAAAGTACCCATATAGGAAATTTGAATTCAACAAAATCACTTTAAAATAAATAATTTCCTACATGTTAGGAGCGACATTGTCTATGTACCTAAGCTTATAATAAATCTGTAGGGACTAGGGAGGTCAACTCTGTACATGAAAAATATTTTCAAAATAAATGTCAGGGGATGATTAGTGATCGACAATGATGCCAAAAATGCAATCAGTAAAATTTTTGTCTGTCTGTCGGTTTGTCTGTCTGTCTGTATGTTCGTTATAGAAACAAAAACTACGGAACGGATTTTAACGAAACTTTGTACAATTATTCTTCATACTACTCTTGGGCAGGTTATAGTATACATTACGCTGCCCCGTGGGGGCGCCGCACCACTCAGGCCATTGGCCCCATCTTGGAAGAGTGGATGCGGCGCCCCCACGGGGTGGTGACGTACCGGCTGACCTAGGTCCTTACGGGACATGGATGTTTCGGCCGGTACTTATGGAGGATCAGGCGAGAGCCTGATTCTCTATGCCGTCACTGCGACAGTGGCTCGGAGGACACGGCAGAGCATACGCTTCAGCATTACCCTGCCTGGGCCAATGAGCGCTCCGGCCTCGTCACTGTCGCACAGGACCTCGACCTGGAAGACCTGTCGAAGGAGACCTGGCGAGCGATGCTCGCATTCTGCGAGACAGTGATCTCGCAGAAGGAGGCGGCGGAAAGAGAGCGTGAGGCTGCGGTAGACGCGCCCGCTCTACGCCGCCCCCGCCCGGGCGTCGCCGGAGGGCATACAACGCATCGTATGCCATCTGAGCCTCTCCTTCGTGCCCCGAGTGGTGAGTGCGGGGGCGCGATCCACTCATAGAGGCGTAACGGTGTGGTGGGTGCAGCCACACCGTTGCACGAGGTCCGCCCGGGGAGCACTCTATTGCTCCCCGGATCCGGGGGCAGGGGTATTTGCCCTCCCAGGACCAGGAGTGCCGGCCGCTTATCATCTGCGGCTGGTCAGGGCAGGCAGGGATATGGCCGTATGCTTCGGCGCTACCCGTGTCCCTGCAACTTACTGCCCACTTGCGACACAGGGGGGTTTAGTGGGTATGCCCTCCCTTTTGGGAGGTGTGAGTCCCACACACCATGCCGCCTCCCCCCGGAGACGGCATGAAGTTGCCTAATGCATTCCCCTCTTAAAAAAAAATAATTTTACATTACGCTACAATTATTCTAAGGCTACAATGAATAGGAGCAGAGCAGTGAAGGGAAGTGTTGGGAAATCGGGAGAAATTTTAATCTGTATGTTTGAACGCGCATCACGCAAAATCTACTGCATGGAATTAAATGCCGTTTTCACCAATGTCTTGCTAGAGGTCTAACTTAAAACTTAGGCCCCATTTTATGTAAGTCCGTTATTTTTGAAACACAGCACATTACAGTACGAGTATATTAGTTTTGGCACAGCTAGACATACATTAAATATTTGCTAAAGTTTTACCAATTCGAGAGTTTATACAAAATTCAGATTAGTGTTGGCCAAATATACATAATTCAGAAGCTTAGGCTCAATGAAGGATTAGTTTGTGCGGCTCACCATACCCTTTAAATCTGATGCAGGGCGGATACCCTGGTCTCCTACTAATCAGCGCGGATTGTTGCCCTTCCGCCACTCCTCGCCCTGAATCAAGTAAATGAGAAAACTTTCTAATTGGAATTTCAAATAGGCCGCCGTTTATCCAGACGAGAACTGTTCGCGGTTGTGCGCCGACATGCCCACCCGTATTATAATTCTCGCCGGATTCGGTAATTGATATGGGTATCGTTAAATCAGTACAATAAACTCGTTTGTTTGAATAACTAACTGTAGATACCTATATATAAAAAAGATCGTCCTTACGAAACAGGTAAAAGTTTTAATTTTATTGATGACAGCTTTTTATAAAGTTTGGTTTGTATGTGACGTCCATTATAAAAGTATTGATCTTGGTATATAAAAGTTCAAGAACGTAGATAGAGTAGTAATATTCAATTACCTACGTTAGTGGCAACCTTTTAGAAGCGAGTTAACTAGTCGTTGTTATAGAAGTACCGCCCCAACAATGTTGTTTTGGAGCACAGTAGATTTAGACATTTAAAAACTTTCCTGTTGGCCAATCGCTCGTAACTGACTTAAACGCTGACATGTCATCATCTTCATCACAGCCTGCATACACTGCCGGACACAGGCCTCTACCAATGATAATTTTCATTAGGGGGATTTGGGGATGTAAGGGAACGACCCATTATCTTTTCGCTTCAAGCCAACCTCACCTGCCCGTGGTGCATCCTGCCGAATAACAAACGAGGCGCTGGCAACCGACTGGTGGCGGTATAACCATCACGATTGAAGGCGTAGCTAAATACCAAAAGCCGATGACGGGCAGCAGCATCACCGGAGCGAGAAGCTACGCCCTGCGATCGCCAACCCGCCTGCCCAGCATGTGCGATTATGGGTATATCCTCCAGATGTTTGCCCTAAGTGGCGAACAACTGGAGAGGCCTATGTCCAGCAGTGGACTACAATAGGCTAATGATGATGAGGGGGATTTGCCTTAGTCACCACGCTTGGTAGTCTTAGTCGCCTTCTACGACACCCACAGCATGAGATGGGGTGGTCCTATTCTTAATCCGGAAACCACACGGACAGCTGACATAGAACACGAGTTTATATGAGATTGGCTCGATGGCTCATTTGGTAGTGACCTCTGCCTTCTGAGCCAAGGTTCAATTCCCGCACAGTACAAACATTTGTGTTCATTAACATGTCTGTTTGTATTGGTTTGGGTGTTTCCTATGTATAATTATGTATTTATTTACAAAAATAAAAAGTATCTAAGTAAGTTTATCAGTTGGCTAGCACCCATAGTACAAGTTTCGGCTTGGTTTGGGGCTAGATGGCGATGTGTGGCCCAGCGTGGCATGTCTTGGGTTATTTATTTATTATTTATTTATATCAATGAGCGTTAATTTGGATATTGACTGCTGACCGATAGAATATTGCGTTTAAGCAATGATATGAACCCGCGATTGACTGCATTAAGCAGGAGATGACGCGCATGTATTAGCGGAGTGTCGTCACGTCAGAGCGCTCGCGTTACATCAGAGACGCTGTAAAACTTGGCCGGCCGATGGTCGAGTAAGCTCGGAACGAAATTGCCAATCCTCTTTCACAATGGACCGTAAAATGGTTTTCCGTTTTTGCCCGACCGAGCGGAGCGGTGCTCGTTGATTCACCGGACACGTCGCGCGGCGGGCTATCACTAGTTGGGGGAATTTGTGGAAATAACTCTTTTACGCCCTTGTACCTGGCCTATGTTCTGACAGACAACTCGTGCGTCAGCTCTCCGGATTAATCGAAATATACATAACTCAAAGGTGACTGACTGACGTAGTGATCTATCAACGCACAGCCCAAACTACTGGACGGATCGGGCTGAAATTTAGCAAGCAGGTAGATGCTATGACGTAGGCATCCGCTAAGAAAGAGTTTTGATCAATTCTACCTCCAAGGAGATAAAATAGGAGACAAAAATTTAATCTACGCGAACGAAGTCGCGGGCACAGCTAGTTTGTGCATAAATGTCATGCCTGCTATTTGAGCGCCTGTCATTAATAATTTCATAATATGAAACAATTGATTGGATATTTTGGAGGGTACTGTATTGCTTTCTTTTACCTTAAAATGAGATTTAGTGCTTAGAGAAGTAGTTACTTCAGTTTTAAAGTTCAGTGAAGTAAATAAGTTATACTCGTAGAATCAATGAAATAAATCGTCTTCGATGTCGAGCGGCATGTCGTGTGCACAACTTGCTATAACGACGATGACGAATTGAAACCTGCTTACGAGAAGATTGGTCTCCAAGGAATCCGCGATAGCGATAGGTACAACTCTAAACACCCAAATTGTATCGTAACTTTTTCGAAGAAACCTTTTCCAATCTTCACTCGACATGGATTTGTTTGCACTTTACACTTCAGAATACATTTATATTTTAATTAATTATCATGTGACCAATAATAACTAATACAGGGTTTTGCATAATATTACGAGCCGGTTGATGACCTATTATTTTAGTTATTCTGCCCTCCACCGGTGAGTTCAAATATATTTGGAGATCTATTCTGTGTCTAACTATTAATAATTGATTAATTACTGGCGCTTGTTTTGACTTTTATGCACTTTTATTCCACCCGAGAGCCGATTCCAAACTCTTAATAAAATTGCCTGAGTTTGATTCAAGTAGTTGACATCAACGCACAGCCTTAACGTCTAAACGTAGGCACTTATGAATTATGGCTTAGGTACCATAGACGTGCACTAAGGAAGTAATTCCCGAAATTCCCGAAGTTCCCACGGGAACGGGAATTAGCGGGAAAATTCTTTTGTATATAAAATCTAAACCGCTTAAGTTAGACGCTTGAAATTTGGCATGCAGGCATGCACCTTAGTAAACTTAAAGCTAAGTCGCAACAGGATATTGCAAAATTCCCACGGGAACGGGAGTTAGCGGGGGATAAAAGAGGGGATGAAACTCTATTCCACGCGGACGAAGTCGCGGGCACAGCTAGTCTATCTAAAATATATATAAAAGGAGAAACTGACTGACATATCAACGCACAGCCTAAACGGCTAAACGTAGGCACTTGAAATTTAGAAGGGATGTATCTAAGGTACCGTAGAGGTGCACTAAGAAAGGAATTCCCGAAATTCCCACGGGAACGGGAATTAGACAAATTGCACCCGTGCGAAGCCGGGGCGGGTCGCTATTTGTTCATATGAGCATTAAATAAATATGTCAATAAAGGCACAATGAAACATTACTGTGCCCCTTGAACACTTACCTTTTCTTGCACAGTTAACAGATCATTTATAGAAATGGAAAATCCGACCCAATGGTCTTATCATTGTTTGATCGTCTGTAGCCGGTATTTCTTGCGGCTTAAAAGTTAGCAGGTCAACGAATGAATTTTACTTTTTTTACGTTGCTTTAGCCCCTCAGTGTATGTATGTTGAATATTTTTTTGTAACAATATTCAACATACATACACACTTTTCTTTCTGTTTTGTTATATTATATGTATTGCTTTCTCTACACCTATATACTTTCAATAAATAAGCATGAGTTACATTTGCACAAAGCACGCAAACAATGTGATGGCCTGGAAGAACGGAAATCGGTGGCTAATACAAGTTTTAACTAGGTACAACTCTTGCTGATAAAGTCTTACACAAAGATAAGGTACCTATTACAGCTCAAAGCTTGCCACGGAGAATGCGACACAAGTGTACAAGCCAGTTGGAACTAGTGCCGGTGACAGCTAAAAGCAATATCTTTTCTCGGCGAGACCAATATCAGTTGTGTTGCAGAAATAATGCTCCAGGCGAAAAACTTGCGCTTGTACCTTACACAGTGCTGATTCGAATGGAAATCTCAATTCAGTGTTTTTAGTGAAAGCTTACACACACACACATACATCACTAATACACACACACGCACACACAACACTCTTACATACATGCATGCACAGACAAGCTAATAAAAAATATTTTTATACAGGTTAACCACTTGGGACGCTGATTACCTCAGTTTCGGAGGTGGGCTTAAACAGCTGCGACATAGTTGTAAGACTAATGTAGCAATTGTACATCCTTGTATACCATTAGACATATTGAGAATAATTCGTTCATTAAAAAATACTGCAAGCGTAGGGTATGACGACATTTGTACAAAGGTAATAAAACATGTTTCGATACCAATATGTAAGCACCTAACACATATACTCAACTTAGCTCTTGCTGCGGGTGTTTATCCTAGTGAACTGAAAGTAACGATCATAAAACCATTGTTCAAAAAACAGACTAGAGAGCAGATGCAATTTTATCGGCCAATAGCTCTTCTACCAGTATTCTCGAAAATATTTGAAAAAAAAAACATATATCTGAAAAAATATACAACTTTGTAGAAAAGCACAACCTTCTTGTCAAGGAACAAAACGGTTTTAGACGTAACAAAACAATAAATATGGCAGTGTTTGACTTTTTAAATATAGTTATAAATAATGTTGATAAAAGAACACCAGTTTGTGCCATCTACTGTAACATGACGCAAGCATTTGATTACGTCAAGCATAACCTTATAATAAATAAGTTAGAAAGTTATGGAATTAGAGGAAATATTTTTCAACTGATTGAATCTTACCTGACAAATAGAAAACAGTATGTGCAAATTTCTAAAATCAATCCTTCAACTAAAAAGGAAGAAATATACAAGTCTCGAGATCGTATCATGCAATATGGTGTTCCACAGGGGAGCGTACTAGGTCCATTACTTTTTATATTATATATAAATAACATTACAAAGACAGTGAAACATCCTATGACTTTGTTTGCGGATGATAGCACCATTGTTATAGAGTGCAAGGATAGGGGCAATTACGAAGCCGAAATAAACAGTGCATTAGAATGTGTAATAACATGGTTAGGAAATAATAATTTAAAGATTAATCTAGATAAAACAATGTTAATGCAATTTAGTCAAAGATTACTTAAATGCTCAAATAGTATGAATATACATTATGGAAATCAACCAGTTACTGAAACGGACACAACTACTTTTCTTGGTCTAGTTATTGATAAAAAATTTAATTGGAAAGCACATATTGAAAATTTGACAAAAAAGGTTAGCAAATGTTTCTACGCACTCTTCAAACTCGTCCCTGTATTGAATACTGATGCTCTTATAACTGCATATCACGGTATGGTGGTCTCGCTACTAAGATATGAAATAATATTTTGGGGTAATTCTGCAAATATAGAAGTTGTTTTTAAAGCCCAAAAAAGGTGTCTGCGTGCTATATTTGGCTTAAAACAACAAACCAGCTGCAGACCGTATTTTAGAAGGTATAAATTGTTAACGCTGACATCTTTGTATTTATATGAAGTCGCTGTATTTGTTAAATCTAATCCAAAATATTTTGTAAAAACGACTGATATCAGCCACCGCCAGCAAAGAGACGAAAGTAAATTATGTGTATGCATAGCCAATACGGCACTTAAGCAGAAAAGTATTCTTGGTATGGGTCCCCGTATATATAATAAACTGCCAAAAATATTAGAGATCTTGACATTACAGAATTTAAGCATAGACTAAAGAATTTCCTCATTGATAAATGTTATTATAATGTAAATGATTATCTGAATGATGTTGAAGTTTTAAATTTTAAGTGTTTATAGTATGTAATAAGTATTTTGACATAATTATCTTTTATTCTATTCAAAATTCAAAAATTCAAAATTCAAAATTATTTTATTCGTCATCACAGGTTTCGTAATTAGGTTGTTACAGGTTTATATAGTGCTCCATGATGTATCTTAAAAGACATACGAATTTTTAGTACATAGATAATAAAAGATTACAATATTAATAATAATTAATAGTCCCATTATTTGCATGCATTTCCACATTTTGGTTCATAATCAATTTGGTACACAGTAATAATTAAGAAATTAATAACATTAAATAAAAATAAAACAATGAATTAATGTCAATCATAAGAAATAATGTCAGTTAAATTAAATTTATCAAATATCTGTGTCCATGATGTATTCATTAATACTATAATAACATTTATTTATGAGAAGTGTCGACAATTTAGCCTTAAATTTTTGTAAGGTATGGCTTGTTAATGATTCTGGTAATTTATTAAACAGTCTTGGTGCCATCTCAATTACACTTTTTTTCATCAATGCAGTTTTAGATAAATTAGTACTAACTGCAGGTTTTCTCGGGCGAAGGTTTCTATCAGGCGCTACTTTTAGTTTAAACAGATGAGGATTACACTTTACAAAAATACAACATTCCAGTATGTAAAGACAGGGCAGAGATAGTAATTTTAAGCTTTTAAAATAGCTATCTATTGGTTTAAGGCCACACATGGCTCTTATACATTGTTTCTGAGCACGGAATAGGATTTCCCTATATGTGGAATTACCCCAAAATATGATACCGTATCTCAGGGTGGACGACACAAATCTTAACTAATATTATAAAGCTGAAGAGTTTGTTTGTTTGTTTGAACGCGCTAATCTCAGGAACTACTGGTCCGAAATGAAAAATTCTTTTTGTGTTGAATAGACCATTTATCGAGGAAGGCTTTAGGCTATATAACATCACGCTGCAGCTATTAGGAGCGAAGAAATAATGGAAAATGTAAATAAAAAACGGGAAAAAAAAAACTATTCCACGCGGACGAAGTCGCGAGCACAGCTAGTCCATGATATGCTGTTACAACTGTATTACGAGGAGCTATCCTAGCAAGTTTATACAGTGCATAAGAAAACTTATACAATTTTTTACAGACATCTTTTGAATGTGACTTCTATTTGGACTGTATTTAATTTTTAATTTCAATTTTATTTTTTGTTTTCGTTTTGACATTATCTTTATTTTATTTTAATTGGATTATGAACTAGCAATGTCAGAATCTGATCAAATTAAATCAAATTTGTACGCTTTTCTAGGCAAAACATGCAGAACTCATATATGTATTTGACATCTGTTACTCATGTTTCTACAAATAAAAATATCTTTATCTCTCTTTATCTTTATCTTTCTTTATTGTAATTTGTTAAAGTTCCGAATATTTTTTTTTCATCATCATCATAAGCCTATTGCAGTCCACAGCTGGACATAGGCCTTTCCAGTTGTTCGCCACTTATGGCAAACATCTGGAGGATATACCCATAATTGATGATGTAAACATACACGACCTAGACGTAGACATAAAAACTAGTCACCAGACTAAGCTAGGATATTTTAGAGTCAATTGTGTGGACAATTGATTAAACACATTTGACACAATTGACTAAATCCGTAGATTGTTGCCTCTCAGCTCTCGCCCGTAATATCAAAATCTATATCTGCAGGTAGCAGGTGAGAGCCGTCTTAGTTTAGAAAATGTCAATTCATATTTGCTTATCTTTTACCGAATTTCAAAAGTGGTATATTGCACTGCACATTAGGACTAGACGGTTTAACGAACAAACTTTGATTAATCTATATCTATCTATCTAAGTATTCTTAATAATAAATCAGTAGAGAGGTCAATTCTGTACATGAAATATATTTTCATTTTCAAAATAACTATCAGGGGGTGATTAGTGATCGATACTGATGCCAAAAATGCAATCTAAAATTGTTGTCTGTCTGTCTGTATGTTCGTCATAGAAACGAAAACGACTCAACAGATTTTAACGAAACTTGGTACAATTATTCTTCATACTCTTGGGCAAGTTATAGTATAGTTTTTATCACGCTACAATCAATAGGAGCAGAGCAGTGATGGGAAGAGTTGGGAAAACGGGAGAAATTTTTATCTGTATGTTTGAACGCGCATCACGCAAAAACTACTGCATGGAATTGAATGCGGTTTTCACCAATGTATTGCTTAAAGCACCACTTTATGTAGTAAATAATACTATGATAATAATATTATAAAGCAAAATAGGACCATGACGGCTGATAGGGATGAATGGAAGAAGAAAACATATTGCGCCGACCCCAGATAATGGGAACAGGGCAGGCGAATGATGAATATTATAAAGTAAAGGTGACAATGTTTATCTAATTCATTGCAACGTAATACTCGTATTATTATTATATTACAATAAAAATTGGACTGGATTTCGATGTCATGCGGCTTGTTGCGTAGACAACGTGCTTTGTTCTTCTTCTTTGCGTGTCAATGGCAAATAAAAAATCACACCTGCTGTGCCCAGTGCTCCGCCACCTCAATTGCACCCCCATACGCGAACATACGATCTGTTAATGAGCAAGTATCACCATACGCTGAACAGCAAATCAGATGGGACATGCTTTTGAGAGGGGCACCACAGTCGCAGGCCAGGTCCGACCCATCAGTGTAACCCCACCCGAACCTATTTTCCTTGCTACGGCCAACCTGAGTACGGAGTCTGTTTATGGACTTCCAGGTTAGCCATGGCAACTCATGTCCAGGCGGAAGTTTCTCCATGCATGGCACAAATGGACTAAATGAATCATAATCATTTATTGCGTATTATTTTCAATATGTATGCTCATTCATCTTACTTTGACTGGCCCGTTGCGTTGGTCTGATTTAACAACTGTTGTATCAAATTGGTTATGACGTATACGTGAACCGAGTGATAAAATGGCGGTAAACTGTTGATTTTACCCCAAAAAAATACAACATTTCCTTTCAAAGAGTGACACATGCTCTTCTTAAAAAGAAAACACAATACACATTAGTAATATAACCTGAAACAATCCAATAGGATGAAAAATAGTATAACATAAAACAGGCATTAACAGATAAAATAATCCATAACATTAAGATAACCGTGCCATCTCACAAGAATACTGAATCTACTGTAGGAATTCGTCTATAAATATCTCGGAAATCGCGGAGTAGTCCGCGATAGTATAGCTATTTACGTGTTTAGTGCGCATTCGGTAAGGAAAAGATCCCGTATCGTAACGGAAACATTTCTGAAGTATCCCCGGGCGCGCTGGGTATGCGGGTCACGTCGCGGTAACAACGCGAACGGCGCTGCCCGCCCAGAGGTTTGTTGTGATATCGACGCTGGTTTTTTCACAATACCTGACCCTGGCCGAAAAAGATTTTCGTAATGTTAGTTTGTTGAGATAGCGCGGCGTACTTTATGTCTTGTTAGGGCGGTTTAGTGACCACGTGTTACGTGCCACCGGTTTATTTGCAGCTTTGTGTTTCCCCGAATTGACGACTGCCTATCTTGTTTCAGGAACTCCGTTTTACGTCGTCTGATATTAACGTTCTTTGTCGCCCCTGTGGTTTATACCAGTAAGTTACGATTGTCGTTATAGAACGAATGTTGGGCTCTGGTTAAGAGTTATTTATAGGTACCTAAATAAAATATTTTCTGCCACGTGTAACGAACTCGTAACATATTCATTAACCAAACTTATAATAAGGATTATAAACAGAAGTATTATTTACTTCAGTTTACAGTCCCTATTTAATAATAGGTATCTCACGGTTTTGAGTACACAACAAAGGAAAAGGCTAAGCGACTGCTTTGGAAATCTTAACTAATATTATAAAGCTGAAGAGTTTGTTTGTTTGTTTGTTTGTTTGAACGCGCTAATCTCAACTACTGGTCCGAATTTCAAAATTCTTTTTGTGTTGAATAGACCATTTATCGAGGAAGGCTTTAGGCTTTATAACATCACGCTGCAACTATTAGGAACGAAGAAATAATGGAAAATGTAAAAAAAAAACGGGGAAAAAATAACTATTCCACGCGGACGAAGTCGCGAGCACAGCTAGTGTATAAATATATCTTACTAGCTCGTAACGTGCTTAAATTATTTAATAATTATTTACAATTCTATTCATTACATCTTGAAACAAGCTTTCGTAAAACAATTAATTCGCTGTCTGCAAAAGAAAGTCTGCAAAGTATCTGTTTTTTCCCCTCCTTTTTATTTTATGCATTTCGAATGATCAATTAGATGATTCTGAATAGAAGTAATCGTATTAAATCTTCTGTATCACATATAACTTTTTTAATGATCATCAGCACAGTATTCTTAGCTAACGAACTTCCATAAAATGACTCTAGCAATACATTGGTAAAAACCAGCATTCAATTCCATGCAGTAGTTTTCGCGTGATGCGCGTTCAAACATACAGGTAAAAATTTCTCCCGTTTTCCCAACACTTTCCTTCATGGCTCTGCTCCTATTGATTGCAGCGTGATGAAAAGTATACTATAACCTGCCCAGGAGTATGAAGAATAATTGTAACAAGTTTCGTTGAAATCCGTCGAGTAGTTTTTGTTTCAATAACGAACATACAGACAGACAGACATACAGACAGACAAACAGACAGACAGACGGACAGACATACAAAAATTTTACTGATACCACCATGTTGCACTTCTATAAATATTGTATTTGCCTATCTAAATATAGCACTCTCCTGAAACGTCTGGAAACTTGGAACTTTTATTTAGACTGTGTGTCATAACATCGCAATTTCCAATATTCCCCTCAGCGTCGTAGTCAATTGTACGGTATCTCTGCATTCAGATCGCATTCAGCTTTCGCCTTTTTATACAAGGAAAGCAGCTCATATGAGAAATATTAAGGTTAGCGATCGCCAACAGCTGACGCGGGCACGCGTGACTCAAGCGAATAATATACCGAGCGACCTTCTTCACCTTACAAAACGTCGCTTATACGTACCTATGTAATCCATTACGTGGGATACGCAGGGTGAACTATTTAATTTCAATTTA
Source organism: Conogethes punctiferalis (assembly GCA_031163375.1). NCBI lineage: Eukaryota > Metazoa > Arthropoda > Insecta > Lepidoptera > Crambidae > Conogethes > Conogethes punctiferalis. The sequence continues at coordinate 9,855,196 of CM062077.1, read as the reverse complement.
TTACATTACGAAAAAGAATGTACTTCTACGTGAGAAGTAGGGGTATAGTAACACGACATAATGGCTTCCCTACGCCTGATGGGACACGAAAGAGAAGCCCAAGTCGCTGTGATAACGGGCAATTAACTGGTTAGTTACCTGTCAGTTGCCACCGCCATGCCGGTCCTAACCTCCCACGAGCTCCGGAAACCCTATTCACCGGTAGAAACACGACCTGGAGGTCATTTGGCTGCGGTATTCTATGGGGTGGAGGTTCTTCCCTGGAAGGGGGCGGCTCAATTCAAGCGATGACTCGCTATGCCCTACCTCTCTTCTCTAATGAGAGACTCTACTAAGAACTAATTGGGGAAGTTTCTTTGAATATTTTCACTTGTGTCTTTATTTATACAACACGTAGGAATAACTTCAAAATCCACACACACTAAGATAATAGCATACTCCTCCTCCATAAACTCCTACCTACTTAAATATTATCATGCTTGCATTGATAAGTAATCAAAAGACGCATCTTTATTTTTCACTAGCTGTGCCCGCGACTTCGTCCGCGTGACATAGAGTTTCATCCCCTATATTTTATATTCCCTTGCAGGTAGAATTAATCAAAATCCTTTCTTAGCGGATGCCTACGTCATAACATCTACCTGCATGCCCAATTTCAGCCCGATCCGTCCAGTGGTTTGGGCTATGCGTTAATAGATCACTATGTCAGTCAGTCACCTTTGAATTATATATACTTAGATGGAAAATATCTTTAGAGAAAATCATTTATTTCATCATGTGTGAACAACCATTTCATTTTCATTTGTTTACGTTTAAGGGGTAATATCGAAAGTCAGATATGGCTTTGGATACTCTCATTAATGCTTAAACTATGTATATCTTTTTTTAATTTAAAAAAAAATTAAAAGTTTCTTGATGTCATACCATAACAGTCAACTTTCAAGTGTTTAGAATAAGAGTATTATTAATAATGACCATCTTCATCATAAGCCTATCACAGTGCACAGCTGGACATAGACCTCTCCAGTTGTTCGCCATATTTGTCAACCATCTGAAAGCTTTACCCATAATTGCCACGCTGGGCAGGCGGGTTGGCGATCGCAGGGCGTAGCTCCTCGCACCGATGACGCTGCTACCCATCATCGGCCTCTGGTATACGCCTTTAATAGAAGTGTAATCATCGTACCGGCACCAGTCGGTTCCCAGAGCATCGTTTGTTATTCGGCAGGATGCACCACGGGTAGGTTTGGAGCGAAAAGATGATGGGTCGCTCCCTTACAACAAGTATATAAATAAATACCAAAAAGTATTACCTACCGAGTACTGGATGTTCTCAAACTAATGGTATTTTGAATACGGTGTGATCTGAGAGATGCAGAGTTTCGATAATCTTAAATTCAGGAATAATGAGGTAAATTGTATATTGAAATATTATTTTATTTAGATGTTACAGTGAATGTGAAAGAATATCTTAAAGGAAGAAGATTTTGTCTTTCTTAAACAAGGTTTATAGAGCATAGGAAGCTATAAATGATAATGGCTCACACTATTTTTTCTAAGCTAAAGTAGATGTACCAAAAAATTGCTCCATCTACTCTGATACCAGATCTGACTTAATCAGTCACCTCTAAATAACGTCAGTGATATTACGAGTATGTGTATAAGGCGTATTCCTCGTGTATTTAATCAATATACACTTTGAGCATGTGTTTACCCAACGGGGAAGTTCACATTTGGTATGAACGCGCGTAAACTACTCAAATAGATCTAGAGCAAAATAACATTACCACGATTGCTTAAATTACATTCTTCTTTTATACATAGAAACATAATAAAGCACGCTTAGCATAATAAAATTAGCAAATGAGGAGGTATGAGTGCAGCGTGGCATTTCTTGGGGTTATTATTTTTTTATATTCATCATTGTATCGACTTTGAATTGTCTATTGTCTATTATTGCTTGCCATGGTGTCCTGTTAGTCTTAAGTGTGTTTGAGTTGACTAAATTTTAACTGAAAATATACGTGAAGAGATTTTTTTAGAACGTTATTGGAGTGAACATGCCGCTGAAAAAAATTGATTATTTTTAGCATAATAAAATTAGCAAATGAGGAGGTATGAGTGCAGCGTGGCATTTCTTGGGGTTATTATTTTTTTATATTCATCATTGTATCGACTTTGAATTGTCTATTGTCTATTATTGCTTGCCATGGTGTCCTGTTAGTCTTAAGTGTGTTTGAGTTGACTAAATTTTAACTGAAAATATACGTGAAGAGATTTTTTTAGAACGTTATTGGAGTGAACATGCCGCTGAAAAAAATTGATTATTTTTGCAAATAGATTTACTAGTAATATTATAATACTTTTGCACGGCACAATTTTTTCCTAACAGCACTTCGCCGTGTAGCCTGCTGAGAAGAAGTGCCGCAACAAACTTTTTTAAAATATACGTATAATACATATAATACATGAAATCATTTTAATAAGCGCAAGCGAGCAGACTATCATGTGCATGTGATATTGTCATCCATATAATCTTGTACTTTATAATAACCTTTAGATATTAAACAGGACTTAATGCGAGTTTTAAATCTATGTATAGGTAGATCAACAATATCTTGCGGTATTTTGTTAAACATTTTTACACTTTGTCCAATGAATGAGTTACCAGTTTTAAGAAGCCTGAGATTGGAAACAGCAAGTTTGCTTTTATTTCTAGTATTGAACTGGTGAAGATCTGAGTTTTTACTATATAAACGTATATTCTTACGTAACAAATAATTTACGATGAGTATCGTTTTTAATCGTATAATCTATACTTATAATGAATCTGTAGAGAGGTCAATTCTGTACATGAAATATTTTTTCAAAAAAAGTATCAGAGGGTGATTAGTGATCGATACTGATGCCAAAAATGCAATCAGTAAAATTTTTGTCTGTCTGTATGTTCGTTATAGAAAAAAAACTACTGGGCGGATTTTAAGGAAACGTGGTACAAATATTCTTCATACTCCTGGGCAGGTTATAGAATACTTTTCATTACGCTACAATCAATAGGAGCAGAGCAGTGATGGGAAGTGTGTGGAAAACGGGAGAAATTTTTATCTGCATGTTTGATCGCGCATCACGCAAAAACTAATGCATGGAATTAAATGCGGTTTTCACCAATGTATTGCTAAAGGTCTAACTTAAGATTTAGGTACTTTTTTATTGAAGTCTGATAATTTTGAAACCCGATATCCACGCGTGCGACGCCGCCGGCACAGCTAGTTTAGTTATATTATTATTTAACTTGTACGACGATTCACGATTTCACCTATCGCACATTGAAGTTTATATTCCATTCTCAGCGTTGGTAAGAAATAGCTACTGAAAACGTCTTGATCTTGCTTAGATATGCCTATAAATATTAAGCGCTCACAAGGTCTGTGATGACAAATTACGAGAAAAATAAATTTCCGGATATCAAGTAAAGCTCTTGTTAAAAGTAGAAAGGTGGCAGCTGGACAAACAGATTGCCGGAGCCGCCCGCGTGACAAACGACCTAAGACGCGACGCGAAATATGTTTTTACCAAAACGTGATTCCCGGGAGCGCACTTGCCCGTTGCCGTTTTTGAAAAGGCAAATCATAATCACTTTTATCCATTTTTATTTAGAAAGTACTTACTTTTATTTCACTTCTCTACTGCAAAATGCGTGGCCGGATTCAAAAGTTATGTTACCATCTTGGTCTTACGACTTCAAACGAATTGCTGTAATCAATTTTAATCAGTAGTATTAATGGACCTAAGTATCATTTATTTGGATTTTTAAAATATAAAAAGTGAAGCATGATGGATGTGACTAACATTACGCACGTATTTTATATATTCTTATAAATTTTTTCTGCCTGCTATCGTGGGGTTTAAAAAACACGCTGTGGGAAATCCAGTGTAATTCGTGATTGTATTCTGATAGATACTTATATATTAATTGGAATGTTCGATGTTTCACCGCGACATGACATTCATCAATTTCGATTGTTTTCTCCGAAATATTTCGTGATTCATACTTGAACCGGACCCGAGCAGCATGGTATGCGTAAATGCATTTTCACCGGAACACAAAAAAAAAAGGATATTTACCTGTAACTGTCAAAGTTTCACCTCGATGCTACGTCTTGCATGGGATCACCGGAGGCTTACAGCTGCTTGTTGTATTCGTCTATAGTCTGTTTTGCTTGCATTGTAACCATTCACCATGACGTGTGTATCTTAGCAGTCACCAGTGAATGTCCGAAATCATTACAAATAACAAACTTGCCGGCAATCTTGCTTGGTGCATTTTAAATGTCACCAGAAAATCTTAACATTTCGGACATACACAGTAACATATCGTACCTATAGAAACAAAAGCCTTACAAAACCTGCAAACTAACAGTCGCATCCTGTCTACAAAAGGAAATTTGGAAGTACCATTTAGTTTCGCATGCTTACCCTTAATTACCTTTTACGTCACCTATGAGAATTGAGAAGATACGATACTATGTTTCTTGGTTCTATGATGGTTTGTTACTCTTCCGAGGAAGGGTACTTATAAGTAATTTATTTACTTAGAAATGAAACTTACATCAAATGTGAAGCCACTAAGACTTGAGGGACGGGCATTTTGCAAAATTCCTTTTAAATAGTAGTTAGTATTCTATCTAAGGTTGCGTGCGGTGTGGGGCTTAGAAACTAGCGAGGTATCCCTGCCTGCCCTAATTCTTTATAATTCTTAGTCAGCCATTATAGGTGATGGAGCTGAAAACTGTAGAGTAGTAGTCATTTTTCCTGCCATAACGACCGACAAGCGCGACTGTCAAAGCATTTTCTGTTTTATGAGACCAATCGTCGGACCGGACGTACAAGTAACCTACCGGCGTACATTGCGGTTTAAGATGGCGCAATATGCAAACTTTCCGCCAATTAAGCAGCATCAGATTATGACACGTGGCCAAAATTACCTGTTGAACTGCCCGCTCCGCCATTACACAGATGCGTTTCGAGATAGACATGGGCCATGTTCGTTAGCATAAAATATGAACAAAATATCAACGCAGGGAGGGAGAGTTAGAGTCGGAAGACTTTTATCTCGACGTATCATTAGAGCAAAATTCAAGTTGATTTTTGATAGGTGGTTCATCTCTCCCACCTGATAAAGCCTCCTAGACTCCCCCTACTTACTTAATATGACTAAAGTACACTACAAGTAACTGCAGTCTTGATGCACTGTAAATAGAAAAGAGTTTTCTGCTCTGTGAATATTTATTTAACTAGATTAGTTAAGTCAGATAATCGTATAACCAGCTGTGACTGTATTTTAATTATGTTTGTAGTAAGATGGTACATATTTGTCTATTTATGTACGATATGTATTGTATATGTCTCTAATATTATACTTTATGTAGCATATTTCGACATATTTGTTTAATTTTATATAAATAATGTATTTTCTTTTATTGTGTTTCCTTTTGTACACTCACCGCACAACAAATCTGCTCTCTGCATGACACAAGGGTTGAGTTTAAATAAATAAATAAGATAATAGGATGAATTGCTTCACTATAGGTACTTACCTAACTATGGTACGGTGTAGGATCATATTTAACTGCCTCACTGCGATATATCGGCTTGTTAGGTAACTATTAACTGTTAGGACATATTAAAATAAATAACAAATGTAACTGGGATACAATGTAAGGGAGCGCCCTATTATCTTTTCGCTCCTGCATCCTGCCGAATAACAAATGAGTCAGGCGTAGGGAAGCCATAATGTCGTGCTACTATAAAAAAAACGGGTTCACCGGAGTGAGGAGCTACACCCTGCGATCACCAGTCCGCCTACCCAGCGTTACAATTATGGCTAATGCCTCAAGATGTTTGACTAAAGGCTAAATGATTGGAGATGTGACGACATGTCCAACAGTGGGCTGCGATAGGCTGATGATGATGAAACATGACTGTTGCTATGAAATTCGTTAGTTTGAGTAGACCATTTCCAAGAAATTTCAAATGAATCATGTGTTACAAAATCAATGTCACTGTATTATTTATAACTAGCTGTGCCATTTCGACTGTTCAACTTCGTCTGCGTGGTATAGTGTTTTTGGGTGGATTTTTAGTTATTTAGACTGATTAATTTACAAATATCGAATCAACAGCCTAAAATATAAGTTTCAAGTTTTTAGCTCTTTTAGCCCCCTTTTCAACTCCTTACAACCCTTACTACTCGTATACGAAATATGAATGTTGAATGCCATATTTATTTATTCATATCGAATCAACAGCCTAAGGTATAAATAAGTTTCTAGCTCTAAAAATAACAATACTTCCATATAACTTTTCAAACCCCTTTTAACCCCTAACTACCCTTTCATGGACGCTTAAAATGTCATGTTTATTTATATTAAATTAACAGCTTAAGATATAAGTCTTAAGTTCCTAGCTCGAAAAGTGACGGTAATTCCATAGAACTTTTCACCGCCCCCTTTTCAACCCCTATAAAAGTTAGACATATGCTGTCGTAGGATATATTTTATGTAATTTTAAGGGGAACATTTCCGTCGTACATTATTACTGTGTAGCTTTAACCCTTAAGGCTGCACACGCGACGAAAGCTTAAAAATGGAGTAACTTCTCCCGTTTTACCAACATTTCCCTTCACTGCTGTGCTCCTATTGATCGTAGCGTGATGAAAAATATACTGTGACCTGTCCAGGAGTATGAAGAATAATTGTACCAAGTTTCGTTAAAATCCGTTGAGTAGTTTTTTTTCCTATAGCTAACATACAGACAGACAAAAATTTTACTGATTGCGTTTTTGGCATCAGTATCGATCACTTATCATCCCCTGATAGTTATTTTGAAAATATATTTAACTAGCTTTTGCCCGCGACTTCGTCCGCGTGTTTAGATTTTTACATTCAAAAGTTTTTTCCCAATAACTCCCGGTCCCGTTGGAATTTTACAATATCGCGTTGCAAGTAAGCTTTACGTTCATTAAGGTACCTTGCATGCCGAATTTCAATCATCTATATCTTACGCGATTTATATTTTTTTATACAAAAGGTTTTCCCGCTAACTTCTGTTCCCGTGGTAAGTTTGCAATATCCCATTGCAACTGAAGTTCACTAAGGTACTTGCATGCCTAATTTCAAGCGTCTAACTTAAGCGGTTCAGATTTTTCATACAAAACGATTTTCCCGCTAATAGGATATGCGAATATGGATGACTTTTTTTTATGAATTAAAAAGATAAAAGATCTCACCTTTTATCTTTTAGATACATAAATATCGAAGAATTTTTAAACTTTTTTTTCTATTAAGCGTGTTATAAAGCGTTAAAGTTATTGCTTAGACAGAGAGATCCGACGTGGCGGATGACGTCACGTACCGTGCGCGCCATACAAACTCCATAGAAAAATCTGTTTTCGTGACAGAGACGGATATAATAACTTTCAACGACTGTATCTCGACCATTTTTCAGCCAATTTTGATTTTGTTTTCACTATTCATAGTATATTTTTATCTTTTTTACGATAAATTAGTAAATACATAAATCTATTTTTCAAGCATATTCCCTATTCTCGTTCCCGTGGGAATTTCGGGAATTCCTTTCTTAGTCCACCTCTACGGTACCTAAGCTACGTCCCTTCTAAATTTTAACTGCCTAAGTTTAGCCGTTTAGGCTGTGCGTTGATATGTCAGTCAGTGAGTTTCTTTTCTCCTTTTATATATTAATTAAGATTTAATTTGACCGGTAACGCTATTTATTGAGAGGAATTAGTAGTTTTGAGCTATTTTATTTCTCGGCCTTCCTTTCCCTATTTTATCACGTAAATGGTTGATTTTAACATTTGAAATTTTGTCCCTTTCGGAGTGGAATTTATCGAAACCCTTTCTTGGCAATATCTACCACGCCTACTTAGCCCGAACGGGTTAAAATTGACAATGTTTCATACAAACTTTCATCACCTATTTTTATCCCCTTGGGGGTTGAAATGATCAAACCCTTTTTTAGCGGATGCCTACGTCATAGTAGCTTTATACATGCCAAGTCTTAGCCCAATTGGCTGAAAATTGACAAAATTTTATAAAAACTTTCATCCCCTATTTTATCCCCTTGGGGTTGAAATGATCAAAACCCTTTTTCAGTGGATGCCTACGTCGTAGTAGCTTTACACATGCAAAGTCTTAGCCCAATCGGCTCAAAATTGACAAAGTTTTATACAAACTTTCATCCCCTATTTTATGCCCTTGGGGGTGGAATTGATCAAAATCCTTTCTTAGCGGACACCTACGTCATTACATCTACCTGTATGCCAAATTTCAGCCCGATCGGTCCAGTAGTTTGGGCTGTGCGTTGATAGATCACTATGTCAGTCAGTCAGTCAGTCAGTCACCTTTGAGTTTTATATATTTAGATGTACAGAATTGACCTCTCTACAGATTTATTATAAGTATAGATGTTGGTACTTAATATGGACCTACCCAATCCACCTAATAATTTAGTGTAGCAAATTATATCCCCTCGTAACTTTATTGTTTTGATTGTCACGTAAGATATCTCGGCGGCTATCTTTGGTGACGTAATCAGATAGAGCGGTTGTCAGTTTGATGATATTACTCTCACCGTGCTCGTGAGCGCTCTTTACGAGGCTACGAATCATTCTCCCATTGTTTCGCCGAGACTCGCCACACGTCGTTCGGGGCAATGCTTTGTTTCCCAAAATTATGATCGTCCCTCCGGTTATCCGCACCCATTAGTAACATTATGTCCCTGGGAGTTAGCGCACACTTGATATCTCGTGTACGACTTCCTTGGAGAGATTATATATGGTGACTATTAAATGTTACGTTTAACGTTTTTTTGATATTTTTATAAGAGAAAGTGAAATTTTCATAACACTTTCTCGTTTTAAGTTTTAAGCTTGAACCTTCCATTATGTAGGTACAACTAAAACTTTTATGATTGGGACTCAAACGCGACATAGGTAATTGGTACATTTGTTAAAAATAATTCTCTATGAGCAAGAGTGCCAATAAATAAAATGTAGATTTTATATGTTTAAAGATTTCTTTAGAGAGTAATTCCCTCTTGTCATTCATTTCAGGAAAATAGGCGCTAGACGTCAAGTTGCGTAAAAGAAAAGGGGACCTACCAACTTCTATTTCTATCCATTTTAATGTTCAAACATACTAATCTAAATACAAAACAAAAGCTTGAAGTTAAATCTCTATTTTAATTGATAGTTGCTACGACAGTACCGTCACGCTATTTTAGCAAATTTAGCTCAGATTAATGAACGAATTTAAGTAAAAGTATAGAATAGTGTCAGTTGTAGAAAGATGTCACTTATTAATGCTTGTGCTCCGGCTTCTTAAATAAATATGAAAAGGAACGGCATCGGGAATGGGGCTGGGTACGGGTCTGGGAATGGGATCGGGATTGGGAAACCGAGAAGGAGGTCGTGAACGGATGCGGAAGCAACAGGACTGGAAATGGAACCTGGAACGTGTTGTAATATACAGCGTGTTTCGGAAATGAGCACTAATACTTAAGGGTGTTTATATATATCATGTAAAGAAAGCATAGTGAAGGTAATGAACATTGAAAGCGATACTTTATTACTCCATACATTTTTAAAAAACAAATTTTGTGGCAAATCCTTGTACAACCCTGAAAGTTTGTTTGTAAAGACAGGTCACTGACCGAACATCGTACTTACGAACCTACCTATAACTAGACCAGCGCAGTGACAGCGCGGCGCACCGCTACCTATCGTACGCAGTACTGATTTTTAATCCGAATAAAACGCCACAGACGCATTCATTGACTATTCACATAACCACACACACAACACACAAAAACTTCCAGGGTAGTCTGGTCAGAGGAGCGGGCTGGCCACGTTACAGGGCCTCCTTTGCCGATCAGCCCAGCCCAAACGCCTGTCTAAGTATTGGCGAGCAGGCGCGCGGCGCTCCGTCATACCTAGCGCCATTTCATAAAATTCATCATTGTAATAATGTGATGCCGAGCTATGGTCTCCCGATAGAAGATGCGACGACTAACGTTCACGAAGGATACGAAGCAACTGATACGTAACTAAAAAATAATAATCCATTTTTCGCCAATTCCCGTAGGGTTCGGTAATATCAGTTCACAATTAAAAAACCCTCTACTACCAAATTTACACATTTGCAATAACATCACTCGTATAAAGTAACTGGAAATGTGTAGGATATTTTTAAATTAATGAAATCCCCGAAATGAGTAAAAACAAAATAAAAACTCTTATTAGTCCACAGCTGGACATAGGCCTTTCCCAATGTTACTACCAAATTTACACATTTGCAATTCATCACTCGTATGAACTGGGAATATGTAGGATATTTTAAGTTAATAAAATCCCCGAAATCTTTAAAAACAAAGTAATAAAAACCCTTATTAGACCACTGCTGGGCATAGTGGCATAGGCCTCTCCCAATGTTCGAAACTGAAAAGTGTGTGTGAAACAGAACTCATGATGATACTTTCATTCGAAATAAATACAGTTGATATTATTTTTAATAATATCCAGAACCCTAGTTGTATTTATCGAAAAAAGAAATAGGTAAGTAGGCGGCGCCCGCGGCGAAAGTCAATCGATGCCGCAACCAATCAGAAGAAAGCGCTTCGTCCTTTGACTTCTGACCGCCGTCTGCGCCGTTTCGTGAATGGCTTAGATACAGTTACGCAAGTAGGCACAAAAGTGAATTCGTAATTCTTGAAAATTACTGAATCATGTCAGTAATGTTTCAAAATAATTTTCATGTTTTGTTATCTTTCAAATCTACTTTAAATTCAATGAGGTTGATAAGTTTGAGGATGAAAACTTATAAAAATCGTTAAATATTCACCATTATGACACTGTTAATATCAAAGATTCGTATTAGTAATATTTATTATTGTAGGAACATAAATATCTGAATTTACGAAATACACGTAATTTTGAGGATTAATTTATCAACTGCGTCGTAGGTAATAAGGTAGCATTAAATAAGATGTGTCGCCTCTGTATTCTTTGATCACTATTAGTGGACTAAACATCTGTTTTTAGGGTTGCCGTTTGGGACTTTTGCATAAAAATGAAAATCACCAATTACTTAAAACATACAAATTGTTTTGTTCCGGAGACAGTGCTGCCAGATCGTATATCAACTACTCTATACGACCCTTCAGTATTAGTGCTCATTTCCGATACACTCTGTATACTTTATGTTTTATTTTATTACTGGCTTGTTATATTTTTGTAATTGAAATTTTATTTTTACTTGATTTACCTTGTCACTTGTCACCTACTCTTTTACATGAATTGTCTAATATTATATACATTCTCTATAAATCCAAGTCCTTTTTATTATTAATACAACACGTTATCAGCACGAATGCTCTGATTTTATTAACAATCGATATGAGCAGTAAAGATTAATTTAAACTGTGATTGGAAATCCAGTTGATGGATACGACCCCCGTATCAGTGAGAAAACAATTGCCTGGATCTCATTACAGAATATGTGTGAAGATAAGGGGATGGGCAGAAGATGGCTCTAGAAAGAAGGCAATATAGGTTATGCCTTTAGGATTATAGTACAATCGAAGAGTACATGAATGCCGTCGTTTCTACATCACAGGATCTTGCAGTTATTGGTAAGAGAACGGACAATTCATCATTGGCTGCAATACTCTTGGGAGGCTTAACGCCAAAATTAGATCCCTTGATTATGGCATTTATCTTTAAAGAAGTGTTACTTCAACACCCAGTTGCGAGTTGTCTTCAATGACTTGAAAGAATATTGCGAGTTGAGTTGTTCTAATGGTACGGGGAGTGTGAATGCATTTCCATAGTGTGAATGTAGTTCCACAGTCTGAGAAACCTGTATCTGATCAAGAAATTCTCAAATAGTAGGAGGATGTTGATGATGATCGAGTTTCTGGAAACTGAACAACGGTATCGTGACGGCTCTGATGAACCTGAGGTTTCATAGCGCACAATATAGAAGGTGACGGCTCTGATGAACCTGAGGCTACGCGGTCAGAAGATAAAGATAGCTGGAAATCTGCAATGGAAGATGAATAGTAGATCTTCAATTAATAAGCAGACATGGGTACTTGTCGATAAACCAGGCAGACATGGTTACTTGTCAGTTGACAAGAAAGTAATTCCATGCAAATGGTTAAATAGATAGTAAAGAAGAATGCTGAAGGTGAAGTTGTAAAAAGTTTAACATGACGGACTGTGCCTTCACAGTCCGTCATGTTAAACTTTTCCTACCTATCTCTACACCTCTACTAAAAGTAAAACTGCAACCAAATGTAAGTTGTGAGCTTGGCTGTAGTAAATGTGTGTTAGGTTTAGGGTTGTCCTCAGCAAGTAAATATGTCATTTCAATTAAGGGCTGGTGTTGTAATATATACTTTATGTTTTATTTTATTACTGGCTTGTTATATTTTTGTAATTGAAATTCTATTTTTACTTGATTTACCTTGTCACTTGTCACCTACTCTTTTACATGAATTGTCTAATATTATATACATTCTCTATAAATCCAAGTCCTTTTTAGGGTTCCGTAGCCAAAATGGCAAAAACGGGACCCTTATAGATTCGTCATGTCTGTCTGTCTGTCTGTCTGTCTGTCTGTCTGTCCGTCCGTATGTCACAGCCAGTTTATTCCGAAACTATAAGAGCTACATTATTGAAATTTGGTACGTAGATGTATTCTGTAAACCGCATTAAGATGTAAAAATAAAATCAGAAAAAAATCCAAAATTTTTGGGGTTCCCCATACATAGAACTGAAACTCAAAAATTTTTTTTTCATCAAACCTATACGTGTGGGGTATCTATGAATAGGTATTTGAAAATGATGTTGAGGTTTCTAACAACATTTTTTTCTAAACTGAATAGTTTGCGCGAGAGACTGTTCCAAAGTGGTAAAATGTGTGTCCCCCCCCCCGTAACTTCTAAAATATGGGCATGATAAAACTGAAAAAAATATATGATGTGTATTACTATAAAAACTACTAACGAAATTTGGTTTGAATGAAATCTAGACAGTAGTTTTTTTTTAAACGTCATAAATCAAATTACCTAATTTTTTCATTCAATCAGTGGTACGGAACCCTACGTGCGCGAGTCCGACTCGCACTTGGCCGGTTTTTATTATTAATACAACAGAACGGAATCTGGGATTGAGTCGGGAACGGGATAAGGGCTTACATTTGAAAGAGAGGGGCTTAGAAATCCTATCATCATCATCATCAACAGCCTATTGCAGTCCACTGCTTGACATAAGCCTCTCCAGTTCTTCGGCACTTGGAGCAAACCTCTGAAGGATATACCCATAATCGCCACGCTGGGCAGGCGGGTTGGCGATCGCAGGGCGTTGCTTTTCGCTCTGGTGACGCTGCTGCCCGTTATCGGCCTGTGGTATTTAGCTACGCCTTCATTTGTGGTGGTTATACCGCCATCAGTCGGTTGCCAGCGCCTCGTTTGTTATTCGGCAGGATGCACCACGGGTAGGTGAGGTTGGCTTGGAGCAAAAAGATGATAGGTCGCTCCCTTGCATCCCAGAAATCCTTTACTCGTAGTAGTACAAAATGCTTATTATTCTTTTACAAAATAACCAGTAGGTACTCAAACGCAATACTCCGAGGTATTTGTAATTTGGTGTATACCATAGTAGCCGCTGCGGTCACCCAAGCGCCAACACAAACGTTTGATAATCCTGGGCAGTGCATCCATCATGCCGTAATCCTGGCTCTAGCTCACCAGCGCTCAAAACGGCTATAAAGGGGCTTTAAACGATTATGTGCGTAAAAGCTCCTTATTCTGTTCGATTGTATATTAAACACCATCACTTATAGGTATATGGTCATGATTGCTAGTATTTCCCGGGATGACGTACTATCTTCGTATGTAGGTGTATCTCACCGTGAAATTATAAACACCGTTAGATGGATAATCCATCTTGCGAAATTGTAAAATGTCGATAGATTGTGAAAAATAATGTTTTATTTTTCAGTAGATTGGAACCCTAAAAAAACGATTATTTTAAAAAAATTTTTAGGCTATTTACTTGAAAATGTTCCGGTATTTTTTTTTGATAATAACAACGGCGACGATGATAATATTTTATTAAAATAACTCGTCCCGGAGACGTCCTGTACGAAGGCTGAGTGTACTAATAAATTATATTTTTGTTAAATTGCTATCGTAGCTTATTACGAAATCCAATAATAATTTAAGGACATTTATGTAAAGCTGACGCAAATCTCTGCATTGATTTGTTTAACGTTGAAACGTTTTATAAAAAATGGTGAACACTCTTTGGAATTTCCTTTTCGCGAAAATATACACCAATGCAGGGGTAATCGAATGTCATACGCGGCCGCGACCCGACAGAACTGTTCAGGAGCCGCGCGCTCCGGCCTGATTTATGTCCTCGTGCTGTCCAACTTTCTGCACCTTGTTCCTGCAACATTTGTACATGACACCTCAGATATACGGGTACAGCTGAGCCGGGAACCCGAGCGGCGGTCTCCGCTACAAACGTGTTTATTGACATTTAATTAGCCTGCTAAATTATGCTTCCCAGTGTCTTTAACTTGGCCAAGTTTGGAGCGAGCGTTCCAGCTATGTGTTACTCAACTTAAATCACTTTGGTTACGCTTTTGGATTGCGTAACGTATTTTAATTGGTTAAACTGTTTACAATTAATGTTATGCTCTATCAGGGACTTCAAATATAATATTTAAGTAGCTGCATTCCGGGATACCTAATAACCGCGGTTTCCCGTTTCCGTGGGAATATTGGAAAACATGGTATCCTATGTGTTATTCCGGACCATACACTACCTATCATCCTGTCAAATTTAATTCAAAGCCGTTTAAACGTGAAAAATATAACAAAAATAGTTACACATTCACGCACTCACACCCACACTTCGAAACTTTCGCCTTTGTAATATTAGTGTGGTTACTTACTATAAAAAAAATAATGGACAGCTTTTTCCCTACAAAACTAGTTTCATTGCACATAGATTATGTAAATAATAAACCCTGTTTCAAGGTATCTACCTACATCATAATTAGGTATCTATCTCTCGATTTATATCGTAAAAGGTGATTAAGGAATGGTAAAGAGATACTGGGTTCTTAGCATCTCATTCGCCAAAATAGTATAGTAAAATAGTTCTACGTCGGAACGTAGAACTTGTAATTTTAAAACCACACACACACAATATTTGATCATGACACGTCTTTTGTACAGCTCACAGTACAGCTATACAGAATCTGAAGAAGTCATCTTTTTACACTGTACCTACATAATTAGTAGGTAGCTCAATTTATTAGCCGGTCAAACATCACATATCCGACACTTAATTCCACGATGATCAATTCAATTCAAATGTCGGTTTTCAATTGATTGACTTTGGATATTTACTTGACTTATAGCAAACGAGGCGCTGGCAACCGTCTGGTGGCGGTATAACCATCACAATTACAATTGAAGGCGTAGCTAAATACTACAGACCGATGATGGGCAGCAGCGTCACCGGAGCGAGAAGCTACGCCCTGCGATCACCAACCCGCCTGCCCAGCGTGGCGATTATGGGTATATCCTCCAGATGTTTGCCCTGTGGCGAACGACTGGAGAGGCCTATGTCCAGCAGTGGACTATAATAGGCTGATGATGATGAGGATATTTAACTTATACTGACTCCCGTTCCAGTTTGATATACACTATTTACTTAAAGTTTCAACAATTCCGGTGAGCAATTGCAGTCCAAAGCGAATCTAAATTGATTTAACTAGCATGCGGTAGCTGAAAATTACGTTACTTGATTTCCAATATGTAGTATTAAGCCGGGCCAGCAGTGGCGAACATGCGACTAGTTAATAACGTTATGTCTCACCTGGGAATTTATCCGGCGTAGCAGGAGGATAGCGCCTGGGAAGGGGCACTCATAAACTCATTAAAAGTTGACTCCGCACACTAAAACGACTGACCTTAGCCATACAGATGGCAGTTTTAATCGAGACCGTTTTACGGGCTATTAATTCCTACGGCCAGGTTATTGCCGAGTTGGGACCGTTAAATGAAATTCTAAACACAATAATACTGCTCTGGACGCTGATTAGCTCCCCGTGCATGCAACATTAGCCTTGTTATGGATAAGTAGTTTCTTCCGTCCGCGTAATGTGTAAGCACTAAGTGGTATGTAGTATCGTAGTCCAACTCCGAACATAGTGGAAGTTGTTAGTGATCAACAAATATGGTTGCTTTTTTTATAGTATCTCTACATAATGGCTTCTCTACGCCTGCGAAAGCGGAAAGCGAAAGAGAAGTCCAAGTGCTGTGAACACAGGCAAGTAGCTGTTCAGTTACTTGTCAGTTGTTACCGCCATGCCGGCCCAACCCTAACCCCCCCACGAGCTCCGGAATCACTACTCACCGGTAGAAACACGAGCCGGAGGTCATTTGGCTGCGGGTTATTCTATAGGGGGGAGGTCCTTCCCTGGACGGGCGGCTCAATTTGAGCGAAGAATCGCTTTGCCCTACCTCTCTTGCATAACGAATGGTCCATTTTATATCAACTACTAGAGGTCACACTAATAGAATTCTAGGACTCAAAGTCCCACTTTTTATTATGAAGGTATATTACAGCTAATGGATTAATGTAAATTGGTTGGGTTAATATAGGAGACGTAGTCCTACTCATTTTGAACATGTTATTATGTGCGTAGGTCCTAGTAGGTATATTAGGTAAGTTGCTGCGAAATTTTTTTCAATAGTTCCATTTATGCACATAGATGAAATAAAAAGCTTAGTAGATAAGTGCATAGAGTGCTTCGGTTTAAAAGCAAGTTCATTACGCTTCACTTAGATGTACCGGAAATAAGTTTTCATTATCTTAAATCACTTTTTAATGTACAACGTAATGTTTATATAATTTCATATCTTAATACCTCGTCTTTATATTTGATAATTACATAATAAATTAAAAATTCTAAATGAAGAAAAACTATTACCAACAAAATATAATAAAAGTTACTCCGTGGTAAAATTAATACAATTATATTGTCTGATTCGAAAAGTGAGTCGTATTCATATGTCACTGGTTCGAGGGGTATGTAACCTCGCTATACCTATCTATATATTAATTCGGCATCACTTAAACGCTATAAAAAACCTTATGCTAGCGTTGTTAATGCTTATATTATAAAAATGATTTATTAATTAAACCTATATTCTGAGCAATCAGGTAGGAACAAAAGGTTCGCAAGACATGAGCCAAACGCGTAGCAACTTTGACGTCAATTTCTCGGTTCAAAAGGTGCGCCGTCGACTAAATGGTACCGTATATACTCATCACCTACTCAGCACCGCCTCTTCCATGTAGAGGGATTTCGCTCGTTCATTCACCTTAAATCGACGTCATTCCGAAAGGCAAAATAGAACACTTCCGAAAAGGAGTTTCCGATAAAACGGGCCTATCAAATTTTTTCAATATCCATTTACGAAGGAATAAGAACGGATTATGCTCAACCAAAACCCTTTAATCTGGGATATAGGTTATTGAAACATTGCAAACGGCGTGGACGAATTACACCCCTCGTATCCCCGCGTTAGTATGTAGGTAGGTAGGTAGGCATGATACATATAAGTAGACTTATTTTAGTAGTACTAACAAACATGACTTATAAAATAGGAAGGTAGTTAGGAAATATACATAGAATCAATCTATATACTTATAATCCTACTTCCTACTTATCCCACACAGGGTCGCCCTGGCTTAGGCTCCAGTTCACACAACAGACGATTTCTATGTACTATTTCATGTAAATAAGTTATTTTGTGTGAAAAATAAACTATTTTATTTTATTACTAATCCCACTCATAATATAAATGCGAAAGTTTTTTTGTATGGATGTTTGTTCCTCTTTTGATTGAATTTAATGGAACTTTACAGTAATATAGCTTATACGTTGGATTAACACATAGGCTATGTTTTATACGAATATTCACGCGGGTAGAGCCGCGGGCAGCAGCTAGTAAAAAATATTAATACTTAAATCTGTAGAGAGGTCAAAATATCTGTCAGGAGGTGATTTGATCGATACTGAAGCCAAAAATGCAATCAGAAAATGTTTGTCTGTCTGTCTGTTGGTCGGTCTGTCTGTCTGTCTGTATGTATGATCTTTATAGAAATAAAAACTACTTTTATATATTTTATTCTATATTTTTTATCACGCTACAATCAATAGGAGCATAGCAATGATGGCCAGTGTTGGGAAATGGGAGAAATTTTTAATATGTATGTTTGATCGCGCATCACGCGAAACCTACTTCATGGAATTTTCACCAACGTATTGCTAGAGGTCTAATTTAAAACTTAGGCACCATTTTATGGAAGTCCGTTATTTTTGAAACCACGCGTGTGATGCCACTGGCACAGCTAGTAGATAATAATATTACTTACAAGATTCTCAAAATTATTTAAACAAATCGAAGATTTGGAAGATGTTAGTTAAATCACAATGATATAAAGTTTACGCGAACGAAGTCGCAGGCATCAGCATGCATGTGTATAAAACCAATGTATCTAGGTTGCAAGTACATGTAGCAAGGAGTAAACAAGATAGAATGTCTGCTACAGTGAAGCAGGAATAATTTTTCTCAAAAATGCCCCAGAGCACAGTTTTCATTTGTTTCACAAAAGCGGTTAATGCAAACGGTTGCTGTTTAACGTTTAGCTCGATTACATCTCTCGTTTACTGTTTTTGTTTAATTTGTAAAAACAAGAGAGACAATATTTTGCCGCAAAGTGTTCACGAGCCCTCTTTTTATTCGTCGAATCCAGATTATGTTGCTATTGTAAGTGAGAATGTTTGTGTAAAGAATCTTTTTTAGTGGATCACGAGGAAGACAAGGGTCAAGAATGGTCATCTAATCCAATGTCAATGGAACGATAAATTGTGCGGCTTTATTCTGTACTAGCTGTGCCGGCGACGTCGCACGCGTGGATATCGGGTTTCATAAATAACGGACTCTCATAAAATGATGCCTAAATTTTAAGTTAGACCTCTAGCAATACCCTGGTGAAAACCGCATTCAATTCCATGCAGTAGTTTTGTGTGATGCGCGTTCAAACATACAGATAAAAATTTCTCCCGTTTTCCCAACACTTCCCTTCATTGCTCTGCTCCTATTGATCGTAGCGTGATGAAAAGTATTATACTATAACCTGCCCAGGAGTATGAAGAATAATTGTACCAAGTTTCGTTAAAATCCGTTTAGTAGTTTTTGTTTCTGTAACGAACATACAGACAGACAGACAAAAATTTTACTGATTGCACTTTTGGCATCTGTATCGATCACTAATCACCCCCTAAAAGTTATTTTGAAAATATATTTCATGTACAGAATTGACCTCCCTACAGATATATTATAAGTATAGAAGAAGATAGATTTCACAATATACAAAGAAAAGAACGTTTATTTAGTGTAAAACAATACATGCCAATTGTAACAAATAAACGGAGTAACATAAAGGTGAAACGAAAGTATACGCACATCTGAGATAATAACGTACACTAATTAAATAGGGCAATGTACCAACAGGATAATCGCTGGTTTTCAGTGGTACCCCCCCACCCGATAAGGGCTGGCGTCCCCCAAGGATCCGTGCTCTCCCCCATACTTTTCACCCTGTATACGAGCGACTTTCCGAAGTTTGAACCGGCTCCCCTCACGGCACAGACGGCCCTTTTTGCAGATGACACAGCCATCTACTGTTCATCGCACAAACTGGCCCAAATCACAAAGACCCTCCAAAACGCCGCAAACCGCCTAGGCGAGTGGTTTAGGAAATGGAGGATCGAAGTCAACCCTGAAAAGAGCGCTGCCATCCTCTTCCGTAGGAGTGCAGCCCTCCCTTCAGCGCCACCCATAACAATGTACGGGCGTCCAATCCCTTGGGAACGGAAGGTCCGGTACTTGGGTGTACACCTTGATAATAGACTCCGATTCCAAGAACACATTAAAGTCGTACGCGACCGAGCCGCTTTCGCGCTAGGCCGCCTACACTACCTCATCAACAAGCGTAGTAAACTGTCCCTTAGAAATAAGGTCAGACTTTACACGACATGCATTCGACCGATAATGTCCTACGCTAGCGTCGCATTCGCGCACGCGGCCCCTCGACATATCCATAGGCTACAAGTGATCCAAAACCGATTCATGCGCAAGGCCACCGGCGCTCCATGGTTCCTCCGAAACGAAAACCTACACATTGATTTAAAACTGCCTACCATCGCGCAGTATTTTAAACAATGCTCAAAACGTTTCTTTGACTCTGCCCTTCATCACCCCAACCCCTTAGTGGTCCACGCCTCCAACTACCACGCTTTTGAGGAGCTCCGCGGCGCACGCCGCCGCCCCCGCCACGTCCTCTTGGAGGCCGACGACCCCATCACTCTAGCCATGACCGCCGCCGAACAACTCGCGACAAACCACACTTCAAGACAACCGTCGTTCCGTCCCCGCCGGCGGGGACTCCCGTCGCGTCGCCCCCCAGCTTTCGCGCCCTTTTCTAGATACCGGCCCGCGCCTGGTCGCTTTTCTCCCCAAACATACGTCCGTAGGGCATCTCCCAGCAACGCCCTGAGCCGAGGCTCGAGCCCCACAGGGGGCGCCCTCAGCGCCGTTGCTTAAATTTTTAGGGGTGAGAGCCTTCCGCTCCCCCAACAGTCCGGTGATGATGACAAGGCCGCCCTGGCCATCATCGTAGTCATTTAGAAAAAAAAAAAAAAAAAAAAATTCAGTGGTACCTTTTATATATACATATTTATAGTAGCTCAACATAATAGCTTCCCTACGCCTGATGGAAAGCGAAAGAGCAGCCCAAGTCGCTGTGACAACTGACAACTAACTGGTCAGTTACCTGTCAGTAGCGAATCTTCGCTCGAATTGAGCTGCCCGTCCGGGGAAGGACCCTATAGAATAACGCAGCCAAATGACCTCCGGGTCGTGTTCCTGCCGGTGAGTAGGGTTTCCGGAGCTCGTGGGGCGTTGGGCCGGCATGTCGGTGGCAACTGACAGATGACTGACCAGTTACTTGCCCGTTGTCACAGCGACTTGGGCTTCTCTTTCGCTTTCCATCAGACGTAGGGAATCCATTACGTCGAGCTACTATAAAAAAAAAATGCCACTGCCATGCCGGCCCAACCCTAACCCCCCACAAGCTCCGGAAACCCTACTCACCAGCAGAAACACGACTCTGAGGTCATTTGGCTGCGGTATTCTATAGGGTGGAGGTCCTTCCCCGGACGGGCAGCTCAATTCGAGCAAAGATTCGATATGCCCTACCACTCTTAAAATCAGAAAGAAAATATAACACCCAGACATTGAACAAACACAAATTATGTTCAACACGTAAGTCCCACTGACTTTGGCTTAGTAGGCAGAGGTCACTAAAGAATGAATCACCAGATTAGGAGCTCTAGTACGAATGTTTACAGCTGTCATTTTCACCACGATGTTGTTATTCGTAAAGGAGGACCGGCAAAGATGTATGAAGTCTGGTACTGGAACCAATAATGATGACATAGGTGTTACACTAGTTAAAACTTCCACTACGACTTGAAAATTACGAAATGAAGAATAATGTTTGAATTAATTAGGTATTTAAGAATGGTCATAACTTTTTTCACACAGCTACTTGAACTGAGCTGCCATAGTAACTATTTAAGTACATTGAAAAAGCTGTCCGATGACACCTATGTCATCGTTATTGGTATCCAGTACCATTTTGTCCGGTTCTCCTTTTCACCAAAATTCGTTTTAGTTAAAAAAAAATGGTTAGGCCAAGACTTTTTAAGTTGGGTGAGGACGTAGCCAAAGAGGGGGGTCTTCAATCATTGATTTCAATTTGGCACATGATGCACTAAACACCCTGTATGCTTACGTCTTACCTAATTATCGTAATCTACGAATAACGTTTTCACACTGAAAAGCACGTTTTTAAAAGACAGTAATAATAATTGTTATTTTCTTCGCTAAAGAGCAGTCATAAATTGATATAGGGCAAAGTGCTTTATTTTTCTAAATTACTATAATGATTATAGTCAAGGCGCCTTTCTGTTGGGAGTGATCACCGGACTGATGATTCGTTACACTGTGCGCCGCGAACGCAACCGATCGCTATATTATCTCTTTGAAAATAAGGTATTACTTTTGGTTGAAAGTTAAAAATATAAAATGGTTATTGTGGGTTATCTCTTAGATATAGACATATGCCATCGCGAACTTTTTTGTTGACCTTTTTAAGGTGTGCAATACTGTAGTACACTATTTTGATCTGTCTTTGATTGATAGGTATATCTTAGGGTTTAGCCCGCGTTTGCAATAAAAGCGCAAAACATGCGTACACTTACGACATCACAACAAAATTGACAGTGCTTCTCTGCTTTATTATATATGTATTATAGATTATAAACCTTCCTCTTGAATCACTATATCTGATAAAAAAAAACCGCATGAAAATCGGTTGCGTAGTTTTAAAGATGGGACAGACAGGAAAAAAAGCGACTTTGTTTAAATATCAGACAACATCACGTACCTACATTGCTCCAATCCCAAAGTGAGTAGCTTAAGCACTTGTATTATGGGTATCAGAACAACGAGGGTAACACAAACATATACTTAAATACAAATATTAACACCCGGACACCCATTAACTAATTTACTAAGCAATATAATAATATACAAATTGTATAAAAATCATGCATGAAATAATACTTATAATCCAATCTAATTTGCTGTCAAAAGGCACGGTTGGAAAAGAAAGGGAAGAAATCAAATTGTTTTCACGAGGATATCAAATCGTCGATGTTTAAGGAGGAATTTAGGTCACGTCTCGTGGATTACGGCTTATTTCCCGCGTCTCTTTTTCTTCGTTTGACGCTAATCCCGGCGGGGTTGGCAGAGATTCGGCCGCCTGCGATCTCGCTCCCGCGGATACCAGTACTTTCACAAGGACAAATTATCTTGAAGTAACACGACATTAAAACTTACACGACTTAAAACCGAATTTACCTAATCTGTAATTAAATATGTACATGTATATTATTATCAATATCGTAACAGCAATGTCGGAAAAACAGTTTAGTTCTTTAACTCGAGTAAACACTCGGCACTACTAATTAACTCAAACTAATCAAGTTAAAGTTCTGAGGGTTCTTTATAATGCAGGTAAGTCATTTCATATTATTATGAGCTTATGTTCTTGGTTTAAAATTACATGAGGAATCATTTATATTCGATATATTGACAAGGAATATATTGTTATGTTATAAATCTCTTACCTAATTACCGTATGAGTAATAATAATTATACCAATAGATTTTCTCAACGTATAAAGTCTAAAAATATTCACTTTATGCGAGAATGTTTAGTAATGTCGAAAAACATCCGATTTTTATGATCAAACGGAAAAATCTGCTACTTTCTACAATGGTTAAAGCAAATATACATGAGAGATAAATTCACTGGCCTCATTCGTGATGAGAATTCGCTTCCCACGTCGCCACCGCCTGCAATCGATCGTGAAATGGGCGGAAATCCTGAGCACGTCATGGGACCTTTAGAATTTTGAGGATCAAAGATTGCACCTTAAAATATCTCTGAGGACAATCACGGAGCGTAAATCTGATTAGCTTGTAACGGCCTTTCGCGTTGAGCTGAATATCAATGAGGTTAAGTTATACTTCAATCGTCATGCTAACTATCAAAGGCCTGCTTTTAATTTAACGGTAGGTTAGAGGATCAACTGGGAATCGTTTAACTTGCAAATTATACAAATTCGGCGGTTAAGTAGCGCTGGCTTGGGGAACTGTCGTATTTCATTGTCCCTAAAACAGTGAAACTGATGCAAAAAAGGGTGCCATTTACATTATAGGGTCGCATTTCAACAGCGGATCAAATTAACTTCATATAAGAAATAGTTTATGCAATGAACCTGCTTTATTTTTATGCACGGGCTGGGGTCATGAAATAAAACATATTTTTCTTTTGTTTCATTACAAGATTTTGTTTTGTCACCAATACTTGACACACATATTTTGCCTATAATTATTATTTATTAACAAATATTTAAAGTAACATAGATAAGTATTTAACGTGGGTATGTATTGTTGAATTTATGAATCACATAACAATTTGTAAAAGCTCCTTATCAGCGGGTTTGCGTTAGGTAACGTTAAATATTCTAAGTTCTGATATAATTCTGCAAAGAAGGTATCTGATCCATAAAATTAGCTTAATAATTAAGGAAGGCCTTAGATAAGGAGTTGATTACGAGCTTAGGCATTATCCGAATTTCGGCAGAATATTTTGTATTAAATTAATTAAAATGGGTCTGACAAGGTTTCGTCTAGAATCCACGAATTCAAATAAAGGCAGGATTGTAATCATATTTATATAAGCCTATATCAACGATGACTTTAACCGAAATCTCAACAACAATACATATTAAGATCTACAATAGAAAACATATTATGTAGGTACATACCTGCTTTGCATTGTTATCTACTAATAAGTATTTCATCTTTGATGTGACCACAAGATAACTTCTTCACACCCAGACAGCCTCGGTGACGTAACGATCAGAGCGTTAAGCCTAAAAGCGTGGACTATCCGAATGTGCGGGGTTCGATTCTTGGTCGGGTCAATTTAAGAACAGAACTTTGACCAAATGGTGTCAGGCCTGGATGTTGTGGGAGACGTCCGCAGTCATCGTACTTATATAATCCTTTGGTACAATATCATGGTGGTTTGAGACCGGGTGATGTGTTTAAGGGTAAAGCCTCCAGACGTTTTAAAAAAAAAAATAATTAAACCGACTTCGAAAAAAACACAAACGACCAAAACTAAAAAGCGATAAATAACGTGAGTAATTCTATCCTTAGAATAGAATAGAATAGAATAGAATAGAAAAAACTTTATTTGGACACATAACACAAACAAAACAGAGAAAAGAAAATACACATTTAAACAAAAACAAAATACAACTTGTTGGGTAATAAAACGAAAAATGCGCCCAAAAAGGCGTCCACTCAGCTATTGTTACAGCAAACCTTTACTGTAACGCTGGTTTTCAGTGGAAACCATCGATAATGATCGGTAATGACACCGGTCAACGTAAACAATATAATAATATATTAACTATAATATGTTTGGTAGTAACAACAAAAATTAAGAGTGCATATAGATATTACTACTAACGTAAATATAAAAAAGTGAGCAAAATTAATTTAATCAAATGGAAAAACAATTTAATTTGGGTTTTTGTGTGCGTCAGGAAAACGTGTAGGTATAAGTATGTGTGTATGAGTGTGATGTGGTGATGAGAGAACTGAGAACGAAGAAACGGCTGTTAGGACTTTTGCTCCTCGAGTAGGTACTTCCTGAGATTGCGCTTAAAAGAAGCAGCAGATTTTAAGGTTCTGATTGGTGGCGGAAGGTTGTTCCAGCATTTCGTGGCAGCATATCGAAAACTGCCACGAAACGCCGCCGTACAGTGCTGAGCAAATATTAATCGAGGAGCGACTCTCATTTTACATTGCGCAAATTTTAATTTTCGGTGAAGGTAAGTAGGTTCTTTTTTATGAATGATTTCAAAAAGCAAGGTGGCAAAATGTAATGTGTATCTAGCAGACATGTTCAGTAGATTGTTCTGATTTAGAAATGGGGTGATATGTGATCGTCGGGGAACTGGAAAGCAGAATCGGGCACAAGCATTCTGAATCCTTTGGACCTGTTTCTTTGTGCGCTTAAGTAGACACCCACCGAGAACAGTGTCAGCATAATTTAATTTGGACAGTATAAGGGATTCGCATAGCCGAATACGGGTATCTACGTTCACATAATCCCGGATATTATAAAGAACCTTTAGCCTGTAAAAACAATTACGCATAATTTCGGATACGTGACCCTCAAACTGCAACCTTTCGTCCATTAGAACGCCCAGGTTACGAGACTGAGAAACGCGATCTAGACATTTACCCATAATTGCAACATGAGGTTTCTGAAGACATATCTTATTTATTATATTTTGTGAACCTAATATGATGAACTTGGACTTTGTAGGGTTAAGACCTAAATTGTGGCTATTACTCCATTGATAAACACTATCTAGAACTTTATTTAATTTATCTACAGCTGCAGCAGTTGCTTCGGGCTTAAAGGAAACATAGAGCTGAAGATCGTCAGCATATAAGTGGTAACCGCAGTTTTCGAGGTTCTGAACAATATTCGCAGTATATAACACAAAAAGAATCGGCCCTAGTATGGATCCTTGTGGGACCCCTCTAGTTAATTCCGACGTCGTTGAACTTAACGTAGAACCATTTTCATCACGTATTTCAACATATTGTAAACGTTCAGATAAGTAACTGTTAAACCATTTCAAAGTTCCATGATCAAAGCCATAATACCGCAATTTTGACAGTAGAATAGCGGGGTTGATCGTATCGAACGCACGTGAGTAGTCCAACAGCACCAAGACCGTACCTTCGCCTTTATCTTGTGCGGCAAGAACATCATCCACTACTTCCAGTAGAGCTGTAGCCGTACCGCGACCCTTTTTAAAGCCAGACTGCTTCTCTGGTAGGATGTTGCATTTTTCTAAATATTCAGTCATTTGAATACAAACAACTTTTTCTACAACCTTTGATAAACATGGGAGAATACTGATAGGGCGTAGGTCTTTATACTCAACCGGATGCTGTACTTTAGGAACTGGTTTAACAATGGCTGTTTTCCACTTATGTGGAAAAACACCGGTCAAAATGGATCTATTTACTAAGGATGTAATAATTTTTAAAGTATATGGCAAAGTTAGTAATATCATATCTAATGAAATTCCGTCGATACCCTGTGCGTTAGTTTTAATAGACCTGAGTATGCTTCCTACAGTTTCTTCAGTTACGGGTTGTAGAGAAAATTTAGCAGGGCTAAAGAAGCACCTATTTAGATCATCAATCACCGTAGCATCAACATCATTATTACCAGGAACGTTCAAAAAATGATCACTAATAGCTTTAGGATTACATAAATTAATGGGAAGTTCAAAATTCTTTTTCTTAAAATCAGCAATATACTTTTTTATATTTTGCCATAGCAGTCGTGGAGTTTTCGAGTGAGCGTTAACATGCTGATTGAAAAATGCCGATTTCTCGGCATTTATTGCAGTACGTACAATGTTTTTTAACTCCTTGTAATAGAGTTTATGCTGTTCTAATTTGGTGGATTTGAACCTATCGTGTGCATTATCTCTCAACTTAATCATCTCTCTGATATTATACGTTATCCATGGATAGGAATGAGATTTAATGTAAGCACGTTTTACCGGGGCATGCTTATCAAATAATTGCAATACTTTATCATTGAATCTTTGTAACATTGTATTTACATCATCACTTTCATTGGCATCCCATGGAATTGAACAAAGATCTTTATTAAATTGTTCATAATTTATATCCTTATAAGGTCTGTAAACTATCCACTTCGGCTTCGGTTTGTTTTTCCTGATGTTTAAGTTGAAACTAAGGAAGGCATGGTTGCTAAGGTCTGGTATATGGTCAACCAATAAATGTGAAATATGTATATCTGAACAAACCACGTCTATTAAAGTTTCACTGTGGTCAGTAAAGTGGGTCGGCTTGTCCACGTATTGCAAAAGGTTCATACAAGTGAGAAAATCGATTAATTTTTTGGAGTGGATATTACTACTTAGCATATTAATATTGAAGTCTCCTAATAAAAGCAATTTATCATATTTTCTAAGGGAAGACACAGAATCGGTTAGGGCGTCTATGAATGTATCGACACTAAGCCACGGTGGACGGTATGCCGTGCCGATCACCAGTTTCACGCCGTTCACGTTGAGACTTAGCCACATCTGTTCGACTGTCGACGCGTGAGGATGGTCAATGATTCGAACATTGACACCTTGTTTGATGTAAAAGCCGACGCCGCCTCCCCGGGTACGGACTGAATTTGGACGCGGGATGTGAAGCAAACGATAGCCAGGTGGGGAGGGTGCTCGCCCTTCTTCACCCTGTCTGAGCCAAGTCTCATTGATGGCCATTATGTCTACTTTATGACGATCCATCGCTACAATGAATTCATCATGCTTCGTACCGAGGGATCCGGGATTCAAAAGTCCTACGGAGAGTTTTCTAAATTTGTCAAACTGAAAAACAAACGAATGTAAAACGTGAATATGTTTGCAATGCAACAAAAGAGTACACAGTAATGTCAAATGGCGCCAGTCAATATTATCGAATGGGATCGGATCAATAGGCTTCAGGGAATATCTCAAATGGTGTTTCTGTGTGTACAGTGTATATGTAAATGTTAGATGTCGCATTATATTTAACCTAAAATAGAAGATGCTTAGCAAAATGTTTAAGCACTCTGAAATAATCCGACAGTTAGAATGAAAATAACAATGATATTGCAATATTTCACCACGGATGCAGTCTCGGATAAGTAATGTATTACAATTACATATTTCACTTAATTTACCCAATAATGACAAAACAATCATGCACCAATGTGAATTTAAATAATATAAGTACTTATTATAGCTAAGCAAAAAGAATAATGCCCGAGTACACAGAATCAAAATAAAACTGTAAAATATACATCGTAAAAACATTTTAAAGACAAGAAAAGCATATGGCAATATATACAGGAGTAAATTATGATAGAAAAGCTCCATAAAAGGACAAAAAAGGACGAACATCATCGTTAACCAAAAACTTTAGTAATGTCAGCTTCCGATCTTAGTCGGTGACGCGGTGCTCCATGCTCCTTGCGGGCAAACAATTTACCATCGCGAGTCCACACGTATTTCCATTGCGCTCGAGACGACTCACTTCGAGCTCGGTAGAACAGATGACGGTTCAAAGACGTTAGACGTTCATTAACGTAAATAGGTCGCGCATCAGAGTTTAAGCCTAAGCCAGCCGTCGTTATGTCACGCCGTACTCGCGCCGCTGCTAGTATCTGGTCCCGCTGCGCGCGACGCGCGAGTCTGACCACGAGAGGGCGCGGCCGGGGCGGCGCGTCGTCTGCTGACGCTCGTCGCGCGGGACCCGAACGCTCAGCACTCACGAGATCTCGGTCCTCCAGGTTAACGCCCAGCTTCTGAACAATGATGAGTGCCATATGACAGCAGCTCTCATTTTTTTCTTCTGGTACTCCTGCGATTTCAATGTCATTGCATAGCAGCTCCTGGTCACGGTCATTCAAATCAAGCTTAAGGTCTTCGATCTTTTGCTCTAATGCGGAGGGAGCACATGCGGCATCGCGGCGCTCATGTTCCACGACCTCCACTCGCGCAGACAGCTCGTCGATCCGCCGGTTGCATACTTCCACGGCAGCAGTAAGGTTAGTTATAGTGCTGCGGAACTCCAGCATCTCTGTTCGGGCTGCTTTCACTTCCTCACGTAGCAGCCGCATCTCAGTGATAAACTCGCTTGGAATCATCGCAGCGACCTCTGTGGTGGCGCTTGTTGAGGGCGAGGGAGTCGCGTTGAACAAAGGCGCTGGTGACGGAGAATCAGATGGCAATGTCATGTTAACTTGCTTACGCAAAGTTATATTAGACACACCCCCAGGTGTATTGTTGTTGCCCTTATTTTTTATTTTACTTTTGCACTCCTTGCATTGCCATTTACTTTTGTGCTCAGCATTCATGACGTTGTAGAATCGTTTTTCACTCACGTTTACACATTCTATATCGTATTTATTCGAACATAAGCAACATGTTAGGAAGCGTCGGGACTGAATAGCTTGCAAGCACATAGCACAGGAACCGTAGGTAATAGGCATGGTAGTCATTTGCATACGCCTAGCGCCCTCTAGCGATCAATATCAGTACTGCGTTTTACTTCGAAAAAGCAACGCTAAGCACACCAAACTTATTCTTATAAAATTATCAGATTTATGTAAATTATCTGTTTATGATGCAAACAGTTGTTTTATATTCAGAACGTATTAAACATACGTTGGATGTTTTCAGTTGCGTGTAGCAATTAAGAGTTCCAAATAACGCACTATTTACTTTCCTGTAGGTAAATGCATATAGCAAATCACATTTCCCGCTTCAACTTTCGGTTGCCACTGTTTTCGTCCAGTTTCACTTATACACTTAAACTATACATATAATTATTTAAATATTACAATTATCACTTATTTATGAAGTCGGTGCCAGCCTCTAGGTACCTAACGTAGACTGTTGTTGTATGACGCGCGCGGCCGGCAAACACGACAATATATTTATTTGTTTGGCACCGACTTCATAAATAAGTGATAATTGTAATATTTAAATAATTATATGTATTAAGGATAGAATTACTCACGTTATTTATCGCTTTTTAGTTTTGGTCGTTTGTGTTTTTTTCGAAGTCCGTTTAATTTTTTTTTTTTAATAATTTTATTTCTCTATTTTTAGTTGCGTTAATGTGCTGTGAACTTGAACAAAGGCTAATTAATGTCCTTAAGAGTTTTACTTAGGAATGAAAAATAAGTCAAGTGAAGACTTTGCGATCTAGAATCAAGCAAATCACTTACCAAATCACCTGCCCTACTAGCCCTGCATAAGTACATACTACTACCTAGTTTCTATCGACCAATGGCAGTACTGTCCCCTAACTCCTAACCGTTAAGGAGTTCCGTGGCTGCATCATCAGCATCAGATGTTGACGCCCGGAAGCATATACCTGAGTAAAATATAATTACGTAACAAAAACACCATATGAGCATACAATTTTCGGTTGTTGCCCTCAATTTCTCCAGGATCCCATCATCAGATCCTGACTTGGTGAAAATGGGACCACCTCGGAAGTGTCCTCTGTCGAACAAAGAAAAAAATTTTTAAATCCATCCATAATTGACGGAAATATCGGTGAACATACATAAAAAAAAAAAAATTATACATACAGACGAATTGAGAACCTCCTCCTTTTTCGAAGTCGGTTAAAAAGTGGTGAAAAATTGGAGAGGCCTATGTCCAGCAGTGGACTGCGTTAGGCAGGTGATGATGGTGTGAATTGTCTGGCGCAGTTATTGATTTGAACTTATTTTCCAGTGAAGTGTCGATTTTGTATGCCACGGAGAAGTTTGAATGAAGAGTGATAACAATCTATATACCTACACACTTATAATAATAATTATGTAATAATGTCATGTCAGTGTAATGTAGGAATGGCTCGTTTCCGTTGCCTTTTGAAGGCACAAACACGTAAACCTACGTGATTTGGTTTGTTTGACTTCTTCATTTATTTGTTTAGGTTACTTTTTTTTCAATGGTTAGCGCGTCTCTTATTCAACTGAGGTGTGCTACTAGAATTTGTAGAAACTAATTAGGATAATGTGTCAATCATATTATTATTAAATCCATAAGTGTGTGTTATGTGTAATCCATAAGTGTGGAAATGTTTCTCTAATAAAGAAAATAAAAATTAATAAATAAAATAAATCTGTAAAGAGGTAAATTTTGTACATGAAATATATTTTTAAAATAACTAAGTATTAGGGGTGATTAGTGATGGATACTGAAGCCAAAAATGCAATCAGTAAATTTTTTATCTGTCTGTCTGTAATCATGTTCGTTATACTCGTAGGAACAAAAAGTACTCGTCGGATTTTAACGAAACTTGGTACAGTTACTTTTCATACTCCTGGGCAGGTTATAGTACCTATAGTATACTTTTTATCACCCTACAATCAATATGAGCAGAGAAAACGGGAGAAATTTGTATCTGTTAGTTTCATCGTGCATCACGCGAAAACTACTGCATGGAATTGAATGCGGTTTTCACCAATGTATTGCTAGAGGTCTAACTTAAAATGTAAGCACCATTTTATGGAAGCCTGTTATCCACGGTGCGACGTGGCACAGCTAGTTTTAAATATTTTTCTTTTTTTTATTTCCATTAGAATTTAAGTCGAAAAGGTTAAAATACTTGGCGTTTTAGGGGTCTCTACACTTGCATAACCAATTGTTACGGTTGTATTTCAGCGGGGAATTCCGTAGCCCCGCATACACGCCGCCACGACATTTCACTACTAAATGCAATTTAAGCCCAGTGGTCGTTATGTGACAAGTTAAAGCATTATGCAAATTTTAGTTAAATCTGTGTAACAAATGGCCATGATGATATAATAGTCCATTTAAGCATTGCAGACTCTGTGTGGTGTTTGATGAATTAATGATCATGTAAAATGTAGCCAAGACGAGAGCGAGACCACGTTACGTTGCACTGTCAAAAAGTTATCAGATGTCATGAAGAGCCAAGCTTATTGAAACTCTACACGCCTCCAATTCTACAAGCACTTTACTTCGCAATCGCAAACTTAACATCTTTGCCAAAATATGTGGATGGCCGTTTCACATAAGAATAATGAGGGTAATTGTTTTTCTTCGTTTAATTTTCAATAGTTCTTACGAAAGCTCAACGGCCAAGCCACATATTTTTGCAAAGATGTTAAATTTGTGACTGTGAAGTAAGATGCTTGTAGAATGGGGCGTGTGGAGTTGTAATAAACTGGGCTCTTCATGACATCTGATAACTTTTTGACAATGCACGCAGCGTGGTCTCGCGGTCTCGGTCTTGGCTACATTTTACATGAAAATGTTTTTGAGGAATTTCATTTCTCTTCAGTCCTACTCGTATATAGTAGGAGTCGGCAAGGAGTTTCGAACACTGGAATGCTAAATTTATACTTTATTTCACTTTCTAACCCATTCAATGCGTGCGTGAACGATGAAACCTAACTTTCATTTAAAAAACTAGTCAGCGAATAGTGTAAACGGTTTCCAATTAGGTACATGACAACGTCCCATGCAATTTCCGAACTCGTTTAGGTACGTACAATTTTATGTGCACGATTTTAATTTTAGATATACCAGTTCACGCGAGATTTGTAGAGTTAGTGACGAATTTTAGCTAGCATCAGCATGACGTGTTTATGTATTATTGACATTGTTTTTGTTAAAACGAATGATCTGACCGACGCAGCAAATAACTAATATTTTCTATGAACCAATGTGTGTCATTTACAACAGGAGATGAGGGGGTATTATTTTGACAATCCTTACTTTATGTCCCGGCTAAAAACACAGAAGACTCGACTTTTAAGTAGGTACTTAAGCTACGAGTATATTGCATTAGATATCAGTAAATAGGTATAGATATTATGTTTTTTTACTCATAGTCAACCGTGTAAAAGTATTAATAGATATTTTGTATAAACATCGGGTTTGATTGGCGTATTGACATAATTTCTTTAGAAAAAACCCTACCCTTTATACATATTTGCTTTAGTTGATTGGATTATATGTTGTAACTTTAGAAATCTCACCTGCGTAATTCTGTATTTTATCTACATGCTATACACACGTAGTGTGTAGTATTAAATATTTGATTGTATAAAACGTACCTATATAATAAATACATATATTTACCAAAGAAATTCTGATTGTCATAAATTTTACACGACCAGCAAGAACAACGTTACCGTTTCAAACCTCAGACTTCATTTTGTAGGTTAATTGTATATGTTACGGGTAATGCTAGAAGGCGGAGTAAACTTAAGTTTACCCGGGTTGACTTAGTATTACCCAAGCTTCTTGGGTAAAGTCCGAATAACAAGCAAAATAAAATTTAATTCGGGGTTTACCCATACTCACCTAGGTCTACCCAGCTCTGGCTGGGTAATGTTAAAAATTTGTCTTATTAATTAGTGAAATGAAAGTCCAAGGGCTTTTTTAACATTTATTATTCTAAAAAACATACAGAGGCGAACGTAATCGCTTAAAAAGAAAACTTAATAATAGCTTTAATAGCAAAAACGAATAGCAGTCGTTGTTATTAAAATTTAAATTATCAATTTGAGCAAGATAAACTGCTGTGACACGACTCGAAATTCCTGATCCTGCAGATGTACATGGGCGGCGGTTATTACTTACCGTTACCGTTACCGTACTTAATTAGGTGAACCGTAAGCTTCTCTGCACCCTATTTCATAAAAAAAACGCAACACCTAAGTTTACCCAGCCAGAGTTGGGTAGACCTAGGTGGGCATGGGTAAGCCCCGAATTAGAATTGATTTTATTTATCATTCGGACTTTACCCAAGTAGCATCTTCTAACATTACCCGTAACATATATATTTTAACTACAGTAGGTAGGTATTGCAAAATATTATGGAATTACCAAGTCATACATTATGTCGTGAATGTCTCATCCAAACAGGACATTATTATTACAAAATACAAGGCTTCCCGGACAATAATATCTCAGATATCTACTTTGCTGCACTTGACAAATATTGTATAATATTATTACAGCATTACGAGCGACATTTCCCTATATGAAGTAGAGGACGATACAATTTCTACGATATAAATTTTTTAGTAAATTAATTTTTTGTAATGAATGTCATTCTTGTTTTTGCTTGTGATAAGAGAACCTAAGTAAATATATTTAGTCTAAGAGTAAGTATTTATAGTAAGACTTGTAGATTTACGGCGATTATAATAAGGAACTGTACCTGAATATCTTGTAATAATATAATGTATAATATACGGTTTTCTTGTACGATAAATAACTCAAAATATGCCATGTTGGGCCATACACAGGGCCGTCTATCCAAACTAAGCCGAAGCTTGCACTATGGCTACTAGACAACTGGTAAACTTACTTAGATACTTTTTTTTTGTAATAAATACATTTATACATAGTAAACAGCCAGACCGGTACAAACAGACAATACGTTCATGAACACAAATATTTGTAATGTGCGGGAATCGAACCCACGATCTTTTGCTCAGATGCCAGAGGTCAATAACAAATGAGCCTTGGTGACATCGTGTTTATTATATCTATAATAAACACGATGTCACCAAGGCTCATTACCTATCTAGGTATAATATTTAATCGACATAGATTGACATAAACACTACAAACTACATTGTATGACAGGAGACAACCGTTACTAGCACTCTAGCTTAGGTTTATAAATAGATGTACATGATTACTTGATTAAGTACCTAGAACAGCCAAACAAACTCCCGGAAATCGTCGGCAGAATGAATGGTCTGCTGGGTTCCTGGATATTTGGTTAAACGAAGTTTGATACACAATTGCTCGTTATGCTAATGTGTCTTATTGATCAAAGAATCAATGGACAGATTTCGGTCCCCGAATGAACCCACAAACCACAGCATAGCTCAAATACAATCCTTTAAAATCACAGACGAATTTTCCTGGACCATGCGCCATATAATATCTAAGATATCCACTTGTTGTTAGCATTGCAATGTGTAATCTAGCTTGTGACGGCTTAAAATGGACGACAATAAAAAAGGGATAAAAGGCATAACGTACAGTAGGTACATGTAATATTGCCAGCCGCAAACAACTCGCTAGTGAGTCTCCTAAGCGATTTTTCATGAGCTACGCGGCGTTAATGTGTACAAACGCTCTTGGCTTCGGCATACTTGCTTCTTCGTTGGATATAAATTATGCCGGGAGCTGTGGCGGGCGCGTCACGTTACAGAAAATTCCCCGCAAGATAACTACACGGAAAGTTATTTTTTTCGTATTTCAGTTATTTTTTACGCTGTATTTACGAGGTCTGATACGAACTAAGCCTCCTTTGGGACTGCTAATGCTAGGTATTACTTAAAACTAATTTGCGTTGCAGGGTCACTATACTCGTATATACAGGTTGGTATATTGAAATGGATATTTAGTGAATATTTTGGTAGCCCGCATCGTTATACCGACTAGGTCGAAGTGATTACTTTCATATCAAGAAAAATAAGTCTATAAAGTATACCCAACACATTAATAAATATGTGCATACCACTAATGTACCGATATGTATGAGACGGTATAAGATAACCCCACTTATCAGCTGTTTATACTAGCTGACCTGACTAATTTAGTGGAAGTGATTAATAATTCATGTAAAGATTCATTGCGTCGGTTACTATCATTTTAATGGAAATTATTAGGTACTAGCTGTGCCAGCGGAGTCGCGCGCGTGGATATCGGGTTTCAAAAATAGCGGACTTCCATAAAATGGTACTTAAATTTTAAGCTAGACATCTAGCTAGACATTGGTGAAAACGGCATTCAATTCCATGGAGTAGTTTTCGCGTGATAGGTACGCGTTCAAACATACAGATAAAAATTTCTCACGTTTTCCCAACACTTCCCTTTACTGCTATACTTCTGTTGATTGTAGCGTGAAGAAAAGTATACTATAACATGCCCAGGAGTAGGTATTAAGAATAATTGTACTAAGTTTCGTTTAAATCCGTCCAGTAGTTTTTGTTTCTATAACATACAGACAGACAGACAAAAATTTTACTGATTGCATTTTTGGCATCAGTATCGATCACTAATCACCCCCTGATAGTTATTTTGAAAATATATTTCATGTACAGAATTGACCTCTCTACAGATTTCTTATAAGTACAGATAGAAGAAGATAGAAGATATTTCATGTACAGAATTGACCTCTCTACAGATTTATTATAAGTACAGATAGAAGAAGATAGAAGATATTTCATGTACAGAATTGACCTCTCTACAGATTTCTTATAAATTTCTGTGTAAATTGAAACAATTGTGTTGAACACGAACTGTAAACTGTGTAAATCAACAGTGAGAGTGTTATCTCGTCTATTGAACTAAAGGCGACTAACTAAAAGAAGACTGTTTTGCTGACAAATTACGGACTAATTAACTATTTAAACAGTGAATTTATTCGTGTGGGACAATGCTGCAAAAATCTCCGTGCCTATCATAAACCGGCTATTGTGAATAATAAAAGCTGTTGTGTTTATTTTTTTGAACTCATGTAACGAACAATCCAAACCACAATTATCTGCTAGTATTTGAAAATTGGACTTTGGACCCTAAATACTTATGCTTTACGAGCAACTAACAGACTTGATACCCGTAGTGACATCTAGTGTTGTGTGGTGGAATCACTACATCAACAAAGCAAACGTATCCTGTGAATGAACCTTATATTTTAACTATAACACCTCATATTTCGCGCAGATCTCTTAATAGCTCGGTGGCTCAGAGTACAGTTACAGTGGAACCGAAATCGGGACGACCGGGTTCGCATCTCGTTCGCATGAAGAGTAACTTTTTCGATTTTTTATTTTTATTTTTGTTATTGTGCTGCATTGAACTTTTTATTTTTCCAATGTGGCTATATAAAGGATTATTCCTTTAATATGTTATGTGTAAAAAGATGAAATGAACTATTAATACGTCGGCTAAGAAAATTAGAAGAATAGGTGTAAATTATGCCACGCAACTCTCGACCAGTACTTTCTGATCAATCAAAAATGAAGTCGGACTGTAGTCAATGCTTAAAAGTAATTACAACCAGACAATATTTGGACTGTTTTTGTTGCAAGAATAGATATCATTTGAACTGTACTAATGTCTCCACAAAAAGATATTACTTAATGACCCCCGAAAATAGGGTCAACTGGAAATGCCATCATTGCAGAACGAATAAAAATAAAGTTCCCATGATTATCCCACCAACTACGAGTAGAGATGATGCTCCAACATCCACAGCAGAGAAACAACTACTAGACGAGGATACACCTGTAGAGATTAATGTGTCTGTTAATAACTCTTTTCAATCCTTACCATCAGATTTATCTGGGAATGAGGAATATTCTCCACCCCCCACAGTAAATAGAAGCGACATTAATGTGAGGACGGCAAATTGGGAGAAAATAGAAAGTTTAGAGCAATTAGTCGAAACCCTACAAGAAAAACTACAAGCTGCAAATAAGGAAATTGGAATGTTGAACACCGAAAATAGAAATTTAAGGAAAGATATATCAGACTATACAAGAAAATTTGGGCAATTAAGTCACATGAGCAATAAGGAAATAAAAAATGGTATCTCAACGGAAAAAAGACAATCTCCGAGCAAGTCAATATGTCTGTTTTCTCAGGATAGCAGTTTGAACACTACTTTAAGGCATTCTAGGAGTCCTCATTCTACGGAAAATTTTGAACCTAAACAACATATGTCATCATCACAGAACAATGACATATTACACGAGAAGGAAAATTTAGAAGACTTGACTATCCAGGTTACAACAATCAAAAATGAAAAACCCCAAATAATCATTATAGGGGACGAACAAATACGAGGGCTGGCGGCAAAACTGATAAAAAGCCGCTGCGGAAAATGGAATGACGTCTATCAAGTCTGTAGCTTAGTTAAGCCAGGTGCCAACAGTGATGTATTCTTGGAAACTTGTAGACATCTTCTGAAAACTTTACAAAAAGACGATATTGTGGTATTGTCAATTGGGAGTAATGATACGAATCCATGCAAACTATTAGCTAATTTGTCTAGTATAATGTATGTCTTGCGAGACCATAATCTATTGTTGACTAATGTACAATTTAACCAGTCATTAAATGTAAGAATGGTAAATAATAAATTACGTGTATTGTATAATAACTATAAATCTGATCAATGCTATTTTGTAAATACGGATGACTCTCTGTACCACAAGATTGACAAGATAATTGAGCAGTTAGTCCTAATCTGTTTCAAAATAAATGTTACAATTGACTCTATTAGGTATAATTCCGAATATATTGTTAAAAAAGGAACCAGAGACCGTGTTCTAACCGTACATTCTGGATCAATTGGTGTGTCAAGTAAGAATCTAGTACAACCAAAAAAAGGGACTATTCCTTATTATTTTGCTAGGGTAGGTATTGCTTCTGGTAATAATATTGTGAATATCAGTTCACCCAGACTCGAAAAAGACAAAATGGTGTTTTTTCGCCCTGAATGATAATAATAATCTTTTTACAGTTTTTCATCAAAATATACATGGTTTACTATCTAAGAAAGAATTGATTGAGCTATCCCTTTCGGACATTAAACATACGAATAATGTTGTTCCTGACGTATTGTGCTTCACGGAAACTTTCATTAAATCTGGTGATGAAAAGCATGTTCACATTAACGGTTACGATGTATCAGCGGTATTTACAAGATTGACAAAAAGGGGTGGTTCGTGTATTATGATTAGGAAGGGTTTACCATTTAAATCTATCAATACGTTCTCTGACTTAAATGCGACTTATCATTTTGAAATTTGTGGTGTAAACTTAACTACTAATAATATAATTGTATTATGCATTTATCGAATTCCGTCTAAAATTAAGGCACATTTAGATATCTTTTTTTATAAATTGGACTTACTTCTATATAGATGCATACATAAATATTCAAAAAAACATATAATAATAACAGGTGATTTTAACATTAACTTATGCGAAAAAGGGCCAATTTGTGATCGCTTGTTAGATGTTATTAAAAAATACGACTTTCAATCGCATATTAATGTACCAACTAGATGCAACGCGTGCCTTGATCTTGTAATAAGCAATATTTACCATGCCAAAGGATCTATACTTCCATTATGGTTATCGGATCATGATACAGCTCAAATATTGACCTTTAAAGTAGACCATAAAAATGAAATTCCTCAAACAACATACTCTGTTAAACGTTGTTATTCAGAAGAATATATTAAAAAATTTAAAAAATGTCTTGGTAGCTTATCATTTGCTGAAGTATATCAACATTCAGATTTTTATGACGCTTTTAATAGTTTTTATGACACCTTTTGTCTCTTTTATAATCTATGCTTTCCTTATATTAAAGTGAAAAGCTCACATACCCGGAAATTGAAGTGGATAACTAAAGGTTTACAAATAAGTTGCAAGACCAAAAGGAAATATAGATATAGGTACTACAACACTAAAAACCCTTTTGATAAAATTAAATATTTAAATTATAATAAAATATTTAAAAAATGTACAAATTATTCGAAAAAGCTAACGAACAGTAGATATGTTTTAAGTAGCAATAACAAATGTAAGGCGACTTGGCAAGTGATAAAAAATGAAAAAGGCATTTCAAGATCAACTGATTACATAGAAAAAATAATACATGACGACTGTGAAATAAGTAGGCCAGAGAAAATAGCATCGATTATAAATAACTATTATGTTGAAATGACTATAACTAATAATGATATAAATAACTATAAAACAACTGTCTCTAAATTATCGAACTCTATATATCTTAGTCCTATAAATGTAAATGAAACTATAAATATAATTAAGTCTTTAAACGACTCTGTGTCAGAAGGTTATGATTCGATTAGTACAAAAGTCGTTAAATCATCTGTACAAGAGATAGCTCATGTAATGACCTTCCTTATTAACTTGTCACTCGAAACTGGTACTTTCCCTGAAAGACTGAAAATTTCTAAAGTTAAACCAATTTACAAGAAAGGATGTAAGGTTGACGTATCTAACTATCGCCCAATTGCTTTGATTCCTATATTTTCAAAGGTTTTTGAAAAAGTGATGCACAAGCAACTTTCTTCATTTTTTGGGCCTTATAACATAATAAATAATAATCAGTACGGGTTTCAAAAAAAGAAATCAACGACTCAAGCAATGTACAATCTAATTGAGGATATTTTATTAAGTGTTAACAATAATAACTATACATCGGCGTTGTTCCTAGATTTGTCAAAAGCCTTTGATTTCGTTTCGCATAATTTATTACTAAAAAAACTGGAAAATAACGGAATACGAGGACCAGCGCTAAACTGGATAGAATCATATCTTGAAGGTAGTACGTGGAAGTAGCTCAGGTAGATAAGAGGCACACTTTACAAATGTACAAGTCAAACTTGAGAAAGATCTGCTCTGGTGTCCCACAAGGGAGTATTCTTGGTCCGTTACTGTTTTTGTTATATATTAACGATCTTCCTAATGTTACAAAGCATAAGGTTACTATGTTTGCTGATGACGTAACGGTAATAGTAACTTCTGAAAAAAATATTGTCTTAGAAGAACACAAACTGGAAATTGTAAATACTATAAAACAGTTAATTGAATGGCTTAATGATAATAATCTTCAAATTAATTTAAATAAGACTCATATACTTAATTTTAATAATTTTATGTATAAGAAAATTGACATCAAATACAATGACCAGGTATTGACTAATGATTGTAATGTAATATTTTTAGGAGTCACGCTAGAACCGAAATTAAATTGGAAGAGGCAAATGGAACTTGTATGCAATAAAATAAACGGATTCGCATTTGCTATGTACAAATTAAGCAAGGTAGCTAATAGAACAGCTGCTGTTACTGCCTATTATGCTTATGTTGAATCAGTGCTCAGATATGGAATTCTGATTTGGGGAAACGGTACGGACATTAATAAAGTATTTTTAGCTCAAAAGAGATGTATACGTGCAATATGTGACATTTCTTCAGACGTCTCCTGTAGACCATATTTTAAAAAGTTGAATATCTTGCCAGTGACGTGCCTTTATATACTGGAGATAAGTATTTTTGTAAAACAGAATTATCAAAAGTATACGAAGGCGAGTGATGTGTTCGACAGAAGCATTAGAAACCCTAACAAACTGTTAAATAACACACTTCCGAAAACGAAGCGGTTCCAGATGAACGCACCCTCTATGTCCATAACTATATTTAATAAGTTACCTGACATTATAAAGCAATTACCATTGACAAAATTTAAAGTAGCATTACGTAAATGGCTGGGGGAACACGGTTTCTATTCTATTGACGAATTTCTGAAAATTAAGATTTAATTTGCTAATTTATTAATTAATGTTTGACATAATATGTGTACCTATAGAATAAAATAGTTACCTACTTAATGTTGAAATTATTGTTTAACTCTTTATATTTTCTGTTTGCATGCTATGATAATATAGTTAAATAGGCATAAGGAATTAATTTAGAAAACATCTGATGTACATTACCCTATTTAGAGCAAATAAAGAATTTGAATTTGAATTTGAATAAGTACAGATAGAAGAAGATAGAAAATATTTCATGTACAGAATTGACCTCTCTACAGATTTCTTATAAGTACAGATAGAAGAAGATAGAAGATATTTCATGTACAGAATTGACCTCTCTACAGATTTATTATAAGTGTGTGCATCTTTAATACTTTTACTGTACATTTTTTAAAAATTGTTTAAAAACAATGTTTCGCGAATGAACTGTTAACATGTTGTCTATTTGATTTACAGTATAAATGTATGTAACAAAAAAACTGTAGTGTGTGAAAGTGTTAGTTTATCATCCCCTTGTTTCCTTCTTTATTTTATTTCATAGGTTTGTGAATTTGTGTTGAAAACATAATGAAAGAATAACTTTTCATTGAAATGAATTTTCAAAAAATGTTCATGTCATTATTTTTTACAGCGATAAAGTAATCCACTGTTGTGATAAAGTATAAAATTTACGTTCAACCGTTTAAATTTGTTCATTCAAACTTGCTCTCTTCCTAAAGCCAGCGCATAACTCATACTTTCTGCGCTTTAGTAGCTTTAGCTTAAAATAAAATTGTTAAATGTAATCATTGTGATGTTATGCACAATAATCTACACTTCTGAAAAACCCAAAACATCTGAATGCTTATGAATTTAAACACTTTAGGAAGTCGACCATAAAATCTTAAAGTTTGGGTAGGTATTAGATCAGATAGCTGAACGTTGTTTCATTGCCATTACTTTATACCGAAAGTTAGTTACAATAGCTTTTTATTGCAATAATAACTTAGCGTTGCTAGATGCCACGATTTTAGCGGAAAGTCCCGGTTCGTGGAAAATCCCTAATATTTTTTCTTTTTTATACCACTGGGCAAATGGCCTCATGTTAGGCTATGGATGCCTGCAATACCAGACATCACACACACGTTTCCCTACCCCCCGACTGCCGATACAGCACTCACCGGAGCTCTGGAAACCCTACTCACCGGCTGAAACACGACCCGGAGGTAATTTGGCTGCGGTATTCTATAGGGTGGAGATCCTTCCCCGGACGGGCAGCTCAATTCGAGCGAAGATTCGCTATGCCCTACCTCTCTTTAATAGACATAGACAATCTTACTTCGTACTTATTATTGTAAATGCGAAAGTTTGATTGGATGGATGTGTGTCCTTCACGCCAACTCTACTACGAGTAATTAATACAATTAGAATGACACTTTACAGTTATATAGCTCGTACATCAAATTAACACATACATAATTATATAGGGTGGGGGGGGGTAAGGGTTGGGCCGGCATGGCAGTGGCAACTGACAGGTAACAGACCAGTTACTTGCCAGTTGTCACAGCGACTTGGGCTTCTCTTTCGCTTTCCATCAGGCGTAGGGAAGCCATTATGTCGAGCTACTATAAAAAAAAAATATAATTATAATGTCTTCAACAATATCTATTATTCTAGTCTAGAAGTCTATTATTTCATACATGATATCTATATATCCGTACGTACATGAGTAGTTATATAATCTATATTTAATTGACTTAATGTGGTTACCTAATGTAAATCAATGTGTTTTTTAAACATAATCATGACTCACGATTTTTTACATGTTACATAAATAAAATCATTAACCTTTTGTTCAAGTAAGCAAATAAATTAGTGATTAAAGTGTTGCTCGAATTATTATCTGTCTAACTTCCCAGCTACAAAGCTTGACATAGTTTCATCTGGTATTCTCGGTAACCCTATCGTCTCATTGAGAGACTATTGGCCATTAATGAAAAAAACTATTTTTTCCTGTTGCTCATTTGGAGGTAAACTACATTATAATATATATGCACACGCGCGAAGGCGAACTTGTCAGTTGCGCTGCGCGTACGCCGGGACCCGTACCGTTCATCGCTCAGTCGGACACACGCAGTTATCATGAAGTACACGCCGGTTTTGCTCTTCGTTTTCCTCTCCTTTGTCTGTGTCAGCCAGTGCGCGGACCTCATAGTGGGCACCAGTTTCAACAACAGACTGATTTGGCAGCAGAAGGTCGAATACAATGCCATCCCGCTAAAGAAGCGCGTTAAAGAAGTATTCTACTCGGACGCAGGACAGCAAATTATAAAGGTAAAGTTCTGATTAACCTTGTAGATAACTATTTCATTTTTGGTGGCGTGAAATGGATGTGTATATTGTGTGCGCGGTGTATAGATAGATATTATGTTGAAGGTACGTTTGTATTTC
The DNA here is from genome assembly GCA_031163375.1 of Conogethes punctiferalis. NCBI lineage: Eukaryota > Metazoa > Arthropoda > Insecta > Lepidoptera > Crambidae > Conogethes > Conogethes punctiferalis. The sequence continues at coordinate 9,810,916 of CM062077.1, read as the reverse complement.
AAATTATATAAATATTAGCATGGAAATAGGTCGAAAACCTTTTGAAGTTATTATTATGTAATTTGCATCTTTATTCATAATACATACATTAATTAATTACATTTTATTTTGTGACAACTTTAACAAATCCAGGTAGATATAAGTTTACCATACCCATTGAATAGGTTCATGGTAGAAGTAACTACGATAGCTAGTAAGCTACGATTGAACCTTTACACTTATTAATTTTAAATTAAACATGTACGTTTATATATCTTCCACTTATAACATTCACCTACTCATATTTTTACGACATACTTCGTAGTATTTTTATATTTAGGTAGGTACTGGTATTTTAAATCCATGAACATTGATCCATACAAGCATGATGATAGGTATACACTGTGTATAGACGAATGTGCGCTAGGATTTAATAAATACGCCGTCAATACCTTTAAATGACTGTATTCCATAAGTTGTGAAGGAACAGTGAAGTATAAAAAATAATATAATAGCAACAATAATAAAAAGTATAAATCCATTTCACAAAAAAGAGTTCTCATTCGGGAACACGGTGAGTAAATAACAAAAAATCAGTTTGTCCTAGATAAAACCACATCAAATTGTTGATTTTGTATGAGGAAAACAATTTAAAACTAGCTTCAATCGGTTTTGATCTCATTCCTTCATCAACTATATTTACAATCTCTTTGGTATAATAAAATAACTGCATCTTCATTAGGCATGGGTCATTAAGACATTTTAGTAATTATCGAAACGCAATTAACTTATAACGATGTGATTTATATATTTACTCGTGCACGAGAACTTAATACATCACAAAACCTTTTTAAACAACACACACTGGGGCAGCTTATATGGGAGGAGTACCCAAAACTCAAATTATTAAACGAAGGTTAATAATATCGAACCTACCCTATATACAAAATAATAATCAAGCCTTACTACCTTCGTTTAATAATTTGAGTTTTGGGTATTGCTCCCATATAAGCCGCCCCAGTGTGCAACGGCCAATTTAGTTCAGCTGTAGTGGACGCTGCCTTTGACATCTCTAGTGGTCGCGAGTTCGATCCCCGCCGATTACCTACAAACATTTGTGTGAATGGACATTGGACACATCTGTTTGTATTGGTCTGGGTAAGCACCTAGGTAAACACTACTTAGAATTACCTCGACACACTTATGTAAAATCAAAAACCGGCTGTGACATACGGGCGGACAGACAGACAGACAGACATGACAAATCTATAAGAGTCCCGTTTTTGCCATTTTGGCTACGGAACCCTAAAAAGTCGGCAGGGTACGTCTCAGACCCTTCATACAATAAGGTTCCGTTGTCACCAACTATGGCACGTGGATTAGAAGGCGGGGATGGTATAATTACTATGAATAAATTAATTGTATATAACGGTTTAAGCACTACACTCCAAAACGATTACTAGTTAAGCCTCATGTACTAAGAAAGGTATCTCGCCATTTATTATAGCTAAGTTTTTCTTCAAAGTTTATCGCAAATGTTTCTAGCTTTATAACCTTAACCGTTAGGAAAGTAAGCCAAGGACAAACATGGCGATGATTTAAGGGTTCAGGTCTTGAACTACGAAACCCTAACTAGGCTATCGTTTCAATATTGTTTTAGTATCTTAATCGAATAACATCATCATTTATAAAATATGTCTTTTTGCAATACAATCAACATAGGTAATTTAAAGACTTATGTGAGAATTCCAGTTAACTATATAAGGAATATAAAGCAATGCATGAAAAAAAAAATAGTTAGGTAGTTTTTACAACATTAAAAATATAAAATTACTTATATTAAAAGCCAATTGGAAATGTGAGTTTAACCACTCATACCGACTTAATAGGAATTGAGATTATACAAACATAATAAGTTCCTACCTAGTCAAAGTCACAAACATATTAAATAACAATTAGAATAAAAATACATTTCTAGTTGACACATTACACTGCTATACAGTCATTTTGCGGCAGGAAGTTTTGAAGTCGATTTTGTATAAGACGAGTATGCTGATTACGGGAAAAATACCAGAATTGTCAAATTGGCTCCAGTTTTTGAGATAAACGCTTCTAACATTTTTCCTAAAAATGTCTCAATAAATTGACCAATTAATATTTAATAATTATTTTGATTGTCTATCTTTACAAAAAATACACAAAAATAATAGTTTGGAATGCTCTTAACTAAAATAATAAATGAAAAACATGGAAAACTTTTTCTTTGGGATTTTCTCTTATATTTACTTTGTCAGGACAATCTCTTTTCAAGGTCCAGCAATAGTCAGCCATATGGCTGTCCCATCGATCTTGATATGTTTATTCCATTATCCTGATATCCTGATGGAACTTTTCATCTTGTTCCTCACTGTAATCACCCAAGTTATGCGGGAATCGGTCCAAATGGCTGTGTAAGAAATGCAATTTTATGTTCATGTTAACTCCTACTCTGTTAAAATTTTGTTTGTAGCATTTTTGCAACCAGTTCTTGATATTCCGGCGCTTTGTGATTCCCCAAAAAGTTTCTTACTACCAAAACAAAGCTTAGCCATGCTTCAGACTCAATCTGTGTCATGTGGGTTACAAACTCAGTGTCTTTTATCAGTGTACGTATTTGCGTACGTGTGTACGTTTTTTGTACCGGTTCATACCTTTTAAATTTACTACACAAACAAAAGTAACAGTCATTTAAATGATTACTTGGTTTATTCCCCATCATCGGCACTCCAAATCGTAACCCTTTACGTCCTCCTTGGCTCTAGTAACGCAGAGATTCTACGCACGATGTTTGGCACCCAATATTTGATATTTTGCACTAGTGGTATCCCGAAATATTATCTGTAGGCTTTTTTTACAAACTCTGTGATCTCTTTTCATTGCATTTGTAAACTAAACTTCCACAAATAAAGCAAAAACTGTTAGGATCGTTGATACAAGGTTTACGTGGAAAACTCATGTTTTAGCAAGGGAAAATGCACTTTTACACAAAAAATTCTTTAGGAACTGATAACTTAAGGGTCTGATAGCTATAAAGTGAACCTGTTGTAACTAAATTCATGAAAAGATATCAAACTCAAATGAAAAAAAATCAATGAACCACAATTTTGGTAGAGTAGTTTGATTTTTTTCAATTATTTCTTACGTTCCGTTTATCTCAATAACCAGAGTGAATCAAAAATAATTAAGTATGCAGCAAGTATGTCTAATATGAGTATTAACAAAAATCATTAACAAAATCCCTGCAGCAGATTTTTTTATTTTTTTTGTATAGCAGTGTTATCAATGAATGCTAAGTATTTTAAATGTTTGTACATTTTTATATTATTGTGCACATAGTAACTTAATCTCCAAGTCAATAACTAGCATAGTAATTTTTAACTACTTACATACATAACAAATATTTTTTTTTAAAAATCTTTTGATACCTATCTATCCTTCAGTTTATTATTTCTTAAGGCGTTATAACGTAACGATAGACTTGAACATTTTCCTGAAGAATTGCCCGTGTCAGTCATGTTACATAAAAATCATCAAGTCAGAAAATTAAGTTTTATACTTTATGTTCCATAGTAAAAATAAAAATCAAATAAATCGAGGATGGTTAGTCATAAGTCAAAATATAATGACATGAGTTCTGTATATATATTTTGGACATAAGTACAAGGGTTACGCAATGACCTGCCGCCTCGCAAGGACCTGCCGCCCAGGGTCTCGCAATGAGTGAGGCCGCCACTGTTCGTGAGTTTATATTAAAGTCATGATGCACCGTTTTAATTATATAATTTTAATTTTATTTTGTGTCATAGTAAGAAGTTATTTATATAAAATCTAATTGCCTGATGCACTTATTTACCCGTTGGAAGGTAAACGACATAGCAGTCTACGATGGAGCGCGCCTTCTCAGCAAAAAAACTGGTTTGCTCTCGATTTGAACATCGGAAGATATCTTGCATCTATAGAGCATGGCAAAGAGTTCCATAATTTAAACGTTTTCGGACTATGAAAGTTGGATGAGGCGGGAGGAATCAACTAGAATAATTCCAAAATGAAAAAATCTAACTATTGCTGTTGCTCACACATGACGTCCTAGCAGTATCTATCAGTTTCGGTAGGATTCTCGTAACGGTATGGTGGGTGCAGCCACACCGTTGCACGAGGTCCGCCCGGGGAGCAGTCTATTGCTCCCGGGAGCTGGGGGTTGGGGTATTTGCCCTCCCCGGACCAGGAGTGCCCGCCGCTTATCATCTGCGGCTGGCCAGGGCAGGCAGGGATGTGGCCGTATGCTTCGGCGTTACCCATGGCCCTGCAACTTGCAGCCCACTGGCGACACAGGGGGGTTTAATGGGTATGCCCTCCCATTTTGGGAGGTGTGACACCCCACACACCATGCCGAATACCCCTGGAGAAGGCGCCTAATGCATTCCCCTCTAGAAAAAAAACAGGATTCTCGTAACTTGTTAAATATAATTCGAATGCGACCACCTCGAATAGATATAGTAGGTACAGCTGAAATATTGGATTCAAATGATCATTAAAACGAGTTTGTGAGGTCCAAATGCGTTCTGGGTATTCAACAATTTATCAACAACACTCTAATTAAAAAATCAATCGACTAAACTCGATTGAATTTCACAGACCATAAACACGATCGTTGAATAGGATACCGCCGCGCTCTTTATCACACGTACCTACTACGAGTATTATATACTCCGGAAAAGTATAAGTAAGCGATTTACAAAATTGGTTATGCTTATATTGGTTGCATGTTTCTTGAAACTTGTAAATTAAAATACACGCGCCGTAAAGACGTGGCATCAACTATTATTAATAATATATTGTTATGTGTAATAATATACACTCAGCGTCAAAAAAATCGCACCTTTTGAAAAAACTACTTCAAACAACTTTTAAGCTCATTAGGAACCAATTATTTGGTTGGTTTGGGGTATCGTTGGAAAGGTAATGAAAAGGGGTACACAACAACAATTAAATTTATTTATTTTTATTATTAGAATACATGTGAAAATATACTTTTCCAAAATCATAAAAATTTTCAACTAAAGTTGATTAAAAAAACAAGTAAATTATCAAAAAAAAAATACAAAACAGGGTTAAGAGTAACCTAAAACATTTTTTTAGGTTACTGTTACCCCTCTTTGCTCTGATAGCAGCTTCCATACACTCATGGATCTAACCAATGTTAAATCCCATTCTTCCATTACGGTACCTTCGAGTTCCTGGAGTGTGGTGGGAGCGGAATCACGAGATCGAATCCTACGCTTTGAATGGCCTAAGAGGTGCTCTACGGGGTTTAGCTCTGAACTTTGGGCTGGCCACTGCGTGACAGAGATCCCAACCTCTTGAAGGTATTCGCGCACAATCACTGCAATGTGAACGCGGGCGTTATCGTGGCTTAGCTGAAACCCTTCGCCAACAAAACCGGCTTATGGGACCACATGTTCTTCCAGGATCGTTGTAATATACCGGTACGCAGTCAGCGACCCTCGCCCGCGAGTAATTGGAGTCCGAGAGACGCAAAGAAGTTCGGTTTTGCCGTCAGCCTACATGTCGCCCTAGAACATACTGGACACGACGTATCAACAGTCCTGGATACCCAAACTTGTGTGCAATGTCCTCCTTGTCTTCGATATACTCTCTTGCGTCTAACGTAGCAATAAAGGCACACTTTCGTCTCGTCTGAGATGACTACAGCCCTCCGTTGGTCAAGAGTCCAATCAAAATGGCCGCGAGCAAATTTCAAGCGACTTGTCGATGGGCTGCCGTTAATTATGGACCCCTAGCAGTTCTGTGCGCCATTATCTTCTCTTCCCTCAGCCTTCGTCTGTGTCTACACACTCTTACGGTTCTTCTGCATGCTGTTTGAAGCTACTTGTTGTAACTCAAAGGCATTTGGGAACCGATTTCGTAAACACATTGAAACAAGAAAACGGTCGGCTCTGTCCGAGATGCAATAAAATCTACCAAATCCTTGTCTATGGATGTAGCCCTCGGTCTCCAGGAACCGCTGGTAAACTTTTCGAATCGAAAAACGGTTCAAGTTCAGTTGCATACCCGATTGAAGCAGTACAATCACTTGACCAGCTTCTTCAAGTGTGGTATCCATATTCAAGCTGTGTTTCTTGTGACAATTCTTTTATTGTGTCCTTCTTAACTTGTTTGTTAGCAAAAACCCCCAATCGAATCGGTATCGACCTTGTTGTACACATTAAAGTTAGCGCAATTAGCGGACCTCAAAAAGAGCAAAATGACCATATGTTTTAAAAATCGCCACTGTGGCGTCAATTTTCTTTTTTATTAAATGAAGTGATGATTTTCTTACAGGTTTATTTATTGAGCTTTCAAATGATACCAATATTGGTAAGGGTATATATGCGTATCAAAGGTTAATACCATTTTGAAAGTTATTTTCGCGAAGGTGCGATTTTTTTGACGCTGAGTGTATTTATAGAAGGGGTGCGTGGGCGTTCAGAGACGTATGCTTTATGTTGTTGTTCGTTCTCCATCTTGGTTCGTCGAAATATCACTCAATTGGTATTCTACACACTTAATTAGGTAACCACACAAAGCATCTAACGTAAAAATAGGTTATCCAAGCCTGGATGTAAATAGATTAAATAGGAACGTAGTGAATTTGGCACCAGGTTGGCAAGATGTCCGCCAGTTTTCGTATCTCCATTCACGCTGTCACATTCTCACTAGCTCCGTCGTCTGACACTGACTCCTGTCTCTTTTTTATAGTGACAGTCACAGCCACAGATTTACAGTGACAGGACATTCATAGAGAAGATTGCCAACCTGCTTACCGAATACACTCAAGCCAGTTACCTAGCTAGCTTGACGTTCCAATTTATGATCCCCGACATAATATTATTATTTCACATGTCATATCGTTTATGAAGTTTGTTGGACAGCTATGTTAAATATTGCGTTTATGTAACTGGTTTCATGACAAAATATGTTATAATTAATGCTACTTAAAAGATGGTATAATATTATTAAAGGAATTTTGCACTTTGAAAATGGTATTTTTCTGTTAATTTTGCAAGCTTATTGTCGTTCCGTTTTGCAACTAATTTTCGTTGTGATTTCTTAAATAGGTTAAGTTTTACAGAGTCTTTCTGGTAACCATGAAGTAACAAGCAAATCAATCATAGTGGAATACTCTATTGTACCACAAGATGTCTGTATCACCTTTTCTGTACTAATTGTGTATTTTGTGCAATAAAGAATATCTATCTATCTATTGACAGCGAGATGCGCTGCGTGAGGTAGCTACGAGCTAGCTCTGGGGCCAGGATCAGTTTAGATGAAATCTCTTTAGCGAGAGATTTAGCCTCCGGACCTACGGCCCCTTTATATAAAATGATTTTTTTTTTTAATTTCAGGGCGTGATTGCCAGAGACTTGGACCGCACCGGGGCCATCGCCAGTATAACAGCCGGAGGAGTGGGCTTCTCCTACGTCAACCTGAGATTCAAGAGCGAAAGGGGATCCGGCCTTAACTATCAACTAGAAATTTACACGTAAATCCGTCACGAATCTCCATAAAAAAATTAAATTTGTCGATTGCATTTAAATTCATCTTTCAATGTTTTATTCATGGTGTTCACCCCGTCACAGGGAGTTGTAAATTGAAGTAATTCAATTATTCATTTGAATGTTTCAAAACCAAAGTAGATTAACGTCAGAAACGAATTTTCCTTTACGTTGAAATGTGAAAGTAAGTGTAAACACTGAAGTAGGATATTAATGTATATTTTCCATTTTCATTTGATTTGATCGTCAGATAAAAAAGGTAGGTAATTGTTTTTATTTTATGCCGTAGATATAAATATCGAAATTATATACCTATTCTTGTTACACTTTTATTAACGGCCCGTAATGTTGTGGTATTATCTACTTATTTTCAAATTTATCATATTTTAAATATCTACATAATTAATTAAAATGTTCAAAATATAAATTAGTTATGAATTAATTGTACGTTAAGATCCTTAAAAATCCACACTAATTAATCCATAGCAATTTTTTACGTTAGTGATTTCATGTCGCACAAATAATTGAAAACCCCATCAAACAAAATTAATAATATTTTGTTTCAACATTTGTTATTGATTAGCGGAAGCTGGTTTCTCCTTACTGGGTTTATTTCTTCTAATGTCAAGTGAAAATTAATAAAGTTACAAGTAAAATCGTTATTCGTACAAAGCACCATGTCTACGCCACAAGTAGCTCGACATCCAATGTACGCTCGAAGACAATTTATTTCATTGATGTTACCTAGAGATAATACAAAAACCCATTATAATGATAAAAATAAAGCAATTCGACCATGCATGTCCTCTAAGCCCCTACCCTCCAAAGAATCTTCATTCCACGGTTTTTATTTTATCAAGGATGCTTAAGATGCATCAAATATGAGGCCCCAGCGGCGTCGCATAAAGGGCAGGGTAAATAGGCAAATCTTCACTATGTGGGCCTGGTCTCACGGCTATAGGCGTGTTCATTTAATTTCGTCACATGTTATTATCAACAGGCACAATGTTTGGCCGCTGTAATGGTTTCTGTGTTTTTAAGACTTAGGTACTTAAAATTGATTTCAGATGCCAAATTCGGATACATTTTTATGAATTTTGTAGACACATCAGATTAGTTTATACAGTTTGGGTATACAAATAGGCGTAAAGTATTAAAGCATTATCTAAATAATATAAAATCAAAATTCATGAATACACTTCACACGATATTCAACATTATCATAAATCATTTAGGTACTGTCCCTTGAAAACAATTTCAATTTTTCAACATACGTACGGTTATATACTTACATACATGTGTAACAGCAGAACATAGTTAACCGACATAGCTTAAATAATAATAAGCAAGTGTACTCAGCAACGATGTAAGGGAGGATGCAGGGATGTAAAGGAGCGACTTATCATCTTTTCGCTCCAAGCCAACCTCACCTGCTCGTGGTGTGTCCTGACGAATAACAAACCAGGCGCTGGCAACCGACTGCTGGCGGTATAACCATTATAATTGAAGGCATAGCTATATATCACAGGTAAGTATATCCTCCAGATTTTTGCCCTAAGTGGCGAACAACTGGAGAGGCACATGTCCAGCAGTGGATTGCAACAGGCTGATGATGATGATATTGACGCAGGAACGGGTACTTTCCGTGAACTCAGAATCCTGAAGTTTGGTACGTAGGTACGCAGCAACGTCTCCAAGTATAGGTAAAGGTATAATTGCGAAAATCGTAAGCGTTTAGTTACATCATAATAATAAAATTATTTTTGAAGGATAATTTAAAACTTATTACAGAACCCGGTATCGGTGTGCGAGTCCTATTTGCACATAGCCTTTGAACGAATGAAGGTTCTCGTGTGGTGGGAAACAAATTAGGAAGCTGCCCTTTTTAAGATGAACCGACGACCTTATAGAGGATGGTAATTTGGAGATCCTTGGGGAGGCTCATTGAAAAGATGATGATGATGTAGGGATAATTTTTATTTACAAGAAGAGCTTTCAGGGTGACCTCACTCCACCTGATGGTAAGCGGTCGTGAGGTCCAAAAGTAACGTCGACAGGCACAATAGAGCAAACCCATTACGCCTGTCGCCCTCACCCTGAAGGCCCACTGAGATGCCGTTTTACGCCCCGCCTAAAGAACACAGGATTGTAAGAGGAAGGAAACACAGGAGCTGGAAGGGCATTTCATGACTTAATGGCACGGGGCAAGACGGAGGAACTAAACCTCTTGGTGCGCGCCACCATCGTCTGGATGGTATGCGGATGACAACGCTGTCATTCGCATACCATCCAGATAATTTATTAAATCCACAGTTTCATTACTTTATCGATCTGATTTCAAGGCGAACACGCAGTCTCTAAATTCTTAATTTTTTTTTTCTATCACTTGGAAATGTGACGCGCTGTAAATTGTTTCAAAATAAGAAGTGATACGTGTCCTATCCATAATACACATCTATCATCATCATCATCATCAGCCTATTGCAGTCCACTGCTGGACATAGACCTCTCCAGTTGTTCGCCACTTTGGGCCAAACATCCGGAAGATATGCCCATATTCGCCACGCTGGACAGGCGGGTTGGCGATCGCAGGGCGTAGCTTCTCGCTCCAGTGACGCTGCTGCCCGTCATCATCATCATCATCAGCCTATTGCAGTCCACTGCTGGACATAGGCCTCTCCAGTTGTTCGCCATCTAAAGCAAACTTCTGGAGGACATACCCATAATCGCCACGCTGGGCAGGCGGGTTGGCGATCGCAGGGCGTAGCTTCTTGCTCCGGTGACGCTGCTGCCCGTCATCGGCCTGTGGTTTTTAGCTACGCCTTCAATTGTGATGGTTTAACCGCCACCAGTCGGTTTGCCAGAGCCTCGTTTGTTGTTCGGCAGGATGCACCACGGGCAGGTGAGGATGGCTTGGAACGATAAGGTGATAGGTCACTCCCTTACATACACATCTATGACTACCTAAAACTGACAGATACGTCGGTATCAGTAATCAGTAAAAATTTTATCTGACTGTCTGTCTGTCCGTCTGTCTTTCTGTCGGTCTGTCTGTCTGTATGTTCGTTATGGAAACAAAAATTACTCAACGGATTTTAACGAAACTTGGTACAATTATTCATCATACTCCTGGGCAGGTTAAAGGATACTTTTCATCACGCTACAATCAATAGGAGCAGAGCAGTGAAGGGAAGTGTTGGGAAAACGGGAGAATTTTTTATCTGTATGTTTGATTGAGCATCACGCAAAACGTACTGCATGGAATTGAATGTGGTTTTCACCAATGTTTTGTAGAGGTCTAACTTAAGATTTGGGCACCATTTTATGGAAGCCCGTTAGTTTTGAAACCCGACATCCACGCGTGCGATGCCGCTGGCACAGCTAGTAACATAATAAACATTAAACATTGCAACTCAAGTGACAAGTATTGGAAACTAGATTTAAGGAAAATACTCCTGAGTAAGTAATAAGATCGCGTCGCGATTGATGAAGTCATCGCTCTACAAAGGGAGGAAGTGGTCATTGAGTCCAGTCATTGTTTGCGCGAGGCAAACATGACGCATGACCTGAGAAGCGTATCTACACAACACGAATTAACAAACTAGACTTGGTAGGTACCTACATGAAACGCCTATAATGAACTTATTTTTTTTCCTCTTTCACAATAGTTCTTACGAATGCTTAACGGCCAAGCCACATATTTTCGCAAATATGTTAAATTTGTGATTTTGAAGTAAGATGCCAACAACTCTGTTAATAAGCTTGGCTCTTCATGACATCTGATAACTTTTTGATAGTGCACTCGATGTGGTCTCACACTCGTCTTGGCTACATTTTACATGAAAATGTTTTTGGAGGATTTCACTTCTTTTTGTAGGTTGCTTGTTTATTGCAGTATTACGCAGTTACTATTTTATCATATGATTAAGATAACAAGGAATCTTATAGCATCAAAATTTGCTGATGTTTTATACAAATTGCCATCATTTTAAATGGTACAGTTAAAAGTTTTATAATTTTTCTCTTGTTTGTATACTAATAGCAGCATACAAACAAAATTTCAGTATTCTAAGACGTCAGGAAGTACCCTAAGAATTGTATGTTTCATACAAATTGCCATCCCACAATTTGAGGGGATGGGGGGCTAAAGTTTAAACTTTTATAATTTTATTTTTGTTTGTATACTAATAGCAGCTTACATACAAAATTTCAGCTTTCTAAGACTTCAGGAAGTACCCTAATAATTTTTTGCTTCATACAAATTGCCATCCCCTAATTTTAGGGCTGTTTAAGGTGCCTATTTTATTCCGGTCACAACTCTCGGGTAGCCAGGTATAAACAGGTAAATCGATACTACCAATTAGCACCGATCTGATAAATTCAATCAATAGCCTTGGTCCGTCTGCTGAACTGAAAATTGTGACGCGTATCCGATTTCCGAGTATGCAGATTTATAGTAATCCCGGCTGATATTGGCCTGATAGTTATTTTGAAAAAAAATCTGGCAAAACTGGTTTTGGCGGGCAAAACATTTTTTGGCAGATTCTTTTTTGGCTTATACATAGTTTGATTATTCCGGTAGCTTTTCGGAGCTTTTCCGGAGCTGTATAGTCAGATGTATGGGAAATGAACATTCTTACATACCTGACGAACATACTTACACCACACCGCCTGATAAACATACTTTCGGAGCCCGGAGCAATGAACAAACCGAGCAAGCCTACCCCACCTTTTGTTAATAGGCCATTTATTCCATAACCCTTAATTTACATTTTTTCTTTACAATTAATTTGATGAGCTTAAAACAACTAAGGATCTCACAATAGTTGCTGAGCTCCTCACTCCGGTGACACGACGCTGCTGCTCATCATCGGGCTGAGGTATTTAAGTACGCCTTCGATCGTGATGTTTATTCCGCTACCACTCGGTTGCCAGAGCCTCGTTCGTTATCCAGCAGGATGCACCGCGGGCAGGGTGACTTGGAGCGAATCTTTTACATCTTAATGAAATTCAGCTCGTACACAGTAGGTAAGTAGGTATACTAATATATAAACTATTTCCACGGTTTTTTTAATGCTAACAGGAGTTTAATATTTTAGATAGGGACTTAACTGAGATAAGTCGCATTACAATAGTTTTACACAGAAAGCTGTGTGTCATCGCTTGCTATCGATGAACTACTTTACTAATCTATCAAAATACCATTGGAGAAAAACTTTGGTCAGTATTAGAGTTGAAACAATTTGAAAAACACAAAATAATGACGAGTCCAAAAATGTTCCAAAAATTAGAGTCAGATTATATTATACTCTATGAGAGCTCAAACCATTAAGATACGAGTAATAGGATACATTTGACACAGAATGATATAGGCCTGTTGAAAAGAATCTTGGATTTAGACGTTGAAAAGATAAGACTTATTTCGGATGTTATTTCTTCAACGTTGTGTTTTTACTACATCTCATAATTTCCAGGTCAGGAAATTAAACTCGCCTTGCGACCATCAAAGTAAATGCAAACGAATTTAGGTGCCCATTTTAAGTACAGGTTAGTTATTTTTAAGCATGTTTATTAAGGCTCTTTTGATATCGTTATTTATACATGGCGATGTAAGGAAGCGGCCTATCATCATTTCGTTCCAATCCAACCTCACCTGCCCGTGGTGCATCCTGCCAAAATAACAAACGAGGCGCTGGTAACTGACTGGTGGCGGTATAGCCATCACAATTAAATTCGTAGCTAAAATACCACAGACCGATGACGGGCAGCAGCAGCGTCACCGAGCAAGAAGCTACGCCTTGCGATCGCCAACCCACCTGCCCAGCTTGGCGATTATGGGTATATCCTCCAGATATTTGTCTTAAGTGGCGAGCAACTGGAGAGGCCTATGTCCAACAGTGTACTGCAATAGACTGATGATGATGATGACAATTAACTCAGATTATTTAAATGAAACTATGTACCTACAGATGCATAATTTAAAAACCTTTAACTTATATAAAAATTATAATGAGTAGGTAAACGTTTTAGGGGGCCAAACACCTACACGTAATTATCTATCCTGCGGCAATTCGGGGATATTTTGGCAATAAATTAGAGGAGACCCTTTTGTACTAAGGCGGACAGTTTTCGGGATTTTGGCTAGGGCGCGATAATGGGATCCCTGTCGGCATATTCACAACATTATACCTTATTATATAACCTGTAGGTATACCTGTTGAACGCTGTATTACAGAACGAAAACCAAGGCATCTACGAGTATATTCTTATCTTTGGCAGGGTTACATTGAGTTAAATGTTTTTAGGTACGAACAGAAATAAAATACACGCGTTACCTTTTGCTGCTTACCTACTTATAATTCGCTATAATGAAAAGAACATGTTGCTTCAAAATTTTAATAATATTCTTCATTTTACACACTGAAATATTTTAAAACCTACCCACTTTTTAATTAAAACCCGTTCGCCACTACGTTCTACAGAAATATTGAATGAATACATGCATCGGATCAAACGTTTTGATATATGAATATCATTTCATTATAAAAAAAGAAGTTGGTTGGAATGAATCGCTATTAAAAATTATATTCGACGTAAAAATCATATTCAGTGCACAAAATGAGAATCGGGCTTCGGCTTAAACAAGGTTTATAAAATATTTTTAAATTTAACCATTCGTAAACCTATATAGTTATGCTTTGTTAGTGGAAGAATGGAGCGTCTTTCGGGCGCAAAATGTTCGAAGGCATGAGTGCACGTGGCAGACTCGCACGCGGGATGCTAAGCTACAATTTATGGGGCAATTCATCACAGCTTGAGAGAGCTCCGAAGTTACATCCTATGCCGTCGCATCGTGCCGCACCCAGCTGACAATGTGTAAGTTACGTAGCTACGCAACTTGTTGCGTTGAGGGACATAAGATTAGGCACGTCAACAAGGTTTTAGAAAGAAAGAAAATCGGTTCATTTGGCACACACAAATCACAAAGTAAAGAACATATTGGCTGGGTGCGAAGTACTAGGTGGGGGTAATACAATCTATCGCGGCGCTCATGGTGGCCAAAAGTAAAAACAATGCAAGCTCTGTCATCAGATGTCTGTCAATGGCAAAACGGTTCTACATAATACATTATACATACTTAGATGTTTGCCTTATGATGAGAGCATGAATTATTGAACTCCGACCTTGTTCTTAATTCTTCTATATCTCGGTCCTCGGACATGTCCAGCCAATACCAACAACTTTCCTTTAAATACGGTTTGTGGTTGGAATTTGATATTGTAATAACACTCACAAACCCGGTCTTCAAATAAAATGCTCATTTCCATCTGAAAACGATATTTAATTTATTACTAGTTATACAGGAACATTTAAATATATTTATTGATGTAACGAAACCATTAAAGTAGCTTATATATCTATATATATTTTTGTTTTACTGTAAAACTACAACTATAAATGAAGTAAACAAACCCTGACACAATCAAAACTAAACATACTTTTTGGACTTACCTCATTTAATTTGAATGACCAAAATGATTTCAAATCCTTTTTTCCACCCAAATCGTGGTATCACAACAATTTATTACCTAGTCGAAAATATTTGTTATTTTTTCATTTCGATATTTTTTCACAAATTTACATGTCAATGTGATAGCTCACAATTTTTTTTAAATAAATTCGTTCCTAATGGAACCGGCTAAGTGATAGCTCACAAAGTTGTGGACGCTAGTTGGCGCTGTAATCGTGCAAGGAGCCACAGTACCTATTTTGGAAACAGAAAACAAACAAAACAATAAAAGAAAAAAAAGAAAAGATTGCAACAAAACGATAAGAAGTAAACTATGGTTTTTTGATATTTTTTTATTAAATTTACTTTAAACTCTCTTATTCGTAAGAAAATAGTGAGACAGTATGGATTTACCTACAAAATTAATTCGCCGCCGCAGAATACTTTTAAGGAAAAATTAAAAACTAAACATTACACAGTAGGGTGGAGTGAGTTGTTTTTTTAACGAAATTGAAAATTTTACACTTATACTTTTTAAACTATAGCATATCGATAATAATACAGGAACTTCAATATTTAAAAAAATTGTATGTTTCACTCCATTCTACTGGTACTCTCATAATGTTCCGCGAAATTCGGTTTACATTTTGCATTTAAAAAATGAAAGAAAAATGAAGAAATGTGCATATTTTCTAGTCCACGAAATTTATCAGTCTACGGAATAAGCACTAAAGTTTCAAGTGGCTGCATCTACGATTATGCAGCGAGGTGACGTCTATTTGTCACATGAAAGTCATGAGTTTTATCCATGGAAGTATCAAGTACTACGATGGTTTTATCATATTAACAGTGTCACAGCGGCACGAGCCGACCAGCTCACAGCTTTATCTAGCGAAACTTTAGCAAGTACGCAACCGGTCTGAAATAAAAGTTCCAAGATAACTACATCAAGTTATACACAGTCGGGACTTATCCCGCCGGACCGTTAGTTAAAATTGCATCGTTTTGTTACGAGCTAAGTAAAGTAAGTACAGTGCTTAGTGGTACTGGTATTTGGAGTGAGCTGCGGAAGTTAAATGAAGTTCAGTGTAATTACTCTCGGAGTGGCGGTTAAGTTGGCTCGGTTATGGTGACAGTCGCAGCCTCCGCTCCCCCACTTTCTAATTGTGCCCAATATTAATAATGAAACTCATTTCGTTCCAGATAAAAGGAACACACGCTCGCCTTGTATTGTCTCCCTAATATTTTGGTTGCGTCTATCTTGTATGGCAGAAAATTCTTCAATCTCAAAAAGTCCAATCTCAAGGTTGTTTGTACACAATATGTGCAAGGTTTATCAACGGTATATAATTTGCTTTGATTACTTTGTTTATTGTTTCAAAGTACCCACTCATAATTTCACAAGTTGACAAGCTTTAATGTAACATAAATATTATTCATCGAAATACTTTCAAGGCTATTCATATACAATGTATCCCCGGATAAGGTGCGCTAACGAAAATGAAAACTAGAATACAATTCATCTTCTTCTATGATATAAAAAACCTGTAGAGAAGTCAATTCTGTACATGAAATATATTTTCAAAATAACTATCTATACGGTTGATAAGTAAACGATACTGATGCCAAAAATGCAATTAGCAAAATTTTTGTCTGTCTGTCTGTATGTTCGTTATAGAAAAAAAACTACTAGACGGATTTTATCGAAACTTGGTACGGTTATTCTTCATACTCCTGGGCTGGTTATAGTATATTTTCATCACGCTACAATTAATAGGAGAAGAGCAGTGACGGGAAGTGTTGGGAATACGGAAGACATTTTTATCTGTATGTTTGATTGCGCATCACATAAAAACTACTTACTGCATAAACTTAATTCCGGTTTACAGCAATGTATTGCTAGAGGTCTAACTTAAAATTTAGGTACCATTTTACGGAAGTCCGTTAATTTTGAAACCCGATATCCACGCGTGAGACGCCGCCGGCACAGCTAGTCGATAATAATATTCAAATTAAAGTGTAACAATAATGGTTCCAAAAGATTAACACTGTATAATATGATAAATACAAAACTCACTATAGAGAAATAGTCAGAAACCTATACTTATTAAAATAGAGTAGAGTAATAGAGAGCTCATATCAATGTATTGTTTACATTTTATTTTCTAAATAGCTATGAGGAGATGATTGGTGATCGATACTGGTGTCAAATCAGTAAAATTTTTGTCTGTTCAGTCTAGAAACAAATACTCGTTATAGAAACAAAAACTATTCAACGAAATAATAAAAACTATTCGACTGGCTCGGAGGCTCAATTGGTACTGACCCCTGCCTTCTGAACAAAGGGTCGTGGGTTCGATTCCCACCCGGGACAAACATTCGTGTGATGGATGAGTAGTGTTGCCCAAATTCAGTCTTGGTCTTGCAGTCTTGGTCTTGTTCTTGCGTTTTTGCAAGACCAAGACCAAGAACAAGACCGCGTATTTTGAGCAAGACCAAGACCAAGACTGACCGTGCAAGACTTGAGCAAGAACAAGACCTAGCCTGCAAGACTCTTGCGTCTTGCAGCTAGGACTTAGCGCTATTTCACTGAGTAGTTAGGTGTATAGGTAGGTACGCTTAGGAATTCTATGAGACGCAAAAAACTGTATCAAAGAATATGAAAAACTGGACCTATGCGCATTACGACTAATACCATAAACATAGCGAATAAAAAAATATATATTAAAATCAAACTGAGTGCATGCATAGTTATGTTTTAACCATCGGCACTTTGATAATGCGGCATCAAAGGTTTTGTACTTACTTCTCAAAGAAATTTGCCGCTTTTCGGAAGTACATGGTTATGATACACGCGCCGGCGGCTTCTTTTGAAATCTTAAACAATCGTTGCCGCCACGCCGAAATCATAACATTTGACACTACATATTTGATTGCCGCCATAGGGCGTAGGTATACTCATGCAAAATAATTTCGAATTTTAAGAGTACCTACAGGTGTTCCAGAAAATAAGTAAGTTTCAGAGTGCTTAGAATGAAAATGAATACATTATACTAATCACGCAAGTAGTACTAAGATTAGGATAAAATGGTAAGGATAGGTAGTAGATGTCATATTAATTCATTCTAGTAAGTATATCGCGTGTAAAAAGACCCTTAACGAAGCCGTGAACTACATGTTCTCCTGGTCATGACGAACATCGTTAGTTCTAGAAAAATACCTGGGAAATGTATGGTTACCGAGATATTGACCTTCAAAGTTAAAAAAAAAATTACGTTTTTCATATTAACGCTTTTAAAACGTAATTACTAACATTTCTTCTAAAGAAACCATATCCCAATTTAGAATATTTCTCAGCAAATAAGGCCATTCAAATCACGGCCCGCAATGTACATCGCACGCGCACACACAGTCACTATCCCTTGTAGCGACAGCAGCGCACGCACACGCGGCGCGCGTCAGATGTTCGCGCGAGGTCAACGACACAAAGGGCGCGAGCGGAAAACCCAGCTGATAGCTCGACTCGACCCTGTTACCTTACCTAGGTAGGTACATTGCTTAGGGTACCTTTGACGTAGGTGTAAGTAAGTATGTGGCTACTCTTACGTGTTCGTTGAAATAAGAAGCACACAGTTCTGAAAAGAACTATTTCACTCTTTCGTGTGTTTCACTGATGGTGGCTCTGAAAAGAGCCGTGGTTACTCTTCCGTGTGTTTCAATGAAGTGGCTCCGAAAAGAACCGTTGTCACTCTACGTGTGTTCAATGGATGGTGGCTCTGAAAAGAGCCGTTTTCTACACTGCTGGACACCGAGCACTGCACGCACACCGCACAGCTGATCGACGCGCCGCGTAACAACACACGACGCCAACGAAGACGCACGCATGCGCGAGCCCAAGTAGTCGCGTCGTGTGCCTCGCAGTTCGAAGACGCGCGCATGCGCGAGCCCAAGTCGTCGCGTCATGTGCCTCGCAGTTCCTCTCGTGCGCACTGCGCGCCTCGCCGCTCGCTGCCGGAATGAGAGCAAGAGCGCGCGCGCCAATTTCATTCATCATGACTGCGCTGCGCGAAAGCCGCGACCGTCTGGCGCCATCGTGCGTGCGAGCGAGACGGATACATCCTGCATCCCTTTCCCCCTACACGTGCCACATTTAGTATTGTTACCTAATCTGTTTGTTTTCTGTATCATTTATTTACCTTCTGATCGGAGTTTTACTTCTGCCTCAAGAACCTTCAAGAAGAAATTACCAGCTACTGGAAGAGAATAGCAGACCACTCTGCTCCCCTACTGGCAACTAGGCACCCTCTGCCTACCACTTGCTAAAAGTACATAAGTCAATGGCCAATTACAACAATCATCTCATTTCCATAATTTTATCGACATACGGAATGCATTACCTACCGTAATCTCAGTTGGGGATCTTGATCTCAGATCGTGTTAGGGGCTCCTGGGGGCTTGAAAATACTGCGTTCATTGATTTATTTTCGATGGAGAAAAGATAAATACCTACCTACCTAATTGTACATGTTAGTTTGTATCATGCATGATGTCCACTCGAGATCGAATTTCCGCCAATCGGTGCTGCTAATCTCGTAGGAGACTAGCCTGTCAAGTACGCACAGTTGTAATCCGATTCGAATCATATCATTCCGACCGGAGCATCGGATAGAGATCGGTCGCATGTCTTAACGTGGTTTCCGATGCACTGGGGTGTAAAACCGGCACTACCCTGGCTCCGGAGCTGCTACTAACTAATTTCTTTAATAAAAAGAAATACCTACCTATGAACAACTTTAGAAACAACCTGGAATTCGAACCCGGGACTTCTCGATTGACGGGTGACACCTGCGACCAATAAACAGACCAATGAATCGATCTTATTGGGCACCTAGAGCAGGTAGCGAAAACTTGCATTTAATTTCAGTCGTGTTGCAATTCAGGTAGAATTTGCTCGTATTAACTTTTCTGCAGGATTGCATGATATTTAATTGACGATTTTCAAATTCAGTTATTTATTATTAAAAGATGGTATAATATGTAACTTTTTTTCTTCATACAAATAGCGCATTCCAAGCGCCTGAGGGAATTCTACCATTTTCCTTATTCGGATTCAAGGACGAAATTAGAGTTTCACAATCAGAAGAGCATTTCTAATAGTCAAAATGTAAGTAGGTACTTGTTGACTACCAAGTACATAAAACAATACATAAGTAAACTCTTAGAAAAGCCAGAAATTATTAAAATGATACTTTACGTAGGGCCCTTCTTACGTACCTAATTGTTAGGTAATTGAGACGTATTGAAATTGAATTATGTTTGAAGAGACTACTTATGTTTAAAAACATGTTTAATTTTACCCCGAGTAGGTATCTACCTACGACATAATCAGTAAAACATAAAATACCTGTGAAAAAATACGATAATTTCTATTGCCGACATTGCCGTGGGTGGTGGTGTTGCCATTAGAGCATTCAAATAAATAACTTTTATTATTTAAAGTAATAATTTTATCAAGACAATAAAATGTATCATTTATTTCATAATTGGGTGTAAGTTAGCTAGCTAACCAAGTTTTTACGTAAGTAGGTACATTTGCAGCGTATAAGTAAATTATGGGCGGTTATTAACCTGGTTATTGGTATCAGAACCTAATGATAAATTGTTGAATGCAACACATTAGCGATGAATAATACTAGAAAAACAACAACTCCAATCATTAGGTGGTAACTTCTGTAACCTTAAACGCTCAGACTCCATAAAATTTAGGTACCTACTTATAGCAAAAATGTTAAATGAGTGAGAATTATTACATTGCCTTAGCAACTTTCAATAACGTGTATTATTGATGCAGATTTGTTAACTAGTTTAATTTGATTTTTAGGTGAATTACTTATTAGGTATTTTAAATAAATTTTATTAATTAAAATTATTACTAGTTAAGTAACTAGGTACTGTACAGTATATCCATTTAACTAATCGCTAATCTGATTTTGTAATTTACCGCAAGCAAAACAAAATTATGTAACCTAGTTTATAAAATGGCAACATTCGGCGCGCGCGGCGACTCAAAAGGATTTCTGCGCTTCCGCGGAAGTTAGGTACCTAATTTTTCAGTTCGGTTCTAAACAACATCGAATGCGTTTTGATTTCGGATAATTTCGCCTCGTTGTGTATTTTTCTTTTGTGTTGAGTTGAGTGTTATTTGTTGTGTTGTGCTGTGGTCAGTGACTAGTGTTGAAGGTGCCATTCCATGCATACAGCGCTTGCGAGTACGTTAACATGGTGTAGGTACGGTATGGCCATACATGGAAAAGTGCTTCTGAGGCACTGCGGCTGTATTCATCGTTCGTTCCACTTGGTACCAGAACGATGGAGCTCCGCCATACATTGTGAGACCCGGCCGTGAGCAATGGCTTGGCAACCAGTAGATCGGGCGGTTTAGGCCCCATACGTAACCCGCGCGTTCGATAGACTTGACTAACTTGGATTTCATTTTGTGGGGCTTCGTCAAGGACCTTTATGAAGGTTTTCGACCGCCCACTCGCTCATGGAGGGTCGCCAGTTCGAGCCACATCTTGTCCGCTTGGAGAGACCTACACTAGAAGACAACGAGTACTAGGTAAGTACTTAGACCTCATTTAAGGAGACGCGACACTACAGTCAACACGAGCTGCGATTTATGGCGAAGTATGGAAGCATAACAAATGCCAGTGACGTCGCCTATTGCGTCATGTCGTTTGTCTTAAAACCTGTGATTTCATACATTCAAAATAAGTATTTTTATGTGTAAAATAAGTGTAAAATAAGGGTACAATAGGTAGTTTAAACTTATTATTGTAGTTCTCATAAATTTCTATCGCACGAGCGCGCGTTCGCGTAGGTATCTAGCGAAAGAGCGGAGACATGCCGCGCGCCGGCGACCGCGCCGCGAGACATAGGTACCTACGCGCTGTACATTGCGTGGTCTTGAAAACAGCTGTTTTTTTACTCATAAAAACCAAAATCATTTCCCTGTCAAAATATTTGAAAATAGTACTCAGCTATAGGAACAGAATGCGTAGTTTCAGGCTTCGTTAAGGGTTTTTAAACTAATTACTTAGGTACTATTATTGTACATTTGTACATATTTTATCATAGGAAATGTTTATTAAGAAACAGTTACTTCCATGGAAAACGACATATAGGTCAGTTGATTTTTCGAATTTCTTATCAAATCTTCAGTTATTTATTAATCTGCTTGATCTTTACTATGGCTATGTTAATTCAAGCTCACAATGTTCCAATTCTAATACGTTTTTCTAAGATTTAAAGTAAACTTTGATAAATAGTAATAGACTAATAAGTAATTGCAAGACTTGCAAGACTCTTGCTGCAAGACCAAGACCAAGACCAAGACTGGGAGCGCAAGACCAAGACCAAGACCAAGACCAGGTGTATTGGCGCAAGACCAAGACCAAGACTGGCTAAGTCTCGTCTTGTTCTTGCATTTGGGCAACACTATGGATGAGTACTTGTGTATGTTTCGTGTCTGGGTGTTTATAATTTGTATTTAAGTATTTATTTGTGGTACCTTCGTTGTTCTGATACCCATAACACAAGTGCTTAAGCTACTTACTTTGGGATCGGAGCAATGTATGTGATGTTGTCTGATATTTATTTATTTAATGTTAACAAAAATAAGTACAATATTCTTCATACTCCTAGCATACTTTTCATCACACGCATGTTGGGGAAACTGGAGAAGTAACTCTATTTTTAAGCTTCCGTCGCGTGTGCAGCCAGTTAAGGGTAAAGCTACGCAAAAAGAATGTACCTATGATGGAAATGTTCCCCTTAAAATTACATAAAGCATTATGTTTAACTTTTATAGGTGTTGAAAAGTGGTTGGTGAAACGTTCTATGGAGTTATCGTCACTTTTAGAGGAACTTGAGACTTATGTCTTAAGTTGTTACTTTAATATAAATAAATATGGCATTGGAGGCGCACACGAATAGGGGTTGAAAGGGCGGTAGGTATGTAAAGTTATATGGAAATTCGAAGTATTGTCATTTTTAGAGCAAGAAACTTTAAACTTATACTTTAGGCTGTTGATTCGATATGAATAAATAAATATAGCATTCAATATTCATACGAAAGGGTTGAAAAGGTGGATGAAAAATTATATGAAAGTATCGTCATTTTCGAATCTAGAAACTTGAAACTTATATTTAAGCTTGAAACGTATATTTTAGGTTGTTCATCATCATCAGCCCGTGTCAGTCTACTGCTGGACATAGGCCTCTCCCAATGTTCGCCACCGGTTAGGTTGTTCGATATTTGTAAATTAATTAGTCTAAATAATTAAAATTCTACCTAAAACACCATACCACGCAAACGAAGTCGCAGTCCTAAGTAACTAGTCCCTAAATATATAATATTTGAGGTACATTAAGTACTTAGTTTTTGAGTAAGTGTATAAAAACATAACATTGCTGTATGATAGAGATAACTCCATGGTACATCCATTAATAACAGCCCTTATCTACTTGACAGAGGTTTGGCTATACTAAATTATTAAGGAAAAACAATACCTTTCTGTCGAAATTTTCTTCGCGTCCGACTCATATTTTTAACATTACGATCTAATAGGAAACGACCAAGAATGATTTTAGCAAAATGGTACTTATACCTTCTTACCTTCTGTTTCTAAAAATATCTTACTTTTTTCATTGTAGTACTTAAAGGTAACCTATAAGGTAGGTAGGCAGGCAGTAGGTGTAATGTATGTCGACATTTTTAATTTCTGGTCTAAATTTAAGTTAATCTTTTAATATAATGTTCACAAACCGATAACATAAATTTGTTACGGGCCCGTACAAGATTGTAAAACCGGAATTCTATTTACTACGACTGTCATGATCTGTGATAACTAGACATATTTTAAGTTAATGACGAATTCTACTGTCCTTATGATCGTAAATATGTATATACTAAAAAAATAACAAACTTTAAAAATATAAGAAACAGGAAACACCGTGCGTCAGGCGTCCACGCTGTGCAGGCGGGTTGGCGATCGCAGGGCGTAGCTCCTCGCTCCGGTGACGCTGCTGCCCGTCATCGGCCTGTGGTATTTAGCTACGCCTTCAATTGTGATGGTTATACCGCCATCAGTCGGTTGCCAGCGCCTCGTTCGTTATTCGGCAGGATGCACCACGGGCAGGTAAGGTTGGCTTGGAGCGAAAAGATGATGGGTCGCTCCCTTATATTCCACTGTCTACCTGTCGGGTATGTTTGTTTTATACGTAGCCCGCGTCGCACAATGCGACTAGTGTGCTGAAAGACTACTTAGAACACGATTTACTCCGAACTAGTTAATAGATGAAAAACTATATGAAATTTATGTTGATATCGGGATCGTCTACGGCGCGTCTCTGTACAGCGTGTCGAAAGGCAGTGGTAGCTGCTCCACATCAGGTGGATCGCAGAGGCGTGTTTGCCATCTTAGTGGTATATAAAAGTAGTTAACTCTTGACTGAAATACAGTCAAGAGTTAACAAAAAGTATGATTAACTATTTACTTTTGCTTAAAAAAGTTTAGTCAAGAGTGTGATTAACTAAAAATTGGTATTTCATCATTATCCCGTCTTTAGTAGGAATATTAATAATATCAATACGTTTGCCAACCTTTTCACCATCTTCAGTTGGAAGCACAACCATAAAACAAAAAAATAACCGTTTCGCAAATGGCATACCTAATAACGCCATCTCATTCAGTCTCGTGTGCCATAATTTGCTCAATTCATTACATGAAAAAGCATACATTAAGTATGTTTTCATCATCATTATCATCATCAGCCCACATCAGTCCACTGCTGGACATAGGCCTCTCCCAATGCTCGCCACTTCGATCGGTCCCGGGCCTCTCGCATCCAGCACTTGCCAGCCGTCCTGCGCAAATCGTCACTCCACCTGACCTGAGGGCGTCCTACACTACGTTTGCCGAGACGCGGCTGACGCGGCACTTCAGCTTACTGATCCGGTGAGCTATGTCGGTAACTTTGGTTTTCTGCCGGATCACCAAGTCAAGTATGTTTTCGGGTAATACTTATTATAATATGGTCCAGGGGTGGCGGCGCCTGACTGTAGTTGGCATTCTATCAACATGCGGCGAGAAGTGCGCGGCTGTTTGGCCGCCGAGTGAGCAAACTCGCGCTCCGGCCGCATTTGCAATTCGTTTGCGGACTGCGAAATACTCAGCATCCGACCGAGTCTTTTGTAACAGGATTTCTCGGTTAACGATCCAGATTTTGCATATTTATGCAGTTTGGTCACACACAATTCTCACGTCTGTAAGTGTCTGCTTGGTTTTCTGCAAATATGTGCTGTATTATAATATTTACCTACTAACTGTGCTCGCGACTTCGTCCGCGTGGAATAGTTATTTTTTCCCCTTTTTTTACATTTTTCATTATTTCTTCGCTCCTAATAGTTGCAGCGTGATGTTATATAACCTAAAGCCTTCCTCGATAAATGGTATATTCAACACAAAAAGAATTTTTCAATTCGGACCAGTAGTTCCTGAGATTAGCGCGTTCAAACAAACAAACTCTTTAGCTTTATAATATTAGTATATAGATTTCCTGAAAACATGGTGGCATTGATGCATTTTGTTAGCTATTCTGGGATATCTAAAGCCAGCTTAAAAGCTTTCAGAAAGCCTGTTACTCCGGTCGAGCCGAATTTGGTCGGCAATTGACTCTGTGTTGATGAAATTTCCTGTGGAAATGTAATTTATTTATTAGGCTTACTTAGGTACATACCAACAATTGCTACAACAATACAACTTAGAAAAAACAGTTAGGGGTCTTAAAGTTAATTGTACAATTAATTATCTAACCACATGGATAATATGTACCTAAGTATGCATGGAATATATTTATTTTATTTTTTATTTATTTTATTTTCATTGCACAGTAAAGAAGTATACAAAAGGCGGACTTAATGCCACATAAGAATTCTCTAACAGTCAACCATTGGGCTAAGCAGAAAGTAATATTAAGGTAGTGTGCCAAGAAGTTGATTTGAAAAACAAAGTCTACCTAATCTATCCCACTAATATTATAAACGCGAAAGTTTGTTTGGATGGATAGATGGATGGATAGATGGATGGATAGATGGATGGATAGATGGATGTTTGTTCCCTTTTCACGCAAAAACTACTGAACAGATTTTAGTGAAACTTTACACGAATATTAGATACAGATTAACATATAGGCTATAAATTACAATGATTTATCAATTTTTTCATTTAGAATTCCGGGAAAATATGTTACGGAATGATTAAAAACTTTTTGAATACACCATAGATACTGTCATTTCTTGACTTTGTCAGCGAAATTATCAATTTGACATGACAGGTACTGATATTGAGGTAGGCAAATGCGGAAATTCGCCACCAATAAGTACAAATAATTGTGAATTAAAATTGTGCGGCTTATTTTCGGAATGAAATTCTTCGGAAAATACTATATGCAAACTGCTATAATCGAAAAGACGACCAACGTAAAGGGATAACCACCGGCGTTGTCTACTAGAATATTGCTCAGTTTCAGAGGCCCCTCATTCAGCAACAAATTGGAACAAACTTTAGGAATAAAATTGTGTACAGTCAAAACAGATCTAGCATAACCCGTAGACAAGGCGGCCTGCATCTGATAATGAATCACAGTGACCAAGAACCAAAAACCTTACTGCAATCTCAGAAGGCTCACAACGGGCCACATGTCTAGCTCGGATGCGACGAAACTGCGATCAGTGTATGCTTAATAAATATTTTTCTAATCCAAATTGTAATTTCTGTCCTCAATATACCAATATTATAACATTTCAGCCTAATAAAATCGTTTTAATTACGCATGTCGGAAGAAAATAACGCTTTGAAGTAAGTTAAGATTCATACACCGGCCAAGTGGTCGCTTTTTGGTCGGCGTGATACTTAAAACCTGTGTACTAACATGTACAATTATTGTACATAGTTAGGTACCACCTATAATTAAAAAATCTTAATTTTATCGGTAAATAATTTTCACATTATATTCTTAGGGATGCTCAGTATGACATAAAGAAAAATCGAAATAAAAGATACTTAGTATTGTTAGCGTGGCTTCTCAAAATATGTTCATACACAGGATATCCAGATTCTGTTTTAGTTGTATAGATATAAGATTATTAAACGCACTTATTTTCCAAAAAGTACAAAATAAGTATCCGTATTTCTATATTGTATGGGAGTGACCTATCACCTTTTCACTCCAAGCCTTCCTCACCTGCCCGCGGTGCATCCTGCCGACCAACAAACGAGGCTCTGGCAAACCGACTGGTTGTGGTAAAACCATAACGATGGAAGGCGTAGGTAGATATCACAGGCCTATGACGGGCAGCAGCATGACCGGAGCGAGAAGCTACGCCCTGCGATCGCCAACCCGCCTGCCCAGGTGGCGCTTATACCCATAATATCCTCCAGATGTTTGCCCTAGGTGGCGAGCAACTGAAGAGGCCTGTGTCCAGCAGTGGACTGTAATAGGCTGATGATGATGATGATTTCTATATTAATCAATTTTAAACGTATCGCGCCGACGCCAGCTCTCTCCTGGCCGGGCAAGCATGCACGAGATATTGAAGTGTACATGTTTATGCCCATACACAAGTGCATTACGTGCGGTTGCTCTGTTTGAAATAATGAGAATTCATAGTAGTAACTAGGTACGTAGGTAAGCACCATTTTTGATACCGTATAAAGACTAATTAACTCAAAAAAAGTGCGGACGCGACATAACAATCTGATGACTGCTAACCCCAGTGGCGCATTATATCGGTTCCCGGTAGGATTCAATGTAGAAAACGAACTTTTTTAGATAACTCGAATAATTCAGGAAGACGTCGCTCTGGATAAGTCATCACCGGAACTTACAGTTAAGGGAACCATAGCTTAAGACCAGGTGATTCCTGAACAATGGACCGCGGCTTCCAATGGCCAACCAGAGGCCAACATGATGTACCTACATTGTGTTTGTCCTGTGTCAACCTATGTTCAGATTTTTCAGCACTCAAGTCGAATACCTATATCTTCATCATCTTTTGAGCATCCATTCGTAAGCGCGTGTGATAAAATAAGATACAAAGACGCGTACGTACATGATATAATGACAGAGTAAGCTCAAACAGATGTTCACGCAGGCAAAGCCGCGGGCAGCAGCTAGTACTTATAATAAATCTGTAGAGAAGTCAATTCTGTACATGAAAGACATTTTCAAAATAACTATCAGGGGGTGATTAGTGATCGATACTGATGCCAAAAAAGCTATTAGTAAAATTTTTGTCTGTATGTTTGTCTGTATGTATGTTCGTTATAGAATAAAAAACTACTGGATGGATTTTGATGAAACTTGGTACGATTATTCTTCATACTAGGCAGGTTATAGTATACTTTTCATCACGCTACAATTAATAGGAGCAGAGCAGTAACGGGAAGTGTTGGGAAAACGGGTGAAATTTTTATCTGTATGTTTGATCGTGCATCACGCCAAAACTACTGGATGGAATCAAATGCGGTTTTCACCAATGTATTGCAAGAGGTCTAACTTAAAATTTAGGTACCATTTTATGGAAGTCCGTAATTTTTTAAACCCGCTATCCAGGCGTGCGCCGCCGCCGGCACAGCTAGTACTAACATGTAATAATAATACATATTGATAGTATATGTATAGTATTATATACTCATATAGTATATGTATAGTATGAATATACCAGTGACAAAATAGGCAATTCTTAAATACATTTCTAGTTGCTTTTAGCGCATTACGCCTGACTACGCTGAGTTGTATGACGCCTGAACGGAAATAAAAATAAAGGATATATTAGAACCATAATTCAGAAATAATCTTACCACAATAATTGATGAACATTGATGAATGACATCCATTATCTAATCCGGTTACCTACCTACTATTAACAACCGTATTTATTATATCACTACTGACGGGCTTATGGCGTTCATGCATATTGTAGACCAGGACGATAAGGCCAAGTGCGGCAAATTCTAAGGTTGCGAAGTCAACCGACTTCGCAACCTTAGAATTTTATTTACAGACAGGTTTCCTCTCGATGTTTTATTTCTTCCTACCGACTCCGTGGGCGGTGTCCGCGACTTAGTGTGGTGAACTAAGGTTGACACTATGAGGGCAGCGCGCCCTATAATGGCTGTCATCACATGACATTATGTGTACCCAATGTGTACCTACCCTATTATATATGCAAAATATACTCGTACATGAAATGTAAAAGTGCGTAAATCTAATACGTATCTGCCAATCTGTAAGCCAATTCTCTATTACCTCGTTTCTTAGACATTTTATTTCGTTGATGAATTAAGTCAAGAAGTTTATACCTCTATACACACTTATGAACAACAATGGCTTAGGCTTCGGCTTAGGGCGTTGCTGGGACCCTACGGACGATGTTTTGAGGAGAGAGACGACCGATTTCCCGGGCGGGACGCGGATACTAAGGGACAACGCGGTGCAGGTCCCCGCCGGCGGGGACGGAACGACGGGGCGTGCAGTGTTATTATGTGTCGCGAGCTGTTTGACGGCGGGTAGTATAGCGTGGGTAATGGGATCCTGGTCAGTGTCCTGGAGGACGTGACGGGGACGACGTTTCCTACTATGGGGGGCTTCGGGAGGGACGTAGTCAGCGGCGGAAACCACTAACGGATTGGGGCGATGTGGAACAGAGTTAAAACATTTAGCGGAGGGCTTAAGGTACTGCGAGATAGTCGGCAGTCCTAAGTCGATGTGAAGGTTCTCGTTCTTAAAGAACCAGGGAGCGCCTGTAGCTTTACGCATAAAGCGGTTCTGAACGACTTGGAGAGACGTTTGAAATGCGACGGAGCGGCGAATGCGATGACAACGCTCGCGTACGTCATAATCGGGCGAATGCAAGTCTTGTAAAATCGCATCTTATTTCTAAGGAACAGTTTACTACCCTTGTTAAGAAGGCAATGAAGGCGACCGAGCACAAACGACGTGCGGTCGCGAACTGTCTTAACCCTTGGCATGCCTGGTGGGCAAAAGTTACACGCTATGCCTGGTGGGTCTCTCAGACCCCTATTTTAAAATATCTTCTTTTTCTATAAATTCTATTATTAAAGGCGATTCAATGATTCAAGACGTATGCGTAAAAGGCAAAATAGTGATAGTAGTAAAAATCTCTTTAGAAATTAATCAACTTTATTTCAATATTTGAAATTAAACTAAAGCACACCTTTTTAAACAAAATTTCGAGACTATAACTTTGTTTACATATAATTAGTATCAAAAGAAATGAAATCTTAATCAGACTTGAATCCAATGTAAGACACTATCATATACTTTATCTAAATAATAAAATAATTAGTCTACATCACTTGCATTTACATTTTGTAAAGCTTTGGTTTGGTAACAATTTGCGCATTAAAAATCGAGTGGTCAAATCAAATGTGACTACTACATATCTCACAAATGTATTTTCTTTCTCTTAAGAAACAGCTACTTCATCCTCTACAGCAACGTCAAACTCTTTTCCACTCGAATCAACTTCAGCTCCGTCTTCCTCATTCAACTCTTGGAAAATCATAAACTAGTTATATCCTCGTCTGTTAGTTTTTTATTCATGATGAAACTGAAAAAAATTAAAAATATTATTATGTAATGTACAAACTAATATTATTTAATTGACAAATGTCAATATTCATAAGAAGAAAGATAAATAAATACTTACAGAATAAAGTCACGCCGTATGCCTGGTGGGGTTTGTAGGACCCGTACGCGTTTTACGCTCGTCCTTTTACGCTCGTAGCTCGCTGCGGACTGGGTAAGCGGGCGGAGGGCATTCCACTGTTAGTAACGGCCAGCTACTAAAAACGGTGAGGCGTTAAATTCAAATTTAAAAGAACTACAATGGTTCGCGCGTTGGTGTGGGTCTGACAGACCCTACCAGGCATGCCAAGGGTTAACCAGTTATATGCTTGAAATAAATAAATAACCTAAGACGTGGCACATTGGGCCTCACAGCGCTATCTATTCCAAAACTAAGCCGAAGTAATGAACTGATAAACTTACTTAGATTTTATTTGTAAGTAAATGTTATAGGTACCTATAAAACACCCAGATACAAACAGACATGACATGACCATGCACACAAAATGTTTGTACTGTGCGGGGATTCAACCCACACAAACCGACTAACCGAAATACAAACCAACATAAAAGCGATCTGGCATTAATGTTAGGACTATGTTGGACAGTGTGCACATTTAGCAAAGCGGGCGAGCGAGCAGCATCCTAACCCTGACATGGGAATCCAGGATTAACAATTGCCCTTAGCCGGGGAACGAGAAAATTAACTTTTAAATGTAAATTTTACGAGGAAGTCATAACGTGAAAGCTGCCGCGGTTAGCTCTGATTTATTGCAGTTGGAATTGAAAGTGTTAAAGGAGTTGCAATCTAAAAAAGTTTTAATAGGTACCTCTTTAAAGAAATATAAATCATGACGGTAGACCGTCGTCCCCGACTTTTGCAAAGTGGCATAACATTTAGGATCATCTACTTGAGTGTTCATTTAATGAGTCGACTCATTTCTCTAGGTATGTTTTAATAAGACTTACAAATTAATTTGGAATACAAAATCGAGTCTTCACTACATAGTATAAAAAAATGTCGTTTTCCGTTTCTGTACGTCCCGATGTATGCGTGGATCTTTAAAACTACGCAGCGGATTTTGATGCGATTTTTTTTTAATAGATAGAGTGATTCAAGAGGAAGGTAATCTTCTTGTTCTTCTTCTATCTATATTTTCTTCTATCTATACTTATAATTATAACTAGCTGTGCCCGCGACTTCGTCCGCGTGGAATAGTTACTTTGGGTAGTGATTTTACCTAATTGATAAAAAATAAGTTTCAAACTTATAGCTTTAAAAGCATTTCACAACCCTTCACAACCCACGGCAGTGGTAAATATAGGAAACAAAAGAGCAATTTATTGTATTATATGTACTTTACGTGTTTTTTTAATTCAAGTCAAGTCAAAATAATCTTTATTTGTATAGGTTTTTATGAAAAACACTTACAAATCGTCGAAGCTACCACCGGTTCGGAAAGCAGCATTCTACCGAGAAGATACCGGCAAGAAACTCGTGTAGTTGCTCTTTTCAAAATGGTGTTTACAATATTATTATCACATTTATACTTTTAACTACGACCACGTCATACAGTCTGGGGCCTTACAAAATTAATTATAAATTAGATTAAAAAAAAGAAATTAACCTTAACATACTCTATATAGGGCAATCAGGAGTAGACCAGTCTCCAAGGCAGCACCTGTTCACAAGTATGACGTGTGTACCAGCCATCGCTTCATTCAACCATATTTGAGGGAGTGTAACGACCCGCCACACAGCGCCACCACCCCAGAAACATTTTAGTGAGCATGACTAGTCCAGTTACCCCAATATAAAATATTTGGCAAAATCATAAAACTAATAAATGAATAAATTAACTGAAGGACGTAGCTTACATAGAATAGAAGTTACATATGACTCTATATAAACAACCAATGAAATGGTTATAATTTTATTATGATAAAGTGCAGGCGAGCAGCATCCGCTTATTTGGCAGTTGACCATACAGTCTTATCACTTAAATAGTCTTCAATTCTGTAATAACCTTTCTTTATTAGACATCCTTTAATATATAATTTAAACTTTTGTATGGGTAGATCAATTATACATTGAGGCAATTTATTGAACATTTTTATGCTAAGCCCTATAAATGACTTTCCACATTTATTCAGCCTCAGATTAGGAATAGCTAGCTTGTGCCTGTTTCTGGTATTGAATTTATGACTATCTGAATTTTTAGGAAGCTTGTGCTTGTTCTTATAAACATGGATTAAACAGTCCATGATATATTGGGAAGCGACAGTTAAGATATTTATTTCTTTAAAAAGGTCTCTAAGAGAATCACGTGGGCCAAGTTTGTATATGGCTCTGATAGCTCTCTTTTGTAAAACAAATATGGTCTGGATGTCTGCCGCTGAGCCCCACAGTAGAAGGCCATAGGACATAACACTATGGAAGTAGCTAAAATAAACCAATCTCGCAGTGTCGACATCAGTTAAATGTCTAATCTTCCTAACAGCATATGCAGCTGAACTAAGTCGTCCTGCAAGGGCAGCAACATGTGAAGCCCACTGTAATCTTGAGTCTAAGGTGATACCTAAGAACACTGTTGAGTTAACGATATCAAGGGGTTCTTGATTTATGTTAATGACAGTTTTGACTTGTCTGACATTGGGCATAGAAAACTTTATACATTTAGTTTTCTTAGCATTTAGTAACAGATTGTTACTTGTAAACCAATGTAATACTTTAGAGACAGCATCATTTACTTCGTCAAAATTTTCTCTTTGTCTGTCAACCTTAAATATTAAAGATGTGTCATCGGCAAATAGCACCATCTCACATAAGTCTTTTGCAAAACATGGAAGATCATTAATATATACTAAAAAGAGCAAAGGTCCCAATATTGAGCCCTGGGGCACACCCATAAGCAAGGGGGCTCCAGAGGAGTGACTACCGTTAACATTAATTTTTTGGATTCTTCCTATCAGGTAAGACTGTATCATACTAAGCGAGTCGTTCGATACACCATAATGACTTAACTTCATAAGTAGTGTCTGATGATCAACGCAATCAAATGCCTTTGACAAATCACAGAAAATCCCCACAGCATCTTGCTTGTTCTCCCATGCATCAAATACATGTTTTACGAGCGCTACACCAGCGTCAGTCGTGGATTTACCTTTGGTGAATCCATACTGGTTCTTATGCAATATATCATTATCTTGTAAGTGGATTATTAATTGATTAAATATAATTTTTTCGAAAATTTTACTTAAAGCGGGCAGTATAGATATTGGTCTGAAGTTTGATGGGTCACACTTATCACCGGATTTAAATAGTGGTATGACTTTACTAAGTTTCATCAAACTTGGGAAATGCCCAGTTTCAATACATTTATTAAAAATTGTTGCCAAAATTGGTGAAATAATGCTGATTATATTTTTTAATATATCAACAGAAAGTCCCCAGTAATCCTCAGTCTTTTTAATATTTAACTTTCTGAAAGCATCCAAAATGTCTAGGGCGTCGATTTGATGAAAATTAAACTTTACCTTACATTCGACAGAATATGTGTTGAGGAGGTCATAAGCAAGACGCGGGCTAGAATTTAATGTGTCCGTCGTTTTAGATGCAATGTTGGCAAAGAAAGATTCAAACGCGTTTGCCACTTCAACATCCGATTCAACAGTTTTATCGTCGATTTTCAAACAGAACTTTCGATCCTTAATTTTACTCTTACAAGTTTCCCTATTGATTATTTGCCATGTCGCCTTAATCTTATTGCTGGCTTTCTTTATTTTATCTTTAAGAAACATTGATTTCGCTATAGCACATACTCTCTTGAATACCTTTGAGTAGTTTCTTACATGTTCTATAATGGAATTCATTATGGGTTTGCGCTTGGCCACAATGCACCTGGTGTTAAATGATATTGAAGCCTACGATAGAACACGCTTACCTAGAAAATACCGATTCACTCTCGTTTTGAACACTCAAGATTATTATGTCTCCGGAAACAAAGAGTCCGGCAAGGACTTCCATAGTTTGGCCGTTCGCACCAAGAAAGTAGAGGCAAACCGTACCGTGCGAGTCCTTGGGACCTACACCATAAAACGGTGTCTCTTAGCCGTATGGTAAAATGGAGCTGGGGGAATCAAATTGTGTAGTTCAGTCGCATACTCTCCAAAATGTAACCGATAGGCTTGCAACTTTTCGACGGTGATCAAGGCTTTGTAGTTTCACGTCACAAAGCAAGTCCTTGTCGATGAGCTTTTTGGCACGTCTCTCTATGATCTCCAACGCCTCAAGCTGGTATTTAGCTGATCCATCCCAAAGATGCGAACAGTACTCCATACATGACCGAACTTGTTCTTGATATAAATTGAGCAACTGTTCCTGCCGGAAGTAAGGTCGCGCCTTCTAGAGGATTCGCAGCTTTTTGGCAGCTACTTGAGCCTTAGCCTTGATGTACGACAACTGATCTGTCAACTGATTTTCATACAGATTTTTTTAAGCAAAATAACTTCATTTATACCATAAAATCTAACTTATTTAGTTTAAAATTTTAATACAGTTATCTTAGTATCAAAATCAATCGGCCGACCATACTCCCGACTGGTGTTCGGCATGGGCTCCATTTTGTCTTGGGGCCGGAGTCGGCGGCCTATCGAATCTTTCCCCGGTCGTCACAGCCATGCTGGGCGGCTGCGTGGCTTGGTCAGCCGTTGCCTCCTTCTGTGGGACAGTCACTTCACAGAAGGAGTCTGCAGAACGGGCGCTGAGGCCGATTCCTCGGCCCCAGCGTCACGTTGTCGCAGAGAAGGGCGCAATAGGCGGGCATTATATAAAAAAATACATAAAATTATATAAAAAAATATCCTACGACAGCATTATCTCTATCTTTCATTGGGGTTGAAAAGGGGACGGTGAAAAGTTCTATGGAATTATCGTCACCTTTAGAGCTAGGAACTTGAGACTTATATCTTAAGCTGTTAATTTAAATATAAATTAATATGTCATTTGAGGCGTACATGAAATTAGCAGTCCACTGCTGGACTGGATGGATAGGCCTTTCCCAATATTCGCCACTTTGATCGGTCTTGGGCTTCTCGCAACCAGCATTTTTTTTGCCAAATAAAAATTAAGAAAAGGAATAATTTTATTATAAGAAAATGCCTCACCTAGACCAAATACATACAATATTATGTATTTATAGGCTCTGACCCCTAGTGCCTGGCAGCTGGCAGCGGCGCGGCGCAGATCTCGGCGCGCTTTATATACCTACCCGCGCAAACGTAAAGCAGGCTCGACGTGATTAGTTAAATCGGCGTAACTTTTTTATTTATAGACCGATTAACATGAAACAAACACTAAATGTTAAGGGAAGCTTCCAGCAATATATTAGAAACCGCATCTTAATCGGATACGCGGTTTCTGAGATTAGCGTGCACAAACATACAGACAAACAGACAAAAATTCCAAAAATCATTGTTTTGGGTACTATTGCATTAATAAAGGCCTCCCATAATATTTTTTCACATATATCTTCCATGTACAGACAGCGATTCGTTACATTTTTATTATATGTATATGTAGTATGTATGTATATAAAATATAAATATATATATAATTTATAGCATATATATATAGCAGATATAGAAGAAGAAGATAAACCTGTAGAGAAGTCAATTCTGTACATCAAATATATTTTCAAAACTAGCTGTGTCGGCGGCGTCCCACGCGTGGATATCGGGTGTCAAAATTAACGGACTTCCATAAAATGGTGCTTAAATTTTAAGTTAGAAAAAAAAGTTAGACTTCTAGCAATACATTGGTGAAAAAAAAACACAAACGACCAAAACTTAAAAGCCATATATAACGTAAGTAATTCTATCCTTAATACATATTATATGTATAACTATAATTATTTAAATATTACAATTATCACTTATTTTTGGAGTCGGTGCCAGCCTCTAGGTACCTAACGTAGACTGTTGTTGTATGACGCGCGCGGCCGGCAAATCCACACGACAATATACATTTATTTGTTTGGCTGGCACCGACTTCAAAAATAAGTTATAATTGTAATATTTAAATAATTATAGTTATACATATAATATGTATTAAGGATAGAATTACTTACGTTATTTATCGCTTTTAAGTTTTGGTCGTTTGTGTTTTTTTTGAAGTCGGTTTAATTTTTTTTTTTAAATAATTTTATTTCTCGATTTTTAGTTGCGTTAATGTGTTGTGAACTTGAATAAAGGCTAATTAATGTCCTTAAGAGTTTTACTTAGGAATGAAAAATTTTGATTTAAGTCAAGTGAAGACTTTGCGATCTAGAATCAAGCAAATCACTTACTAAATCACCTGCCCTATTAGCCCTGCATAAGTACATACTACTACCTAGTTTCTATCGACCAATGGCAGTACTGTTCCTTAACTCCTAACCGTTAAGGAGTTCTGTGGCTTCATCACCAGCACCAGATGTTGACGCCCGGAAGCATATACCTGAGTAAAATATGATTACGTAACAAAAACACCATATGAGCATACAATTTTCGGTTGTTACCCTCAATTTCTCCAGGATCCCATCATCAGATCCTGACTTGGTGATAATGGGACCACCTCGGAAGTGTCCTCTGTCGAACAAAAAAATTTTTGAAATCCATCCATAATTGACGGAAATATCGGTGAACATACATAAAAAAAAAAAAAATTATACATACAGACGAATTGAGAACCTCCTCCTTTTTTCGAAGTCGGTTAAAAACCGCATTTGATTCCATGCACTAGTTTTCGCGTGATGCGCGATCCAACATACAGATAAAAATTTCTCCCGTTTTCCCAACACTGCGCTGCCCCTATTGATTGTATCATGATGAAAATATAATTGTATCATGAAGTATACTGTAACCTGCCCGCAAGGAGCATGAAGAATAATTGTACCAAGTTATGTCAAAATCCATCCAGTGAACGGATTTTAATGTAATTTTACAAGAATATGATTTGTGAACTAAGTAGATTAACACAAAGGCTACAATAAACAAAGATATTATTATAATTTTTGAACATGCTATTACATACAACATACGGGAAAAAATGTTACGGACTTTTTGAACAGATCAGCAGAAAAATACTGTAATTTTCTAGTGCGTGGGGACCCCACGCTTTAAATGCTTTTTTTTATTCAAAATGAGTACGAAGATGGCCAGAACGGCCTTGTCATCATCACCGAACTGTTGGGGGAGCGGAAGGCTCTCACCCCTAGGTAAGCTAAGCAACACAGCTTAGGGCGCCCACTAGTGGGGCTCGGACCTGAAGATGTTTTGACTAGAGAGGCGACCGGTTGCGGGCTGATTTCGCGGTCGGGACGCGGAAGCTAAGGGACTACGCCCTGCGAATGCCTACCCGCCTGCCTAGCATGCGATTATGGGTATGACCTCCAGGTGTTTGCCCAAAATGAACACCTGGAGAGGCTTATGTCCAGCAGTAGACTGCGATAGTCTGATGATAAATAATATTTAAACTTTAAAGAGGAAAGATTTGTACCTGTTTTTGTATGTTTGTAATGAATAGGCTCAAAAAGTACCTACCTACTGGGCCGATTTAAAAAATTCTTTCACCAATAGAATGCTACATTCTTCCAATTTGATATAGGGTACATTTCATTTTGAAAAAAATAGGGATCCTTGGTAAAATTTGAACAAAGTAACCGAAGGTGTAGAAAAATGAGTCTCCCGTGCGAAGCCGGGACGGGCTGCTAGTTAAATATATTTTCAGAAAAACTATCAGGAGATAAAACGCACCACGCAAAAACTGCTGCATGGAATTGAATTGAAAAAAAAAATTTGAAATCCATCCATAATTGACGGAAATATCGGTGAACATACATAAAAAAAAAATATTATACATACAGACGAATTGAGAACCTCCTCCTTTTTACGAAGTCGGTTAAAAACTGAAAAGCCGTTAAGCCGATTATCAAGCATCCTAAAATAGAATATGGAAACGAATCGGCTAATGTAACAATGAGCTATATTCACTCTCGTCTAAATGGTAGTTTGCTTTTAAGCCTCCGGTCGCAAATTACACTATCGACGTTGCAATTAATAAGCATCGTTACTTTAAACTTTACTTAGTGGAAGTGAGGTGAAGTAAGTTTTAATAAGGGTCTCTCTGGGTCATTACAGGCTCGTAGCAGTAATTGTTGGGGGCGGCGCGGGCCCAGCACTTAACGACACTTCTGGTTGACGTGGGCGCTCCTTTGCACTGCCGTTTGCGTTTGAATAGCTTTGTGAAATAAATTAATGCAAGTACCGCACTTTGTTTTGCCACACAAACAATGTGCTTGCGTTAAGAAAACGCGAGCGCTATGTTTTCTTCGCCCGTTAAAAAATTGAATCTAAATCTGCATCTGACAAAAATGATTTTTCTTTTGTCAGTATTGAATGACACCGTTTTATTTGAATAGTATTTATTAAAATGCAATTATAACAAAACAACCTTAACCAGAGAGAGAGAGACGTCAAAAAGCAATAGACTGGCGGGAACTATTATTTTTTAAATTAATTATGGGTTTGCGCTTTGCCACAATTCACCTGGTGTTAATGATATTGAAGCCTACGACGGAGCACGCTTACCCCGAAAATACCGATTCACTCTCGCTTTGAACACCTCAAGATTATAATGTCTCCGGAAACAAAGAGTCCGGCAAGGAGTTCCATAGTTTGGCCGTTCGCACCAAGAAAGTAGAGGCAAACCGCACCGTGCGAGTCCTTGGGACCTGCACCATAAAACGGGGAATCTTGGCCGTGTATCTCTACTCGTCCGTCCGTGTTTGGGCCCCTACCACCAAAAACGAAAACGATCGTTCGTTGAACGGATAGCGTACTTTGGTACCCTAAATACCGCCCATTTGTCCCTCCCGTGTTCGAATATACGAACTTAAATTCGTCAAAGTCGATTTTAATTAATTTAATTAATTCATATATAAGAAGGGAGGGACGGGAGGGACAAATGGGAGAGATTTATTTTGCAAAATTACGCAATCCGTTCAACGAACGATCCTTTTCGTTTTTGGTGGTAGGGGGGACCCTGTAATAGACGTAAATGTCAACGTAATGTCAAACGTCCGTTGTCACCGATATTCTAAACGCGGCGTATAGTGCTGTCCGTAGTGGTCGATTCTTATCCGCTAAAAATACCTAAGTATAAGTCAATAATAGAATGAATATTAATTTCGGCTATGAGACCCATTTACGTCACGTGGTTTTAAATTTGTGAAAAATCGTATGTATATTTTAGTTTATAGTACATATTTAAAGCCAGACGTGTCAGCTCTAAAAAATTGTTGCGGTTTTTTTGTCAAAAATTACTAAGTGACCTTAGAGTCAGGTCGTTGCAATTTATAAGCAAGTTACTTTAACATACACCCACTGTATAGCACATTTAAGCCGTTGGCCCTGATCTGTCTCCGGTTATTCCCGACCCGAAGGTGCACCCAGTGTTTTGCTCACACTTGTGTACCTACCTACTTTAATATCTCCTGCGTATTTGTCTAATCTCCTTGGAGACTGGCCATCCGCCCCATTTGACCCAATTCGTTTGTCAAAGGTCATTAAAATAAAGTGGTTCCGCCATAGAGCATGACTCAATTGAATGCCGATATTAAAACTGCTTTTAAAAAGTGATCTGGAAATGAATACCTTTCCAATACTTGGCCAAGTCACACAACATAAACTATAATAATAAAGAAATCGCAGTAAGGAACCTTAGACTTGGCACAACTTTCAACCTTTTGACGTGTTCAACCATCTTAGTACGGGTATTGTAAGTCCAAAAGCGGTCAAAACCAGATTTGATTCCCAGACGAAGTGCCGACAAGAAATGTGCTGATGTGGTAACGTATTACATACAGTATTGTACCTACCGAAATTATATTAACACGACAGTGCAATCAATTCTATAACTGATTCGAAACGGTTAGAAACGGTTTCGACATTTGGTGTAAACTAAAAATAAAGTAGGTACTAACGTAGGGATGAAATGCTCGAATTTACTATGTTAGTTTACACGTGAATGTTACTGAGCCCTAGCACCAAACTCGAAAACGATCGTTCGTTGAACGGATCGTGTAATTTTGCAAAATAAATCTCTCCCATTTGTCCCTCCCGTGTACGAATAATATATATGAATTGTATTAATGAAAATCGACTTCGACGAATTTTAGTTTGTATATTCGAACACGGGAGGGACAAATGAGAGGGACGATCGTTTTCGTTTTCGGTTTCGGTAGTAGGGCCCCTTG
The DNA here is from genome assembly GCA_031163375.1 of Conogethes punctiferalis. Taxonomy (NCBI): domain Eukaryota; kingdom Metazoa; phylum Arthropoda; class Insecta; order Lepidoptera; family Crambidae; genus Conogethes; species Conogethes punctiferalis. Next base: position 9,769,823 of record CM062077.1, on the reverse strand, counting down.
TGCGGGAGCACCCATCGTCATAATAAGGTATTTGATTATGTCTGATTTTGTTTGTTATTACATAGTTACTAGAAAGAGTTCATAAAATATGACTTACCTACCTACTTGAAAAATCACAACTAAAATTTGTTGCAAAATGACACAGCAATATGCCTGCAAAGTTAATCGGGAAAGTCCATTTCGAAAACGGGAAAATCACACAAAACCATTATACCATGCTTTAAGTTGTATTATTTCTAACATCTTTTGTTATGAAACCAATTACATAAACAGAATATTTAGCATAGCTACCATAGAAATTAAGGCATTCACGCCGTATGTTACGTACGTACCGTACCGTAGTATGAAGTCACACGGAAGTCGCCTGTTGTATGAACCGTTTTTGAACTCTCCCATTTATTTAAGAAATTGCGATAAAACAGAGACAATTATTAATGCTGCTAACGAACTAAACATTTCACCAATATTTCTTTAATGAAGTATTCTGTCGATAATAAGATAAGACAAAAAAAAATCTAAATTAAATAGCCTAAGTAGATCCGTCTTTTTATTTTCCTGTATTTACATTTACATAGCTTTCATGATAAATGTTCTACGCTTCACTGAACAAAGGTGAAAACGGTTATACGTTTATGGATACAGCGGCACATGAAATAAACGGCATACCTATATGGGACATTATTTTGTGAGTCGCTGTGTTATGTAGCTCAATGATATCCAAGCAAGTCTATTTTATGTGATTTAATTAGTGGCTTCCTGTCAATTAATCGAGAGCGCCCAAGGGAAGAGACCAAGTTGCGGCAACAAAAAAATTACCAAATCAATCATCATCAGCCTATCGCAGTCCACACATAAAGCTAAAATTTTCTAAAGAAAAATAAAGTTTAGTCTTAAGGAGAATAAAAAAGCAAAAGAAATAAAATATTTTGTTGTGGATCAGTTCGAAAACTACTGAACTATTAGTGTCCGCGCACAGAGACCACAGGCCACAGCCACGAAACGCCGCTATAGGCCTTTTTTAACCGACTTCGAAAAAAGGAGGAGGTTCTCAATTCGTCTGTATGTATAATATTTTTTTCTGTAGTTTTCATACATTTATTGTGGACTCGCCGCACACGGTTGACGCCCGTGGCCGCCACACGCTACAACCGTCTTGCATGTTGGGGCGGCGTTTGTGGCTGTCGCGTGTGGCCCGTGTGCACCGTCACTAATAGTTCTAAGCATTTTAAAATTTTAAAGTACATCTCACCTTCCCTCTATCCATCAAAACGTATTTTTATTTCGCTCTCAATGGGGGATTGGCCGCCGTGTCCGAAATTAGATCAGGAAAGTATTATTATTATCATTAGGAATATGTTTCATTAGGTTTTTAAAGAATACAACATCGGTATTGAACAAAGAATCATAGATTTACCTAAAAATAGAGGCTATTTAATGAACCCATTTAATAAGCTACATGCCATACCGGCCTTCACCTTTTAAAATAGAAAAGCCTTAATAATACTCGTATATAAGTTTGTAATAGTACTTACTCGGTAATCAAAAGCAACTTCTAAATTGATTCGACTATTGTGATATACAAGTCAAACTAAGCGATTTGTAAATAGAAATTTGTTTGAAAATACACAAAGGGTGCGTATTAAGTTTAGCAACTTTAACAGATGGGTTGGACACCTTGTTTCCTTTTCACGGACCGGGGACGCCCAGAGGACCCTATAAAACAAGCTTTAATATTATATCTGTATCGGAGCCCAAGTCAAGTTTCTCTCCTTATGCGATGGTCATTTCTTATAAATATACAGTAACACACAGCTAATTTGTAGAAACGGGGATAATTTTCACATCGTTTTTATATTATTACGCGTGGATATCGGGTTTCAAAACGGATTTCCATAAAATAGTAGTAGGTATATTTTTTATCACGCTACAATCAATAGGAGCAGAGCAATGATGGGAAGTGTTGGTAAAACGGGACAAATTGTTATCTGTATGTTTGATCGCGCATCACGCAAAAACGACTTCATGGAATTAAATGCGGTTTTCACCAATGTATTGCTAGAAGTCTAACTTGAAATTCAGGTACCATTTTATGGAAGTCTGTTATTTTTGAAACCCAATATCCACGCGTGCGACGCCGCCGGCACAGCTAGTTTATAATAAGTATAGAAGAAGATATTATATGTAGATAGATAGAAGATATAAATAAATAAATAATAAATAAAATATAATAATTTTTATTATTATATTTTATAATTATAATATTATAATATTCATTTAATGAATTTAAGAGGATAATTTTCACATCATTTTTATAAAGAGGAAAGCTTTGTATTTTTGTATGTTACGAATAATCTCAAAAAGTACTGGACCGATTTTAATAATTCTTTTTTTATTAGAAAGTTACATTATCACTGAGTAACATAGGCTATTTAGTTTAAAAATGTTTATCTGAATCACCCGAAGCGAAGCGAGGGCGGGTCGCTAGTTTATTAATATAAATCAAACTGTAACTTAACGAATAGGGTGTCAAGAAAATTTAATATCAATATTCATTTATTTACAGAATATGTTTAAGAGAGGTAGGGCATAGCGAATCTTCGCTCGAACTGAGCTGCGCGTTCGGGGAAGGACCTCCACCCTATAGAATAGCGCAGCCAAATGACCTCTGGGTCGTGTATCTGTTGGTGAGTAGGGTTTCCAGAGCTCGTGGGGGGTTAGGGTTGGGCCGGCATAGCGGTGGCAACTGACAGGTAACTGACCAGTTACTTGCCCGTTGTCACAGCGACTTGGACTTCTCTTTCGCTTTCCATCAGGCGTAGGGAAGCCATTACGTCGAGCTACCATAAAAATAAAGATTATAGTGATCTTCAAACCGCTCGCCAGGGCACTGGGGGCAGCAAAATAAAAAAAGTAGGCATGACTCAGAAAGAATTATAATATGGGTCGTGGCGTCAGTTCCGGGAGGTATAAAGGGGGTTTATACCAAAAAGGGTACAATATTTCCGTATTCGTCAGTTTTATACCAGAATGAAGATCCGTCGCTGATCTCTACTTAACTTCCAGACCAGTGTACTTTTAAAATTCAAACTATGTTCTGTCCGTTGTCCAATTAACTACGAAATAATGTGGAAGTCTGAGCCTTAGGACTTTAAGTTACTATTTCAAACACTTTATTGTGTGAGCTAAACTTAATATCGTTAGAGTTCAAATTCCAACAAAATTGTCTACCAAACCTATTAACAAAACACGGGTCGACTAAAACGCTCGTATCAAATTTCAACGAATTTTAATCCTATAAGATGACGAAAGTCCCTCCTCGGCACTTGGTCAATGGTTTGTGTTACGTAATTATAATTATATTCAAATTAATATCTCCTTTTAACTCTACATTAATCCCGCACGGCGTACATTATACATATTATATGTTTGTTTATACATATATATATATACGAGTGTCGAGTATATATATATACCCATAGGTATTCCCATCCTCTCTTTCCTCTCTCGAAAAAGACGTGCTGGACAGCGTTTCCATCCGCCATTGAGACGATAGTGGCGCACACCAAGAGGTTTAGTTCTTCCTTCCTGGCCCGTGCCATTAAGTCGTGGAATGCTCTTCCAGCTCATGTGTTTCCTTCCTCGTACAATCCAGGGTTCTTCAGGCGGGGCGCGAAATGGCTTCTCAGGGGCCTTCAGGGTGAGAGCGACATACGCGGTGATAGTTGTATTACATTTGGATGAATGATGATGACCTGATGGTGGAGTTATATCATCCTGAACGCTCATTTATAAAGAAAAAAATATTTGCGTAGGTAGTGCTTATTTGCATACCTTTTTTACCATTGTTCCTTACCGCGTCTCAACAACAAACTTTGTAAGTCATACCATTCGCTTCACTCGATAATGGACTTACCCTTTTAAAAAATTAAATACACCCTCCGCGACAGACTATTATACCTACTTATTCCTAAGAGCCGTAAACACCAACTAGTTCTGTACGCGAGTTATCAATCTTTATCTAAATAGGTCGGTCTTAAACGACTGACTGATTGACTGACATAGTGATATATCAACGCACAGCCCAAGCTACTGGACGGATCGGGCTGAAATTTGGCTTGCAGGTAGATGTTATGACATAGGCATCCGCTAAGAAAGGATTTTTATCAGTTCTACCCCCAAGGGAATAAAATAGGGAATTAAACTCTACTTTACGCAAATGACGCAAACGAAGTCGCGGGCACACCTAGTTTAAAGATATTGGCGAAGAAATACTACATGACCTACAAAAAAAATGAAAAAAATATTGCCACTTAGACTCTTTTTTATTAGTAGTAGGTAACCTATTATTAAAATGTGTCTTTACTTTTCATAAATCCCAATATCATGTTCCATTTTGGTACCTAAGTAGATCATTTTCTTGTCGAAGTAGAAGTAGGTCACCTTATAGATACTTACAAGACTTTAAGTTATCATTAGGTATACAAAACACGTGTTTGGCCATTTTGGAAATTAATAATCCGGCGACATCAGCAAGAGCTCTACTCAGGACAGCTTTATAATAAATCACTAAACAACACTCGTCCGCTTAATGTATTCGGATCCTCTGTCTATTATCCTCAGCTTACCTTCGAGACGCTGTTGCCTGAAAGTTTGATTACTTGCCGAAATTAAGCGATGAACGGCATCAAATTGTCATTAGAAAGGTAGTCACTCGAATGTGCCATTATCCGAGCTCTAATGAGTGATTTACGTTAACGTTACGTTACGTGTGCCGCGTCACATTCGCTTACGGCGACGTGACGTATGTCCGCTATGTTATGCGATTAATGCCTCGTCTCTCGCGGAACGAGCAACCTGTAATAACAGCGCTTTCAGCCGTGAACAGTACTCGTTCCCGTTACCGAAATTGACGCCTTTACTTACTCCTACGGTACGTAAAGTAAAAGCGTCAAATTTTGCAATGTCGTAGGCAATTTATGAATGTCAGAACGGTTGTCGACGACATTTTTTAAAAGCTCTGTTAGCTTTGTGTGCGACGCGGCTTTTTGTTTCATTACTTTTAGAATTCACGTTCAGCAAATGAATTGGGCCGTGGTGTACCTCATCACAGCGTTTTAATTAGGCGTGCTTATTAAGTAACGCATTAATTGGCGGTTGTTTTTATTCCTAAAATAAGAAATACTACTTTATTGTTACCTATCGCATTTTCTAATTTAGCTATATGGACACTGGACATGTACTATGGACAACTTACTTGTATGATTTTTATTTATTAGATAGATGAATGAGTAAGACTATTCACACTCTAGTCTTACTATATGAGAATAAAAATTCGCATGAGGTCACACTTGCGTGAAGTTATTTTTCGTTAAGTATCTATAATGTACGTATAATTCAACTACCGTTTGTTATATTCCGAAAGTTAATCAACTACCTAGGAAATTGATCAACTTACGATTCTTGCTATTTTCCGGTGACATATATAACTCATTTTCGCCAAAATTTCCCTTACGTTAATTGATGGTATCGATATAGTGACACAGCTGTGCCCGCGACATCGTCCGCGTAGAAAAGAGTTTCATCCCCTTTATCCCTTTGGGGGTAGAATTGATCCGTTCTTTACAGATTCCAAAGTTTATTAAGATTCATCGATACATTTAAAGTAACAAATGAATTATATCTGTATTTTCTCCTAGCATTATACAATGACTTAGAATAATGTTCACAGGTTTCCCGTGTCTTTGAGCTGATACCTACGCGTTATGAAATAATGTATGGATTAAGATTAAATAAAGATAATTGTCAAATCACGCGCAATGGGTTGTTGATCGTGAATCACGAGTCGTCAACGAGAATTCGATTGTAATGGCAACACGGCTGAGCGAGTCCGCCACCGCGGTCCCAATAATGAGCGGCGATATGACGGAATCACACTGCGCGACGCGACGCGACTCCCGGCCGGGCTTGCTAGGGCTGCTAATCCTACTAGCGTACTAATATATTTCTTACTAGCTGTGCCGGCGGCGACGCACGCGTGGATATCGAGTATCAAAAATAACGGACTTCCATAAAATGGTGCCTAAATTTTAAGTTAGACCTCTAGCAATACATTGGTGAAAACCGCATTCAATTCCATGCAGTAGTTTTCGCATGATGCACGTTCAAATATACAGATAAAAATTTCTCCCGTTTTCCCAACACTTCCCTTCACTGCTCTGGTCCTATTGATCGTAGCGTGATGAAAAGTATACTATGACCTGCCCAGGACTGCCCAGGAGTATAAAGAATAATTGTACTAAGTTTCGTCAAAATCCGTTGGATAGTTTTTGTTTCTATAATGAACATACAGACAGACGGACAGACAGACAAAAATTTTACTGATTGCATTTTTGGCATCAGTATCGATCACTCATAGCCCCCTGATAGTTATTTTGAAAATATATTTCATGTGCAGAATTGACCTCTCTACAGATTTATTATAAGTATACTAGCTGTGCTCGCGACTTCGTCCGCGTGGAATAGTTATTTTTTCCCCTTTTTTTTTACATTTTCTATTATTTCATCGCTCCTAATAGTTGCAGCGTGATGTTATATAGCCTAAAGCCTTCCTCGATAAATGGTCTATTCAACACAAAAAGATTTTTTCAATTCGGACCATTAGTTCCTGAGATTAGCGCGTTCAAACAAACAAACTCTTCAGCTTTATAATATTAGTTAAGACTAGCTGCGCCTGCGACTTCGTCCGCGTGGAATAGTTTCTTGGGTATTGATTTTAATGACCCCAAGTGCCTGGCAGCTGGCAGCGGCGCGGCGCAGATCTCGGCGCGCTTTATATACCCGCGCAAACGTAAAGCAGGCTCGACGTGATTAGTTAAATCGGCGTAACTTTTTTATTTATGGACCGATTAACATGAAACAAACACTAAATGTTAAGGGAAGCTTCCAGCAATATATTAGTGAAAACCGCATCTTAATCGGATACGCGGTTTCTGAGATTAGCGTGCACAAACAAACAGACAAACCGACAAACAGACAAAAATTCCAAAAATCATTGTTTTGGGTACTATTGCATTAATAAAGGTCTCCCATAATATTTTTTCACATATATCTTCTATGTACAGACAGCGATTCGTTACATTTTTATTATATGTATAGATAGATAGATAGAAGAATAGATATAGAAGATAGATTTTTTATAGTAGCTCGACATAATGGCTTCCCTGCGCCTGATGGAAAGCGAAAGAGGAGCCCAACGGGGCAACGGGCAAGTAACTGGTCAGTTGCCTGTCAGTTGCCACCGCCATGTCGGCCCAACCCTGACCCCCCATTAGCTCCGGAAAACCTACTCACCGCCAGAAACACGACCCGAAGGTCATTTGGCTGCGATATTCTATAGATTAGAGGTTGTTCCCCGGACGGGCGGCTCAATCCGAGCAAAGTTTCACTATGCCCTGCCTTTCTTATATTACAATATATTCAAAAGTTCTTTCAGATGAATGATTATTACTATTTCAATCGAAAGCGAAAGTTGGGGGTTAAATTCAAAATTGTCGCATCCGTAGGATTACCCTCGACACCCTACATCTTCAACTAGTAGAGCCTTTGCTCGTCCGACTAGCTACCACCTTGCAGCTACGCTTACACTCGCCAAGTGGCCTGTGCTCTGTGATGTGCTAATATAAAAAAAAAACTTACATAACGAATATCAATCGAATTCGGTCGTACCTACCTTTTTCTTACCAATTACTTCTATATCGGTGTTTGTTAGCACATAATGTAAATCAGTGCTGTACAAAAGAGCTGTTTTGAGTTACTCTGAGTACCAACCTGGCTCGTGCGCACTTCGGAAATAAATTCGGCCCACATAATAAGGCCCCTGAAGGAAGTTACGGAGTCCTATGATTTCAAAAGAATTGTGCGTTTGTCTGCTTGTCCTTTTATCACGTTTATTTATAAATACCGCTGAACGTTCAAATTTGATATTGGCGGAGAATCCTCACTTTTGTACCATTTTGTGCTGTAAATAGGTAGATACAATTTTACTAAACAAGCAAAAAACTTTTATATAAATCAAAATAAATAAATAACCCAAGACATGCTACGTTGACATACACACTGAGTTTTTTATATTTTTGTATTTAACGTATACTGTATGTATATTTGTGGTATATTTGTTGATTCCGGTTTCCATAACACAAGTGCTTCAACTACTTTGGGATTGGGTCAATGCATGTTGACTGATATCTAAATAAATGGTTAAGTGTTAACAGTCACAGGTTCCAATTATCCATGGCAAATGGCATGATTAATATTAACAGCATAAACTATTAACGTATTTAGTAGGTGTCTTTCATAATCAGCCTTTTACAGTCCACTGTAAGACATTTTTTTTTTGTTTTTTTTTTTTTGTTTTTTTTTTTATAGTAGCTCGACATAATGGCTTCCCTACGCCTGATGGAAAGCTAAAGAGAAGCCCAAGTCGCTGTGACAACTGGCAAGTAGCTGGTTAGTTACCTGTCAGTTGCCACTGCCATGCCGGCCCAACCCTAACCCCCCACGAGCTCCGGAGACCCTACTCACCAGCAGAAACACGACCCGGAGGTCATTTGGCTGCGCTATTCTATAGGGTGGAGGTCCTTCCCCGGACGGGCAGCTCAATACGAGCGAAGATTCGCTATGCCCTACCTCTCTTTGACATAGGCTTCTCCAGCTGTGCTACTAAGGGTAAACATCTGGAGAATATATATACCCACAATATATATATTATTGTGGATATATAATGTTATGTAGATATATATACCCACAATCGCCGCGCTGGGCAATTAGGTTGGCGATCGCAGGGCTAAGGATCCCGCTCAGGTGACGCCGCTACCCGTCATCGGTCTTTGGTATTGGGTTACGCCTTCAATTGTGTTGGTTATACTGCCACCAGTCGTTTGTTATGGCAGAATGCACCACAGGCAGGTGAATCTACATGTTATGGTGAGTGACTGAAGTTCCTCTTGTTTAAATATATGTACCTTGTTTAGATATGGGGGGGGTAATATTACTGAGAAGAATGACAGCGCGTGTCAAAAACTTTGACAGCAAGTGGATCGCGAACAATATTCTCGCTTCCGTTATTGTTAAAGGATTCTTCAAGATAAATTTGAAGATGTGGGTATACCTACCCACGTTTTATAGAAACATACGTTTTGAAATGATATTACAGATTAAAATTTATTAACCGAGACCTTGCCAGCAATTTTGACTGAATCCACCATCATGTTCATAGAAATGTCTATTCATTTTTTGAAACTGAGCTAAAATTAAATTAGTTACCTTAGTTTGCACAGCTCACTCAAACGCTCCCCGGAAGCCGGGGGTAGGGGTATTTTTCTCCCCGGACCAGAAGTGCCGGCCGCTTGTCATATGCCGCTGGCCAGGGCAGGCAGGGATGTGGCCGTATGCTTCGGCGCTCCCCGTATCCCTGCTACTTGCTGCTCACTGGCGACACAGGGGGGTTTAGGGGGTATGCCCAGGACCGTCTCTACCAGGGGGTGCAAGAGGTGCGGTGCACCCGGGCGCAGGGCGCCTGGGGTCGCCAGTAGAGCACTGAATTTTTGGATATTTTATTTTTTCATATTGCATTTATCATAAAGTGCTATAGGGCGAAGCGCTTTTTTCTAAATGTGTACGTGACGTTCTATTCAGTATATAAAAAATAAAATTTTCCTAATTTTGAAGGCGAAGTCAAACGGCCGTATTCACAGACGTTACTATGCGTCGCGTGAATGCACAGGTACCTAAAAACCTATAGAATTTACTTTTGTGAATACGGCCGATAGAGTATTCCGACAACCCTATTCTGGATTAATTCACCGTACCGTGCTATCGATAAAAAATGTGTGAACGAAATTTGTCTCAGTTACGGAGAAACCCAATTTACCGTAACAGAAGTTTGGGATCCACGAGTAGAAGAAATTAAGGCGACATTATTAAGCTTAATATCTGACTCGAGTCCCATTCTAAAGTTAATATCGACTATTCCTACCTATATCCTACGAAGGATTTATAGGGATTATAATATCTAATACAATTATTTGTATTTATAACTAGCTGTGCCCACGACTTCGTCCGCGTGGAATAGTTTCTTGGGTAGTGATTTTAATGACCCCCAGTGCCTGGCAGCTGGCAGCGGCGCGGCGCAGATCTCGGCGCGCTTTATATACCCGCGCAAACGTACAGCAGGCTCGACGTGATTAGTTAAATCGGCGTAACTTTTTTATTTATGGACCGATTAACATGAAACAAACACTAAATGTTAAGGGAAGCTTCCAGCAATATATTAGTGAAAACCGCATCTTAATCGGATACGCGGTTTCTGAGATTAGCGTGCATAAACATACAGACAAACAGACAAACCGACAAACCGACAAACCGACAAACAGACAAACAGACAAAAATTCCAAAAATCATTGTTTTGGGTACTATTGCATTAATAAAGGCCTCCCATAATATTTTTTTTCACATATATCTTCCATGTACAGACAGCGATTCATTACATTTTTATTATATGTATAGATTTTATATCCACGCTGACCTATAAGTAGATGACAATTATAGCGATTACAGAAGTCGTAATCCAAATACATAATAAGAAGTAGTACCTACTAAATGACGTCCTGTCATATTCATCTTACCTTTATAAGTCTGTGAAACTTTACCTTAGTTTAAATAATATTAATTCACCTGATATAGTATTTCGTTGCGTTATATACCTTTATATTTATTAGTTACGTATTTATAACGAAACCCAAAAATTAAAAGAAATAATTAAGTATTTTGTCATTTTCGAAACTACTGAAACTTTAATAGTTATTAAAAAAAGTTGAAGATACACCCTATTTTGAATCGTGAGTTCATTTTAATTAATATAGCTGTGCCGGCGGCGTCGCATGCGTGGATATCGGGTTTCAAAAATAATGAACTTTTAGAAAATGGTACTTAAATTTTAAGTTAAACCTCTATCAATACAATGGTGAAAACCGCATTTAATTCCATGCAGTAGTATTTGTGTGATGCGCGATCAAACATGCAGATGAAAATTTCTCCCGTATTCCCAACACTTCCCGTCACTGGTCTGCTCCTATTCATTGTAGCGTGATAAAAAAAGTATCCTATAACCTGCCCAGGAGTATGAAGAATAATTGTACCAAGTTTCGTTAAAATCCGTCCAGTAGCTTTTGTTTCTATAACGAACATATAGACAGACAAAAATTTTACTGATTGCATTTTTGTCTGTCTGTCTGTTTGTCTGTCTGTCTGTATGTTCGTTATAGAAAAAAAAAACTACTGGACGGATTTTAATGAAACTTGGTACGATTATTCTTCATACTCCTGAGCAGGTTAAAGTATACTTTTTATCACGCTACAATCAATAGGAGCAGAGAAGTAACGGGAAGTGTTGGGAAAACGAGTAAAATTTTTATCTGTATGTTTGATCGCGCATCACGCGAAAACTACTGCATGGAATCAAATGCGGTTTTCACCAATGTATTGCTAGAGGTCTAACTTAAAATTTAGGTACCATTTTATTGAAGTCCGTAATTTTTTAAACCCACTATCCAAGCGTGGGACGCAGCCGGCACAGATAGTACTTATAATAAATCTGTAGAGAGGTCAATTCTGTACATTCAATATATTTTCAAAATAACTAAGTATCAGGGGGTGATAAGTGATCGATACTGATGCCAAAAATGCAATCAGTAAAATTTTTGTCTGTCTGTATGTTCGTTATAGAAATAAAAACTACTGGACGGATTTTAACGAAACTTGGTACAATAATTCTTCATACTCCTGAGCAGGTTAAAGGATACTTTTTATTACGCTAAAATCAATAGGAACAGAGCAGTGAAGGGAAGTGTGCGGAAAACGGGAGATTTTTTTATTTATGTGTTTGAATGCGCTTTCGCGTGTAGTTTTCACTAGGTACTGCATGGATTTGAATGCGGTTTTCATCAAGGTATTGCTAGAAGTCTAACTTAAAATTAAGGTACCATTTTATGGAAGTCCGTTATTTTTGAAACCCGATATCCACGCGTGCGACGCCGCCGGCACAGCTAGTTTATAATAAGTATAGAAGAAGATAGAAGATAAAGCCAAGCCCACGAAGTGTAACGTTATATCAAATTAAATATAGAATTAATTAATTAAGCTTAGTGATCCTATTTAAGGAAACAAGGCTTCCTACAGTACGAAATTTAGGCCGTGGCTTGGACGCCGGCGCCTAGAGCGGGCTATGCGAGCGGCTGCACGCGTGTCTCGATCAAGTCTATAGATTTGTGCGAAGCTGTTTTCGACCACGCGTGTAAAGCCGGGTGCATACATGATCATTTGACCGATCCTATTACCGTATCCGTATCTGCGTATTGTATCAAGCCCCGTATCAAGTTGTGGACGCCTCCGATTTGCTGCGTATCCGCATCTTCACAATAGTCATGATCGCGTATCAAATTGCCCAGTTCAGATTCTGCTCTCGATCAAACAAGTCGTCGCAGTTGGTTGAAATGTACGACCATCGCGAGTGACGCGTCCAGACTGACCCACGTCCGTATCTGTATCACCTTTGATGATCGGACAAAAACCGACACGACATGGGACGGGTCGTATCATAACGGCGTATCGAGATCCCGTTTCATGATACGTATATCATTACCCGTCCACATTATGCGATCATGATACGCGTCGACGATACGGATACGGTGATCGGATCGGGCAAATGATACATGGCTGGACCCGGCTTTACGCGCGTACCGCCCGCGTCGCCCGCATCGTATCAGCCGCTGGCGTCCAGGACACGGCCTTAGGATTAAGGCCGCAAAGTGGATGGCCACGTGTGCGGGAGCGGGGGCGACCGCGACTACGGCCGGCGAGGCTGCCCGCGCCGCGGCCCTCCAGAACGGTTAACACAGACTTAAGCATAAAGATCAAATCGCGGTCGTCCCCGCGCCCGCACCCGCGGCCGTCCAATTTGCGGCCTTATGGCTGTTTCACAGCTTCAGTGAGAGTGGATAATGTCAATTCGCAGAAATTTCATCCTAGTGCCGGCGTTAGACAGGGCTGCATATTGTCGCCCCTCCTGTTTAATGCTTACACCGAATGCATAATGCGCACAGCGTTAGAAGACTGGACGGATGGTGTGCCCATTGGCGGGAAGAATATCTCCAACCTGCGGTACGCAGACGACACCACTCTACTCGCGACCAATGAACAACAGATAGCTGAACTATTAAATCGCGTTGAAACCATCAGCCTTAGGTTTGGACTGAAACTCAATAGACAAAAAACAAAAATGATGATTGTTGATAAAAGCCGCAACAATGCTCCGGAAGTCACCGAGATTGCAAACTGCGAAGTAGTCCAGTCATATGTCTATTTAGGTTCCCTTGTAACGAATACTGGAGGATCTGAGGCTGAAATTAAGCGAAGAATGGTTATCACCCGCACTGCTATGGATAAACTATCCAAAATATGGAGGGACCGTAATATCACGAAGGCTACGAAGACCCGCCTCGTGAGATCATTGGTGTTTCCCATTTTCTTGTACGGGGCTGAAACATGGACTGTGAGGGAAGGAGAGAGACGGCGTATTGATGCATTGGAGATGTGGTGCTGGAGAAGGCTCCTACGAATATCTTGGACCCAACATCGCACCAATGAGTCTATTCTAAAGGAACTCCACATCAAGGAACGACTGTCAACCCTTGTTCGATCCCGTATACTACAGTTCTTCGGGCATGTCACGCGAAAAGGAAGTGATTCCGTGGAGCGGCTAGTGGTGCAGGGCAGAGTCGACGGCTGCAGATCCAGAGGACGATCTTCTCTACGTTGGACGGATCAAATAAAGGCTCTAACCCAGGAGCCTCTCAATGAATGTGCAAGACAGGCTTCCACCAGAGACAGATGGAGAACGGTAGTAAGACGTTACCGGGAGACATGCGTGACCACGACTACTCTGTCAAGAGTATACGACTGAGAAGGCTGTTTCGCACCGCGCGGGCATGGGCGGAGCCCCATGGTGCCCGGCTATATAGACGGTAACGTATGAATGTATAACATCGAACCTGCATAATTACTACTCTTAACAGGAGAGCGATTTAGAAACCCCGCAAGCCACAGGCTTTCTATCGGCCAATAGATTGGTCGGGCTCATAATCAGTATGAGGTGAGATGTATGCAAGTCCGCATACTACAACGATTTGGTTGCGGCTGATCTTCTTTGGTATTCCAATTTGGTATTCTGATTACATATAAGCGACCGATAGAAAGTCTGTGGTTTGCGGGGTCTCTTAAAGTTAGTTTAAGAAATAATAAGAAATAAGAAATAAGAAATGTTTATTATTTTTGGACATCACAACACGATATACAGAACACACAAATTACACTTAAGCACAAACAAAGATAAACATACAAACATAATACACATAACAATCAATTATACCGGACACGGCCGTTGCGACGTCCAAAATAAAAGGGCCTCACTCAGCATTAGGCCGTGGCCCCCGTAGAAGCCACGGCGCTGGTTTTCAGTGAGTTTACGACTATTCGATATATTAGAATAAATATAGATATATTTGATTATCTCGGAATCTGCGCAACTATTATTTTTGATGATAAAAAGGCTTGTGCTAATTTATTAACGTATGGTGTAATGAAATTAAAATCGCGATATTTCCGATTCGGTGTTATACGTAGGTAGGTACACGAAATTGATATTCATACTATCATTCTTATTTATATACATATTTGTATTACTACAGATGAAGTTTATAATAACACGTATCGTATAATAAAGTAGCGACCCGCCCTCCCTTCGGTATTAAATGTAAACCTTCCACTTGAATCACTATATCTATTAAAAAATTACTCATCAAAATTCGTTGCGTAATTTTAAAAATCTATACAAAATACATACATCGGGACAGACAGACACAAAACGCGAGTTTCTTTTTATACTATGTAGTGATAATATCTTAACTAATATTATAAAGCTGAAGAGTTTGTTTGTTTGTTTGAACGCGCTTATCTCAGGAACTACTTACTGGTCCGAATTGAAAAATTCTTTTTGTGTTAAATAGACCATTTATCGAGGAAGGCTTTAGGATATATAATATCACGCTGCAGCTATTAGGAGCGAAGAAATAATGAAAAATGTAAAAAATACGGGGGAAACATAACTAATCCACGCGGACGAAGTCGCGAGCACAGCTAGTCATTCATATAAATACTTAGACTTCCGTTGTTTTACACAGCGCTTTTATCCCTGAGTGTAAGTTTCACAATATTTATATCATGACTATATTCCTGAAGTCAAGTTTGGCTGTCTTCATGTCCACCAAACGCACTCGTCGTATCTACGTGAATGATTCACGTTCTATGTCGGTAGATAACGCTAACAGGAAAGAAAATAAGCCTTTTTTTTATATAGTGGCTCGACTTAATCGCTTCTCTACGCCTGATGGAAAGAGAAGCCCAAGTCGCTGTGACAACGGGCAAGTAACTGGTCAGTTACCTGTTAGTTGCCACCGCCATGCCGGCCAAACCCTAACCCCCACGAGTGCCGGAAACCCTACTCACCGGCAGAAACACGACCCAGAGGTCATTTGACTGCGATATTCTATAGGGCCGGTAATTGTGCCGTAGCTATTGGGATCTAAGCATTTAGATAATAACCTAGGTACTTGTGGTACGTGACAGTGATTGGCTGAGATTCAACACTGCCATATCTATTGATATCAGTTGATATACATATTAGTATGTATATATGAGCATGTAACCATCATTAGGATATTCATATGATCATACTAATACATAATAAACAGTCATCCGATCCGTTCCGATCCGCCTTTCCCACCATGGCAGCAAATCGATAAATCTCGACGTAACGTGGACCTCGAAGAATTCATTTATCTATTTTAGAATCGATTCGAGTCATCTGACTCTTGCTAGCGTGCAGATCATCATCATCAGCCTATCGTTCCCTGCTGAACATAGGCCTCTTCAATTGTTCGCCACTTTGGGCAATCATCTGGAGGCTTCGCCCGTAATCACCACGCTGGGTAGGCGAGTTAGCGATCGCAGGGCATAGCTTTCCGCTTCAGTGACGCTGCTGCCCGTCATCGGCCTGCGGTATTTAACTTTGCCTTCAATTGTGATGGTTAACACGCCATCAGTCGGTTGCCAGAGCTTAGTTGGTTATTCAGCAGGATAAACCACGGGTAGGTGAAGGTGGCTTGGAACGAAAAGGTGATAGGTCGCTTCGCCCTTACATCCAAGCATGCCCGCAAACCTCCAATACTCAGAAGAAGAATATAAGACTTATAAGATTGCTGTTTTCATGTACCTAACAAGCTCAGTAATAAAATTATAGAATCAATGAAAAAAATCGTGTGTCGAAAAAGGCATGTCGCATAGACAAGCTACGAGTAATACCTACAAAGCACGAGTGTCGCACACTGGTCCTTTGTACTCGATGACGAATTGATCGAAACCTTACGGGAACATTGTTCACGAAGCAATCTTTGATAGCATTATATTTTAGTGGTATTTTACCATTGTCAAATAACCCTTTGCCAATATTCGTTCGACTTTACAAAAATCGCCCTAGTAAACAGGTGATTAACAGGTGATTGTGATTAACTTAAGAAAAACTCACTGCAGTAATATTTCCATGATTGTGACTATCTTTCAGAAGCGAAATTTTTAAATTCAGTCCACTCTTATGTGAATTCGTGTGTTAACAGCATGTAGAGATCGTTTACCATTAATTGATTCTCATGTCTGTTTGCAACGTCTGTCATAAAAAAAGCTAATATTTTAACAAATAGTCGTCGTATCTTCACGTTAGTGTATTTAATAAATAACATTAACTTTTCATATCTGTTCAAATCTCTTTCGCTTTGCATCAGGCGTAGGGTAGCCATTATGTCGAGCTACTATAAAAAAACCGGCCAAGTGCGAGTCGGACTCGCGCACGTAGGGTTCCGTACCACTGATTGAATGGAAAAATTAGGTAATTTGATATATGACGTTTAAAAAAAAACTACTGTCTAGATTTCATTCAAACCAAATTTCGTTAGTAGTTTTTATAGTAATACACATCATATATTTTTTTCAGTTTTATCATGCCCGTATCTTAGAAGTTACGGGGGGGGGGGACACACATTTTACCACTTTGGAAGAGTCTCTCGCGCAAACTATTCAGTTTAGAAAAAAATGTTGTTAGAAACCTCAACATCATTTTCAAATACCTATCCATAGATACCCCACACGTATAGGTTTGATGAAAAAAAGATTTTTCAGTTTCAGTTTTATGTATGGGGAACCCCAAAAATTTTGGATTTTTTTCTGATTTTATTTTAAAATCTTAATGCGGTTCACAGAATACATCTACGTACCAAATTTCAATAATGTAGCTCTTATAGTTTCGGAATAAACTGGCTGTGACATACGGACGGACAGACAGACAGACAGACAGACAGACAGACAGACAGACAGACAGACAGACAGACAGACAGACAGACAGACAGACAGACAGACAGACAGACATGACGAATCTATAAGGGTCCCGTTTTTGCCATTTTGGCTACGGAACCCTAAAAAGATAGAACGTACCAACAGCTACAGCTTTGAACTTTATATAATCGTCTAGGCGGTGGCTCCCTAAAACATATTTTGCTTGCTGAACTGCTTAAACCATAGCCAGGATGAATATACAAGGGATATATTAATGTACATACTCGTACTATTTCTATTTTTTCTGTAGTTTTCATTCGGATTTGGTTTTCCACCACTAAGTCTATGTGGAATTTTGTAGCTTACACAATTAAAATACCTATGATGAAATTCATTTGAAAATTGAATTTGGGAAAAACGTTCGTTCGAACCATATACAGTTTGTGTGCAATATTTTGGCCGATACAATAACCTCGACCGTTTTGGCTATTGGCCAATTAACAGCACTCCAGTATTTAGTTTGTGGCGTCCCGCCTCCTTTCATTCAACCTCATTTCATATCATAAATTTTAATTGTAAAAAGCATATTGTACATAATGTCATTGTCTTCATCGCTGTCATTCTTCCGCATCCACCTATATCATTGGAAATTTATTACGGCTATTTTATTGTGTTTTCTCTCCTGTCGCGCATTCTCCTTCCTTCTATTCTTTAAATAAGTGAGACGTGAGTATGTAAATAATATATATTGTGTAAATAGAACTATCTTTCTCTTCGCACCACGTCCCACACTGGTGACCCCGCTCGTTCACGAAGAGCGCACAGGATGTCCAGCCAAGCAAACGCAGTATATAGACCACCATAACTACACCGACTTCAAGTGCGTCGAGCGGCTCCATGGAGCGCCCAGCCGACCTTGCCCACAGCTCGGCACCAGCGGCTCCGCGCTCGTCATCTACTGATACCGCCGTGGCTCAGAGCACCATGGACGCTCTGACGCAGATAGTGGCCGCGCTCACTCAACAAGTTCAAGCCTTGTCAGCGCGGGCCAGCGAGCTGTCACGTCCACGGCAGCGCTCCAAACACGGCCATCGGAGACGATCCAGCTCGGCACGTTCCCAGCCTTCCTACCGCACGTCCTCTTCGTGCTGGTATCATCGGAAGTTCGGGGACCGTGCTAGGAGGTGCACGAAGCCGTGCGCACACACGTCGGGAAACGGGAGCGGCAGTCGGTAATGGCGACGACTGATTGCCCAGGATCCGGTCGCTTGTTCGTCGTCGATCGTGCATCGAAGACGCAATTCCTCGTTGACACTGGAAGCGACGTCTGCGTCTTCCCACGGTCGGCACTTCGAGAACGACGACAGAAGACTTCGTACGAGTTGTGTGCGGCGAACGGCAGTGCTATAGCTACATACGGCTATGTTCACCTAGTGCTCAATTTAGGTTTGCGCCGCGACTTTCCCTGGCGATTTATTGTTGCGGATGTGACGAGGGCGATAATCGGCGTTGATTTTCTATCTCATTACGACTTAACCGTAGACTGTCGTAACCAGCGTCTACTTGACAGTAAGACCAGTCTCGTCGCCCCAGCTTCGTCCGTCCTGTCACCCAACAATATCTCGTCAGTGAAAGTCATCACAGGCGAGTCTCCATATCACGAGATACTTCGGGACTTCCCAGACATCACCCGTCCATCTGGCTTGCCTAAGGTAACTACACACAACATCGTACACCACATCAAAACTACACCCGGACCTCCTGTCTCTTGCACACCTCGGCGACTAGCACCAGACAAGCTGAAAATTGCTAGGGATGAGTTTGCAGATATGCTGAATAGCGGTACAGCTAGGCCTTCCAAGTCACCCTGGTCATCGCCTCTGCATCTTGCACCCAAAGGTGACAACGGCTGACGTCCCTGTGGCGACTATCGGATGCTTAACGCGCGAACCGTGCCCGACAGGTATCCGATACGTCACATACAGGACTTTGCCCACAGCATCTCTGGTTGCAAGGTCTTCTCGACCATCGATCTGGTGAAGGCTTACAACCAGATTCCGGTAAACGCTGAGGATATTCCGAAGACTGCGATCACCACCCCATTTGGCATGTTCGAATTTCCGTTCATGACGTTCGGACTTCGAAACGCAGCCCAAACGTTTCAGCGTTTTGTCGACGAGATGGTGAGAGGGCTGGATTTCTGCTATCCGTACCTGGACGATTTTTTAATTTTCTCACCTGATAGCACTACGCATGCGCAGCACCTCCGCCAATTCTTCACCAGGCTACGGGAGTACGGCATGGTGATCAACACGTCCAAATGCGTCTTCGGGGTATCTTCAGTTAAGTTTTTGGGATACGATATCTCGGCCGCTGGTACTAAGCCTTTACCAGCGAAGGTCCAGGCAATCCAGGACTTCCCTGTGCCTAAGACTGTCAAGGAGTTGCGTCGATTCCTGGGAATGTTGAACTTTTATCGGAGGTTCATCCCTTGCGCCGCGCAATTCCAAGCTCCACTTAACGCCTTACTGACGGACTCCGTTAAAGGTTCACATCCCATACACTTCACAGCGAAGGAACACGATGCCTTCTCTGCCTGCAAAGATAGCCTTTGCAAAGCAGCTCTGCTTGCTCATCCCGACTGCAATTCGAAGCTAGCCTTGATCACCGACGCTTCTGATACGGCGATAGGCGCAGCTTTACAACAGCTCAAAGACGGTGAATGGCAACCTTTGGCTTTCTTCTCTAGAAAGCTCATGCCATCTCAGCAAAAATACTCTCCGTATGATAGAGAGCTCCTCGCCATATACGAGGCCATTAAATATTTTCGGCACATGGTTGAGGCGAGGCATTTCATTGTTTACACGGACCACAAGCCCATTTCGTTCGCATTCCACTCGCGCAAGGAGAACTGCTCTCCTAGACAGTTTCGGTACTTGGACTTCATAGCCCAATTTACCACAGACATTCGGCACATTTCAGGTAAGAACAATGTTGTAGCTGATTCCTTATCTCGCGTCGAGGAGATAACTCAGCCTATCGACTTGGCGACCCTCGCCAATGCGCAATTTTCCGATCCCGAGCTGAACAAACTCCTGAGCAGTGACACTTCATTGTGCCTCAGGAAGCACAAACTGCCCGGATCCCACGCCGAACTTTATTGCGACGAGAGTGGAAGTGTTCCTAGGCCTTACGTCACCAGGGACATGCGACGTCAGGTATTTGACAGCTTGCATTCACTGAGCCACCCAGGTGCGAACGCGACTGCCAAACTCGTGGCACAGCGTTACGTGTGGCCGAGCATTCGCAAGGACTGTCGGGAGTGGGCTCGTTCCTGTTTGGCGTGCCAAGGTGCGAAAGTCACGCGCCACGTTTCCTCACCATTGGGAACATTCAAGCTACCGCGATGCCGTTTCATGCAGATTCACATCGACATCGTGGGACCTTTGCCGCCATCACAGGAATATAGATATTGTCTCACAGCCGTCGATCGCTTTACTCGATGGCCAGAGGCAATTCCACTCAAGGACATCACGGCTGAGACAGTAGCTAAGGCCCTGCTGCATGGTTGGATCGCACGATTTGGATGTCCATCTGATATCGTTACGGATCGCGGTAGTCAGTTTGAATCGGCACTGTTCAGACATTTGTCTGAAATTGCCGGGTTCCAGCACCGACGCACTACGGCATACCACCCTTCGTGCAACGGTCTAGTGGAACGGTTTCATCGACAGCTCAAAGCTGCCATCACTTGCCACGCGAGTCCTAGTTGGCTGGAGACCCTTCCACTAGTCCTGTTAGGGATTAGGGCCGCGTTTAAAGAGGATTTACACGCCTCTCCTGCGGAGTTGGTATACGGTGAGACCCTCAGGTTGCCGGGTGATTTCTTTGACCCACCAACCAATGGCACTGAAGACGTGGCTCTTTACTCAACACGTCTCAAGAACCACGTGCAAAGCCTTTTGCCGTCGCCTGGGTCTCGTCACCACACCAACCGCCCTGTTTTTATTTTTAGGGATCTTGCTACAGCGTCCCATGTCTTTTTAAGGGACGACAGCGCTCACGGCACCTTTAAACCAGCGTACACTGGACCTCATGCTGTCATTAGCAGGGGTGATAAGGTTTTTAAGCTGTTGGTGCGAGGGAAGGAGGTTACGGTATCCATAGACCGGCTTAAGCCAGCCTACATACTTAACACATCCGACACTACAGTTCCCTCACAACACGAGTCACACTCACACATCTCACTCACGCCACCGACACAGCACACTTCATCAGGCACACCCACACCACCGACACAACACATTGCTACAGGCACCTCACACATACATCCACACACCCAAGCAGCCAGTGGTCGGGCGCCTGTCTCCATCACCAGGTCAGGAAGAACCGTGCGCTTTCCTAATTATTATCGCCCATACGACCATGGTCTCTGGAGGGGGGTGATGTGGCGTCCCGCCTCCTTTCATTCAACCTCATTTCATATCATAAATTTTAATTGTAAAAAGCATATTGTACATAATGTCATTGTCTTCATCGCTGTCATTCTTCCGCATCCACCTATATCATTGGAAATTTATTACGGCTATTTTATTGTGTTTTCTCTCCTGTCGCGCATTCTCCTTCCTTCTTTTTATTTTTTTTTTTTTATTTTTTTTTTTAAATGTTCAATGTTTTTACAGTTTCATCTTTAATTTTACTAATAGGTTGTATTGGATATTTTATAAAAAATGGTATTTGACAGAACGTGCCCAAAAATCTCGTGATAAATGTGAAGGGTTTAACATTTGAAGTTATCTACATTTTGTAAACCAAGCACGGTAGACAATAAAAGTAACTGTTGATTCCCGCGAACATCTTTCTCTATTAAAGGGTAGTTTAGAAGCGTACGCCCTCCTTGCCTATAGCAATCTATTCATATAACTACCCGTTTTATCGTTTTTCCTGGGAGTTGTGCGTAATAGCCACTTGGGGTTAGTTTTGGACCAGCACCGCGTAAATAGCCTCGCATAGTTCAATGTTTTCAATACGCTCGTATATCGATATACAATATTTTAATCTTAACTATAGTAGTAGAATCTATACTAATATTATAAAGCTGAAGAGTTTGTTTGTTTGTTTGAACGCGCTAATCTCAGGAACTACTGGTCCGAATTGAAAAATTCTTTTTGTGTTGAATAGACCATTTATCGAGGAAGGTTTTAGGCTATATAACATCACGTTGCAACTATTAGGAGCAAAGAAATAATGGAAAGTGTAAAAAAACGGGGAAAAAATAACTATTCCACGCGCACGAAGTCGCGAGCACAGCTAGTACCTAGATAAATCTACCGGATTAATTTATTATAATTAATCAAATCAACGTCAAAGCTATTATGTAGTTGCTACGAACTACGAATGATTGCGCTACGTCCATATACGCGGTTTTCGGGAAAATGCGCCATATTTTTCAGTCATCGATCCCAATGTGTCCAGTCATGACGTATGAAGCCGAAACAAGACCACACACTAACCGTAGGGCTAATTCACACGTTTCTGGTTGCGCAGCGGGCGTTGAAGAGCGCGCAATGCTCGGAGTTTCTTTGGTTGAAACCGTAGCGATGCCATCCGCCAAAGAACTAAGGTAACTGACATTGCGCGCCGAATCTGCATATTATAATAATAACTAGCTTTTGCCCGCGACTTCGTCCGCGTGTTTAGATTTTTACATTCAAAAGTTTTTTCCCAGTAACTCCTGGTCCCGTTGGAATTTTGCAATATCGCGTTGCAAGTAAGCTTTACGTTCATTAGGGTACCTTGCATGCCAAATTTCAATCATCTAGGTATATCTTACGCGATTTAGATTTTTTCATACAAAAGGTTTTCCCGCTAACTCCTGTTCCCGTGGGAAGTTTGCAATATCCTATTGCAACTGAAGTTCACTAAGGTACCTGCATGCCTAATTGCAAGCGTCTATCTTAAGCGGTTCAGATTTTTCATACAAAAGGATTTTCCCGCTCATAGGATTATGCGAATATTGATGACTTTTTTATGAATTAAAAAGATAAAACCTTTTATCTTTTAGATACATAAATATCGAAGAATTTTTAAACTATCTTTTCTATTAAGCGTGTTATAAAGCGTTAAAGTTATTGCTTAGACAGAGAGATCCGACGTGGCAGATGACGTCAAGTACCGTGCGCGCCATACAAACTCCACAGAAAAATCTGTTTTCGTGACAGAGACGGATATAATAACTTTCAACGAATGTATCTCGCCCATTTTTCGGCCAATTTTGATTTTGTTTTCACTATTCATAGTATATTTTTATCTATTTTACGATAATCTTAACTAATATTATAAAGCTGAAGAGTTTGTTTGTTTGAACGCGCTAATCTCAGGAACTACTGGTCCGAATTGAAAAATTCTTTTTGTGTTGTATAGACCATTTATCGAGGAAGGCTTTAGGCTATATAACATCACGCTGCAACTATTAAGAGCGAAGAAATAATGAAAAATGTAAAAAAAAAAACGGGGAAAAAATAACTATTCCACGCGGACGAAGTCGCGAGCACAGCTAGTTAGTAAATACATAAAACTATTTTTCAAGCATATTCCCTATTCTCGTTCCCGTGGGAATTTCGGGAATTCCTTTCTTAGTCCACCTCTACGGTACCTAAGCTACGCCCCTTCTAAATTTCCACTGCCTAAGTTTAGCCGTTTAGGCTGTGCGTTGATATATCAGTCAGTAAGTTTCTTTTCTCCTTTTATACATTAAGATTTAATTTGACCGGTAACGCCATTTATTGAGAGGAATTAGTAGTTTTGGGCTATTTTATTTCTCGGCCTTTCTTCCCCTATTTTATCACGTAAATGGTTGATTCTAACATTTGAAATTTTATCCCTTTCGGAGTGGAATTTATCGAAACCCTTTCTTGGCAATATCTACCACGTCATGGTATAGCTTTGTGAATGCAAAGTCTTAGCCCGAACGGTTTAAAATTGACTAAGTTTCATACAAACTTTCATCACCTATTTTTATCCCCTCGGGGGTTGAAATGATCAAAACCCTTTTTAGCGGATGCCTACGTCATAGTAGCTTTATACATGCCAAGTCTTAGCCCAATCGGCTTAAAATTGACAAAGTTTTATACAAACTTTCATCCCCTACTTTATCCCCTTGGGGGTAGAAATGATCAAAACCCTTTTTTAGCGGATTCTTACGTCATAGTAGCTTTATACAGGCAAAGTCTTAGTAATTGGCTGAAAATTGACAAAATTTTATACAAATTTTCATCCCCTATTTTATCCCCTTGGGGTAGAAATGATCAAAACCCTTTTTCAGCGGATGCCTACGTCATAGTAGCTTTACACATGCAAAGTCTTAGCCCAATCGGCTCAAAATTGACAAAGTTTTATACAAACTTTCATCCCCTATTTTATCCCCTTGGGGGTGGAATTAATCAAAATCCTTTCTTAGCGTACGCCTACGTCATTATATCTACCTGTACGCCAAATTTCAGCCCGATCGGTCCAGAATTTTATGCTGTGCGTTGATAGATCACTATGTCAGTCAGTCAGTCACCTTTGAGTTTTATATATTTAGATTTAGCTTTATATATAAATCTTATAATAAATATTTATTTGAAACATAACATTTTCACACATTACAATTAAAGCGTTAATAGCTGCATTAGTCAACGACTGTGTCGCAGATATTAGCGCCCACCTCCGAACAGATGGGCGTTATATATGTTTACAAACAACGAAAACAAAACTTATAAGCTACAATAGATTTAAACGACTATGACAATTTATGTATGTGTGTATGTGTGTGTGTGTGTGTGTGTTAATGGATATTTCATCATTTAATTAATGCCTCAGCCATGTCATATTGAAGTGGAAATAGGCCGGCCACGTCTCCAGGCGCTCCGATGAACGATGGAGTAGGAGGGTGTAGGAATGGACACCTTGTTTTGGCAAACTTGTTTGAGACGCCCTCCAACGCGGTGGGACGATGACTTACCAAACTAGCTGGTCGAGACCACTCTCGACCTGCATCCACATGCAGGTTACCCAGGATCGTGATGATTGGCGTTCTCTGGGGGAGACCTACATTCAGCAGTGGACGGCGATAGGCTGATTGATTGATTGATTGATTGATATACCTATACTATACATGTCAACCTACGTATACCTAAGCTTGACAGCTAAGCTAAGTAAAGTAGATAAACAAAATAAAAAAGACATATAATTTTTACATTAATTGTTGACAAATAGTCGCTATAAGTAATAAATAATGTTTAATAAGCAGTTAAATTTTTATGTTAACTACTTATGGAAAGACATAGGTATATTAACCAAAACCGATTCATTGAAGCTTCCTTTAATGTATTTTTATAAGCTATACTAATACTTGTTAGGAATAATATAACTACATAAATGTAAGTGGTATCACAGGCGGTATAAGGGTGTTGAACACAAAATGCCCCGGGGAACAAACCCTCTGTATAGGTACTTTATGAAAAAATAACACCTGTCTTTCACTGTAACCTGAAGATTTTCTCAAGTAATATAACTTTACCTATCATCTCAATGTGTCCCTTGCGGGGAAATAAAGACTTAAGCCTATGTAATACTGTACTTATTTACAAGTATAATAAGAAAAGTCATAGATTAGTTAATATATTTTTTTCTTATGTAGAATCATCTCCAATATTTATCTTCTACTAGCTGTGCTCGCGAATTCGTCCGCGTGGAGTAGTTATTTTTTCCCCGTTTTTTTACATTTTCCATTATTTCTTCGCTCCGAATAGTTGCAGCGTGATGTTATATAGCCTAAAGCCTTCCTCGATAAATGGTCTATTCAACACAAAAAATAATTTTTCAATTCGAACCAGTAGTTCCTGAGATTAGCGCATTCAAACAAACAAACTCTTCAGCTTTATAATATTAAGTTAAGATTAGTTAAGATATGCTTTGACCTGTTAACTGACTGACGGTTTAAACGCACAGATTAAGACGTTGATCGTAGTGATGCGAAGCTTAGAGTTCTTTGTATGATGTAGGGATAGGTATATCTGATATCATTATATCATATCTGTTAAGAAAGGTTTTACCGAAATATAGAAATTACTCCCCTTTTTCATACCCTAGGTGTAATAAAAAGAGGGGTGGGGGAGGGAGGGGGGCAACGATTGTGTGGCAAAACGTGATTTGTTGATTCAAGTGACTCTCGATTTGGTAACTAGTGCTGCTTATAAACAATATACCTTGTACCTAAGAACGTTTAATATTATTTTTAAGACGAGGAATTTTTCGAGGCACAACCAGTTCAAATCAATTAAGATTTTTACATCTAATGCACGAAAGTATGAATCGCATATCGCATCGCGTATGTGCGCATCATTAAACCCGGCGCGTATAGTGACAGAAGCGTTGGGTACAATGCTAGTCAACGAATCATGGTGCGTGCATGTTGGTTTTTCCTGAATATATTATAAGTTATAGTAGGTAAAATACGCGTCAAATTACAAACAATTCGTAGCTATTAAACCATACATATTATACTACCATCGTCATTATATTCTTAATTATTGAACGTGACAGTACACGTCCTCTGGTCGATGATATTTTATTATTTACCATATATCTAACAATATTATTTATTACACTACAATGGTATACGTAAATCCGTCTGTAAACTGATCGAAATTAATGACTTTACATAACAAAGAGGCACATAAAAGGTCCTATCACGCCATGTAGACAAACTAAGTAAGTAATCGTTCCAACATTTAATCAAAATGGGACCAGTTTACCATTATCAAATTAGAAAAGGACGAATCGGTCCCAGGTCCCAGTTTTCGACTGGAATGAGTTGCCGGCTAACCCAATAATGCCTGCATGCTGCAGTATGGGGCGTAGAATACTGAGGTATCCCTGCGTATCGTAGGAGGCGACTAAAAGGGTCTATGGGGTCGTGGCGTGGGGCCCTGGCGTTCTAGTTAGCGGCCCCGAGCAAGACGACACGACGACACGTTTTTTAATTCGGGTACCTCTGTGCCACTGATGCCGGGAGGATACCACACCGTCCTCCCGAGGTGTGCCGTCCACGTTTGACATAGCGCTACCGCACTGTGCGTACGCTACCGCACTGTGGGGGTTGCGTCGAATCCCTCCGGACATCCAGATCCTCCTTAGACAGATTATAGTAGCGGACCACCGGTTTAGTGGGTATTCTCCGCTAGATACGAGTGAGCCCCACATGACTCAGGTGTCCCGCGTGTCCCTACTACTTGCTGCTCACTGGCAGGTATGCCTTTCCAAGAAAATCCCACACATCCCGCCGACTCCCACTGGACTACTGGAGAAGGGCGTAATGTTACCTAATACATTTCCCCGTTAGAAAGAAAAACTCTAAGACTTTCACAGACTTTGTGATGAGCGCGTGTAGAAGAGTGTATATGTGACTGACTTTTAATATACTTATTTTGGATTAAATGGTGCGTACAACATATCTTTTACACCACAATCATAGTTCTAAATTGCGAGCTATCTGAGTATTGAGTCTACTTACGAACATACTTAGTAAGGGTGTACAAAAGTCTTCTAAGTTCTAAGTAAGTACCTACTGAATAAAAAACGTTAGGTTCTTCAATAATTAGCTTTCCGTTCAACCTCTATCATATTACGGAGTCATTAAGTGACCAGCAAATAAAGAAACTTACCACTGAAGTAACTAAATTCCAAATGTGATTTTCCTTAAAAGTGTGGAATAAAGTAAATTAACTGAATGTCCTCAAATAAAATGATCAACTGTACTGCTCTCTTTTCTCGATTTATTTCAGAGATATAAAATACACTTTAATGTTACGGTACACGACCGTGTTTCTTTTTTCGTCCTGAACGAATAACTGGAACAAAATGATGAAAATTCCTATCCAACCTGCCAGGCAAAAATATATTTTAGAAAATTCTGGAAAGCATTCAAAAATAAATGTACGCAACGCTAATTTAGTTTGAGTATGAGGCCTGTGGCTAGACCGGACATATGTCTATGTATACTTATAATAATAAATCTGTAGAGAAGTCAATTCTGTACATTTTTTTTTTGTAAATGGACTCTATCACGCGTTTATGTTGACGCGGATAATTCGCCAATGTCAAGTGTTTAGAGAGACACGCCAAAACTCAGTTGGCCGGTAAACTGGGGTTAAACTTTCTTGCCTTGATGAATTCTGTACATGAAATATATTTTCAAAATAACTATCAGGGGGTGATTAGTGATCGATACTGATGCCAAAAATGCAATCAGTAAAATTTTTGTCTGTCTGTCTATCCGGTTTTAAAAATGACGGACTTCCATAAAATGGTACCTAAATTTTAAGTTAGATCTGTGGCAATACATTGCTGAAAACCGCATTTAATTCCATGCAGTAGATTTCGCGTGATGTGCGATCAAACATGCAGGTAAAAATTTCTCCCGTTTTCAACGCTTTCGTTCACTGCTCGGCTCCTATTGATTGTAGTGTAATGAAAAGTACCTATACTATAACCTGTCCAGGAGTATGAAGAATAAACGTACAAAGTTTCGTTAAAATACGTCCAGTAGTTTCTTTTTAGGGTTCCGTAGCCAAAATGGCAAAAACGGGACCCTTATAGATTCGTCATGTCTGTCCGTCTGTCTGTCTGTCTGTCCGTCCGTATGTCACAGCCAGTTTATTCCGAAACTATAAGAGCTACATTATTGAAATTTGGTACGTAGATGTATTCTGTGAACCGCATTAAGATTTTAAACTAAAATCAGAAAAAAATCCAAAATTTTTATATGTATAGATTTACAGATAGAAGATTAAAATTGTTGAGAGAAACTACCGCCATCTATTACTTTCATGAATAATTACTCAGTTGGCTATTATTAAGTAACTTTATTGGTCTAATTCTGACCAACTTTCGGCCAGTGCAGCCAATTTTCAAGGAGAGCTAGACAAATATACGCAAGAAATATCAAACTCGCTCTCATTCATAGTCCGATGAGGCAGGCTCAAGCGCTCTCAACGTGTTTTGTGCACGTAGGGTGTGTCACCACCAACTGAATGACACTGTTGCATTTTTCTATATCAGGGTTTCCCAAAGTGGGGTTTGTCTTTAGACTGTAGGTCTTTTAATCGCGGAAAGATTTACGTAATCGTGTCTGGTTGGCTGTCAAGGGTTCGCGATTCACAAAGAGGCGCGCACGCAACAAAGTCCATATAGAAACCATATTCTTCAACAGGTAGCTTATTTTATTTGGGGTTACCTACGTGTGGGCCAATAAATTTGAGTAACCCTGTTCTATATAATACATTTGGCGCCGGCATTTTGATAGTTTTATAACGTTTCAATATGTTCGTCTCTGTGTCAGTTCAGTTAATCGTCAATGAGGTTAATTTTTGGTTCGGCGACCGGACTTTCATCATCATCATCAGCATGTTGCAGTCCACTGCTGAACATAGGCTTCCCCAGTTGTTCGCCACTTCAAATATCTGGAGGAAATACTACTGTGGGTGGCAGACGAGCAAGCGACCCATCTGATGTTAAACGGTTACCGCCGCTCATACTCTCTGCAATGCCAGGGACATAGCTAAGCCGCTGCCTACCGTGAGGAAAGAGTTCTCTTTAGACCACGTTTGATAAGGACAAGTCGTAGCGATCGGGAAACACCGTGGCTGGGAGCTCATTCCAGAGCTAACACGTAGGTACGCGGAAAAAACGAACAGTTCTTGATGAAAAGGTTTCCAATTGTATAAAACATTTGGTTGGAAATTGATTCTATTCTAATTTTGTACTGAAAGCTTCGGAGTTTTTTCTGGGACTTTGATCATTGGTCGAGATCTTGCGAGTTCCGGGCGGGGACCAAGGGAGCGGGGGCGGCAGGTGCGGCGGCACTTATCTACTACGAGCTAATATTTAGATGAAAATGTCTATCACATAAACTGACTGGCTCGGTGGCTCAATTGGTAGTGACCTCTGCCTTCTGAACCAAGGGTCGTGGGTTCAATTCACACCCGGGACAAACATTCGTGTGATGAATAGTTGTGTTTGTTCCGTGTCTGGGGGTTTATATTTGTATTTAAGTATATACTCGTATTTATGGTACCTACCTTCGTTGTTGTGATACCCATAACACAAGTGCTGTTGTCTGATATTTATTTATTTATAAACTGGTACCTTTTAGGTACCTATTGGTTTGGTTGACATTGACATAAAGTAATCTTACTACGAATTGTCGACTCGTTTTTTAATTCCTGATGGACTATAAACTATAACACTAAGTCAACATTATCATGAATCACTAATATTCTTTCTTCTATTTTGATGTAAAAAAGATTATTCTACGTCTAGAAATAACGTATTTATGTCTATAAATTCGGTTTTTTTAATTTTTTACTATACTATTAAACGTTCCTTCATTGTACCTTCGCAGAAATTCAGTAAAAATATACGAAGAATGGAATAAAGATGTAAGTAAACATCAACAGTAAATCGCCTGATGAATGGCGTCCCAGCTCCCACGCAACATTCTAATCAAAATTAAGAATCTCCGACCGTCACGCGATTACTACGTATTTGGGGTTACATAGTTCAATAATAAAATCGGAAAGTGCACGTATTATAACGTAAGAACTTATCTATATACACCTCTATAACCTCTATACTTGAGTAGGTAACATTTTTAATTATGCTAATTAATCTCCAAATAAGACATATTCGCTGACGATATATGCTGTGTTGAGCTACTATAAAAATGGTACCTATCCAATTGATGTCCCAAATATATAAAAAAAAACTGTTATCCTATGTTAATGTTTAAATAGAAAACTTTAGATTGCTTCAAAATCCATGAAAAACGAAAGCACACAAGAGTTTCTATATTTTCTTGTTAAGTACGTTATTTTTTACGAGTTATGTATAATATCGTACTTTGAATAGAGACCCGAACACATATTGCTAGGCCTAATACTAAATAATATATTTCAATGGTTAACCATAATTACTTAACCAGTCCTACTTGGTACCGGCCGCTGCTTTCGACGCTCCTATGGAAATCGATAAAAGTTTATTTGTACCTTGCGCTCAATGCCACATGCAAGTGGTCGAAGAAAACACGACACCTAACATAGGTATTTTGTAATATTATTATTCGTTGCCTATCTTTCACATTACGCGCAGATATATTTTTGATTTTATTTAATAGACCATGAGATGCCATGAAAATACTGTTCAGTCAATCAGCACTCGTACTACTTATAAAGTACTGTAAATCTTAATTATTCCGAATCATAAGGCTATGAAACTCTCTTCCAGCGCACGTGTTCCCTTCTTCTTATAGTCTTGGGTCTTTTAAACGGAGCGTGAAGCGGCACTTATGCAGGCCGTCATAGTGTGATCGATCCGCGCTGTACTAACCAGGTGCGAGGTCGCTTACACTTTTTGGACTTCGTCGTTTGCTTAACACCAGGCAGGATGCAGTCATTTTATTTTGATACTAATATGAATAAAAAAGTGAAAATAGTTTACGATTATCATCATCGTCAACCTTTATAATGTCCACTACATTGTTAGGACGTAGACGTGATTATACTAGCTTATAAAATATCGATGTTATTTTGATGGTGTGATACAATCGACTAAAGTCAAGGATTTAAAATAGTCTGGAAGGCATCATCGTTTATACACTTTGACTTTCCTAATTTATTTATTGTAGCCATCTACATTTACTTTGTGCCTATAAATTTAATAGAGAAAACATTTTTTTTCTATTATTCCAATTCTTGGCGGACTGACTCCAAGGGCACTCCGTAACCTTGATAACACGTTAATAGAATAGAATAGAATAGATATACTTTATTGCACACCATACAATCAACTTAAAACTAGTAAAATGGACATTAGTTGTACAATTAGGCGGCCTTATCGCTCCAAGCGATCTCTTCCAGGCAACCGTAGGGTAGAGGATAAATTAAACAGACAGGGTGAGGTGAGCTATAGACTGACAGAGATTGTTGATAGTAAAACATAAATATTAAATACATGAGTACTAAATAAAATACAAATATAATAAATACATGAGTATATAATAATACACTATACATATATATATAAATATAGATATAATATATGCATAAATAATACGTACATATATACTACCATACATATATACCATTATATAGGAACGAATTATGCAGTGCCAGCGTCCGAAACCATGCAGTGTGATGATAAAAAGAAGAAGAGAAGAAATATGGAAATAGAATAAAACTCAAGATGCCAAAAAATGCTCTTTTACCCGAGCCTTGAATGAAGGAAGAGATTGGGACTGTCTGATGGATGAAGGTAAGGAGTTCCACAAGCGGATGGATTGGACAGTGAAGGACTGGGTATAGGAATGAGAGTGATGAGGTGGGAATTTGAGAAGGAGTGATTTCGATGACCGCATCTGACAGTGTGCAGGCTGTAAGAATTTAAAACGCTCCCGAAGATAAGATGGAGACTTTGGGTTAAACAGAATAGAATACAGAGCGCAGAGAATATGACAGTCGCGTCGAAGGCGAATAGGAAGCCACTTGAGCTGTCTCCGATACTCCGATATGTGGTCGTATTTACGGAGGCCAAAAATAATGCGAATGCAAAAGTTTTGGAGACGCTCAAGCTTATTAAGAAGATTCTCGTTAAGGTCGGGAAAACAGCAGTCAGCATAATCAATAATGGGTAAAAGGAGAGCTTGTACAAGAGCAATTTTGGTGGGTATAGGCAGGAAATTACGAAGCCTACTAAGAGCTCCTGCTGCAGCAAATACCTTCCTGCTGACCTCGGCTATCTGTTTGGTCCAAGAAAAGGAGCAATCCATATGTAAGCCAAGATTTTTAACCTCTTTACTAAAAGGGATTTGGATACCGTCAAACATGACTTGAGGCAAGGCATTCCAGTTAATTCTGGAAATTAGCCTTGAACTGCCAATAATGATAACCTGTGTTTTTGTAGGGTTTACAACCAGACCAAACGACTTACTCCAAGCCGAGATTCGGCTCAAATCCGCATTTATCCCCTGAACAGTGTTTGAGAGGTCGTCAAGGTTACCCTGGGAATATAATTGCAAATCGTCCGCGTACAAGTGATAGAAAGATGAGAGATTCTGAGATATTGAATTTATAAAAATTGAAAAGAGGAGAGGAGACAGAACGCCACCTTGCGGTACACCAGCAGTAACATCGCACCACGCAGAGAAACAATCATCGTTAATGGTCTGGTTAATTGATTTATTTTATTTTATGATCAAGGAAAAGTTTGGCTTTGTTCCATTTGAGATAAATATTGCGTTGAGCTAAACATACTAATATATTATATTATAACCTTCGGCAAGATATAATAGTCGTGACATCATTTCTAAATTATTACTATATCTATTAATAGACTTTATAAAATTGGTAAATTATTTGTTCGCTGAGGTGTTTTGGTCTATAAGTTGCATGAATTAAAAAACAATTACTTTACGAGGTTTATTATAAAGTAAAGGACTTTTTGAACGACTTCTCATGGACTGCACTTTTCTAGTCTTTCTATTTTTATTAAAAGCCATTGCATTATAATAATATGAACTCGATTTCCAGATTTGGGTTGTATAACTTTAAATAGATTAAGGTGTGATACACACTACTTACTGAACCCGATCATAGAGTAATTTTTACTTTTTCCAGTCCTGACAATTCATAAGTGTATATGGATGAAAATATTTTTCATTTTCATTTTCGTATGCTGAGGTTTTTGCGAAGACCGGAACGCCCGACGATTTGGCACAAAAGTTGTAAGTGTAGCTTGTTCGTAGGCCGATGTCTGGAGCGTCGGCCCACAACTCGCGAGCAATCTGTTTACGTAACAGCCTCCGTTATGTTCCGAGAGGGTTCCCGTAGTAGACGTTAAACATATTGCCTCATAAATCGTGAGAATCCCGGCGCCGTACACCCGTACCCGGTGTCGATTTGACTACGTTTCCTTTACGATTTCACATATTGAGTGATCGAGTTCACTATCTAATAGTTTATATCACTACACATCAATTCCGTAGACAGAATCAACAAATAGGCGATGATCGATGGAAACTATAGAAATGTTCCATCAATAGAAGAATTATTTTGAAACAAGACAATGTCACTTTTTCAATTGGAAATAACTTCAATTGAAAGATTCTTTGAAGCGTAGTTGTTCGGAAAGCATGGTCGATATTAAGTACTTAGGTTATTTTATTCATACAATGGCTTTTAGTTAGTAAATTTGGTGTTATTTTGTGCTGCAAAGTTCAATAAAGTGCAATAATAATAGGACCAATTAAATAAATCGTGCTTCTTGTCGTCTAGACAATATGTAGGGGAAAAGAGGGCAGCTTCATACAGTGGGGTATATTCATACAGTGCCCATATTTTGATTGTAATATGCAAAAAAATCACTAATTTTGCTACCAATTAAATGATCATTAATTGAAGTAAAGCACACTGGCTATCAAAATGTTCTTTTAATACTTGAAACCTTAAATATTGCCCCTGTATGAAGCTGCCCCTTTTCCCCTTACCGTACCTATGACGACTTGAAACTTGCTTACGATTGGAAGATTGGTCTCACAGGAATCGACGATAGCGATACCTATAGGTACAGGGTGTTGGTGCATCATATGCCAAATTGATTGGGGGGGTTCTTAGCGGTAGCCAAGGACGTCAGGATAAAGGCGTTAGATCGCTCCAAGCCTGATCCCATTTCATCCAAGTAAAATAATTATAAGATTAAATTTAAGCCAGACTATTCTACTATTCTATTCATACTATAATCCTATACTATTTTGTACATACTATTTTGTCAGGAAATAAAAGTTTTATTATAGTCTCTTATGGAGCTAATTTGTCTAATAACGTTTTGTACACTCAATTACGAGTATTTTCTCTGAAGGAAAGGAATTTTAATACATTTATTTACATTTGTTAATTAAACCATATCTTGCATTCCCGGAAGAATAATTTTATGAACTTTGAAATAACAAGCTTCAACTTCTAATTTGTAAGTTACTTACAAACTTTTAATACCTACGGTTATTTAATCTCTAATATCATTATTTTTGTCTTTGCGACTCCCTGTCGATTGCTCTTTTTATAATTAAACTCGACTAATTACACGATACCCAGCGGAAGAAAGAAAATAGCAAAATGAACAACCGCAAGTCAAGGCAGTGGTAATGAGACTATCAAGTCTTAAACTCCTTAAATTTGTATGAAGTCGCTTCTAATTCTAATCAGCGATTGTTTAAAGTGGAGTGCTCAAAAGGCTATTCTACCGCGAACTGGGTTAAAGTTTTCTGGGTAAGTTAGTTCAAGATTAGACATCTTCACGATCACGCGAGCATGCTCGTTGCTCGCACAGCGCTGTTACAACTGTTGCAAAATTGCTTTTGTTGTTCGATAAATTAGAAATCCTTCTCGTACATTCAGGGTCGTAAAAGTTTCTTTTGTTGAGCGGGCGGCTCATCGTTTGCTGTTTTCCCGCCTCTGTCTGGTTTTCGCAAGGAACAAAAATAATTATTTTCAATCTTCTATCTTCTTCTATACCTACTTATTAATAAATCTGTAGAGAGGTAAATTCTGTTCGTACATGAAAATATATTTTGAAAATAACTATCAGGAGATGATTAGTGATCGATACTGAAGCCAAAATTGTAATCAGTAAAATTTTTGTCTGTCTGTCTCTCCGTCTGTCTGTCCATCTGTCTGTATGTTCTTTATAGAAATAAAAACTACTCTACGTTTTTAATGAAACTTGGTACAATCATTCTTCATACTCCTGGGCAGGTTATAGTATACTTTTCATCACGTTATAATCAATATCAAGGTAAATGTTGGAAAAACGGGAGAAGTTACCCTATTTTTTTAAGCCTCCGTCGCGTGTGTAGCTTTAATGGTTAAAGCTACACAGAAGACACGTATGATGAAAATGTTCCCCTTAAAAAAATCCACAACAGCATATGGCTAACTTTTATACGGGTTTAAAAAAGTAGACTGAAATGTTCTATGGAATTATCGACCCTGGAACATGAATTGAACTTATGCTGTTAATATAATATAAAAAACATTATTAAGAAGCCTACACAAAATGGTAGAGGGGTTGAAAGGGGTGATGGAAAGTGATATGGAAGGTTTGTAATTTTTAGAGCTAGAAACTTAAAATTTATACCTTGGCTGTTGGTTTAATTAAATAAATATGACTATGATTGTTCTTATGAAAGGGTTGTAAGGGGTTGAAAAATTATATGAAAGTATCGTCATTTTCAGAGCTAGAAACTTGAAACTTATATTTTAAGCTGTTGATTCCATATTTCATAATTAATTAGTCTAAATAATTAAAAAATCTACCCAAAACACTATTCCACGCGGACAAATACGCAGGCACAGCTAGTACCTATACCTGTTAATAATAAGTAAGTAAAATTGTATGGGAAAATGTGCTAAGCTAAAATATATTTTTACTAGCTGGCCCGGCGTAGGTCCTTCGTATCGCCCTGCCATTAAAATTATTGATATCAAATGTTTCTTTTCACTACACAAACTTTTGCTTTTACTTTTACCTGTTTACTTATTAAACCTTGCAAGCTATATAGAATCCAAAAATATAAATAAAACTTTAAGCAGGTATATAATTTACTTAGAGCCAAAAAATAGTATCAGCATAAAATATTACTGTGAACCTTAAATCCTTACAGTTTAGCTACTTGCAAAGTATCGGGTCTACTTCAAACAATGGCGGCCGAAAAAGGTTTATTCTGAAATCTTATTGCCAATGACGCAATAATAGGAAGAACATGAAATCGGATATTTTCTAAACTGACTATGAAATTTATCTCGTAAGTTTTACAATATTTTTCTTTTATATCTCCGTTTTGAAAATACATACTTAATAAATATCAGACAGCATCACATATTTTTTGTTTTTCTTTTTCTTTTTCTTTTTTTTTTTTTTTTTTTTTGCTGTGGCAACACTACGGGTAACAGCTGATT
Source organism: Conogethes punctiferalis (assembly GCA_031163375.1). Lineage (NCBI taxonomy): Eukaryota > Metazoa > Arthropoda > Insecta > Lepidoptera > Crambidae > Conogethes > Conogethes punctiferalis. The sequence goes on along the minus strand of CM062077.1, from coordinate 9,732,276 downwards.
AAAGTTGTCCCGGTTTTAATTTCACAATTTAATATATTTTTTCTGTAAATGGCCAATTAATTGATCACTAAGCAATGTATTAATGTATTATATAAGTAAGTGAATATAAGTTTTGTGTATTTAGTGCAATTACAAAGTGATAGTGAGCCTAAAAAGTTTAAAGCGGATGACAGTTCAAATTTGAATTTCGTATGTATTTCAATCATTGTTTTCTCTCCAATTAAGGTAAAATACAACCTTATTTTATTGTTTTTAGATTCATCTACAATAATCAGTAATATATTTTTCGATATACGCGCTGAGGTTACATTTATAACCTCACAATTGTGTAAACAACTGCTTGGTAATTATTAGTAGGTACTACCGACCTACTACTTTATTTCGTTTTAAAATCGAAAATATTTAAATATGTTGACGCGTAGCAAGGCCTTAGCTCGTCAAAGGGGGTCTGGGGTTTCCTCAAATCGTCAGGCAGACCCTAGACTAGACTTGGCACTGAAAGAATTAAAGGCTGCCAAGGAGGAAATTGCACAATTGGTTAGGGAGAGAGAGGACAACGAAAAGGAACTGTTGGATGTACTGGAGAAGAGCCGTAGGTTAAAGATAGATATGGCTGAATTGCATTCTCAGCACATTAATGTAACTGAAGAACGGGACAAACTACAATCCATAGTAGACGGGTTTGATGAGTGCGGCGAGGAGTACGTCCACAATCTGAGGCGCGTCACCTTATTGGAGCACGAGCTTCAAGAGGCTCAACACCATATAAGCGACCTCGAGACGGAGAAGGAAGAGTTCGCTGCAGCCCAAACCCAATCTTTATTCAATGAACTGATAGGTAGTACGCCCAGCCTTGTTCCGGATGCATGTGACACGGGTCCCTCTGTGATAATAGACCTAACTAGTGATGACACTTTGTGTGGTCATTCTACAGGGGGGATTGCTACATGCAGCAGGAATAAATTTAAAAAATATATTCGTATAAATAGGTACATTAGAAAGACCCAAAAGTTAATTAAACAAAAAAAGAACTTGTATAATCAGGTTAAATGCATCAAGGATAGACAGAGATTAGGTGATGAATTAGATTTGTATATACATACTTTAGACAAAAACATCACATCCTATGATAATAGTATAAAACAATTCGAATCTGAAATATTTGCATTGAAAAAATCCTTAGAAATTATGACTAATAGGTACCTAAGTTCCAAGAAAGAGAATGAGGAACACATACTGGCTTTGAAGAGCCTTTTGGATAGTTCATCAACAGGGTGTAATACCCACAATAGTGAATGTAATTATGATGGTTCTCGGTCAGTGTGTGACTTGTCACTCTCAGTTTGTAATGACCGAACGCCTCCATCCAGTGCAACTACAAACAACGGTTCCTTGCCCACCCACCAAAATGTAAATAAAATTGTTATGTTTAGTGATGAATTTGGTAAAAATATGGGCCTCTTATTAAGTACCTACATGGGACAGCCGGTTTTGAATCACTGTTTCCCAAACCTACCGCTGAGATTAATTATAAAACAAATAAGTATGTACAATTTTGATCAAAACACCACACTTATAATTATGACATCCAATAGGGAAAATATAAATAGAATAGAATTTATGAGATGTTTTGAATTTTTAAATTCATTGAAGGTTCAAAATATTGTTATGTTTACACTGCCCTTCAGTGAGTGTTTGCCACAGACAGAAAATGAAAATAGATATAAAATTAATTTATTAATGAATAAATTGACATGTAATAATTATAAATTCCATGTAATTGACTGTAACTCTATGACATTTAACATATCGAAAAAATTGTATTTGACAAAAGATAATATATTTTATTTATCTAATACATATAAAAGACAAATAGCAATATCGCTATCATATTTTATTAAGTGTTCAGCCAAGAACTTGGCTACTCAACTTGCTTTTATTGAGCAGAAAAATGACATTGTGAACTTGAAAATTACTTCATGTAATTTAAATTATACCACAAGACAATAGAGGATAACTCTAGCAATGTAATTATGTCAACAAAGGGAAAGTCCGACCAGTTAAATATTATTCATCAAAATATACAAGGCTTTCCTGGCAAAGAACTTGAATTAGAATTATATTTAAATGAAAAAAATATACATGTTGTATGTATGACCGAACATTGGTTAAGACAATTTGAGTTGTTAATTAGTATTGATAATTACAAGGTCATTAGTTCGTTCACTAGGAGTGCTGCAATTAGGGGTGGGTCACTGATATTAGTTGAAAATAGTCTAAAGTCAAAAGACCGTAAAGATGTATCATCACTCTCCATTGAGCGAACCATTGAGCTATCCTGTGCAGAGCTTGAGCAGTACATCATTGTCTGTGTGTATAGGCCTTCTGGTGATTTTAATTTATTTGAATCTATTATGGAGGAGGGCTTAAATAAAGTATGTAAAGGTTATAAAAAAGTAGTTGTATGTGGGGACTTTAATATAAATATTTTAGATAATTCACAGACTTCAGTCAGGTTCCTAAATTTATTTAAATCTTTTGATCTTTTTCAGCTCTTTGATGAACCTACTCGAATAACACCCACATCAGCTACTTGTCTTGATAATATTTTTTGTAACTCCAAACCTATCAATAAATCAATAATAAACTTTATAAATTCGGACCACAGTGGCCAAATGGCAGTATTTGAGCGCCATCATGACCGTAAGTCAGTTAACTTCGTATATCGACCTATCACTGTAAATCGCATTGAGAGATATAAAAAAGACATAGATTATAAAATCTCTCAAATATCTTACACTGAGAATAATAGGGATATTGATCAAATGTATGCAAAGCTATTTGACACAATTAAAAATGAATTTAATACAGTGTTTACTAAGAAAGAGGTTAAGGTAGACAACACTAAAACAAAATTTAGTGATTGGGCTACTCCAGGAATTTATAACAGTAGAAGAAAGTTATTCGAACTCTATGAACTTAAAGCCACTTCAAAAGATGAGAATATAATAGAACATGTTAGAAAATATTCGAAACTTTTTAAGAAAGTTTGTATAATGGCGAAGGCGAATTATCTTAAAGAAAAAATTAAGAATTCAAAGGATAAAGTTAAAGCCACCTGGAAAATAATCAATAAAGAGACTTGTAAAACTCGATCACATAATCACAAGATCTCTCTTAAAATAGGTGACAATTGTCTTAGTTCTGACGCAGAGGTAGCCGCAGCATTTGAAACTTATTTTTCCAATATACCTTTAATAACAACAAGTAAAATAAATTCTTGCCCGCTTGCAGCTGAATCTCTTCTCAAAGCAAATGTGGATGAATGTTTCAACAATTTTAAATTTAGTCATATTGATTATATAACGATATTAGAAACTTTTAACGAACTTAACTTAAAAAAGACAGAGGATTTGTGGGGAATTTCAGTAGTGGTATTAAGAACCATTATACCCACCATTGCCTCACATTTAGCAATCATATTTAATGAGTGTGTAGATATAGGTCAGTTTCCATATTTGATGAAATACAGTAAGATTGTTCCTTTATTTAAGTCTGGTGAAAGAAGTGACCCATCCAATTTTAGACCTATTTCTGTTTTACCAGCGCTTAGTAAGATCTTTGAAAAAATAATTTTTAACCAATTAGTATTTCACTTTAAGGAAAATGAGTTATTGCATAAAAATCAATTTGGTTTCACAAAAGGTAAGTCCACTACTGATGCAGGAGTGGCGCTGATGAAACATATATTTGGTGCTTGGGAAAATAAGCAGGATGCAGTAGGTGTTTTCTGTGATTTATCTAAAGCATTCGATTGCGTTAATCATGAAATCTTACTTCTGAAGTTGCGGCATTATGGCGTCTCGAATGTTGCTTTAAGTTTGTTAGAGTCCTATCTAACTGACAGAATTCAAAAAGTTGTTATTAACGGAATTGATTCTTCTGGCGCCCTACTACGTATGGGAGTGCCCCAGGGCTCTATATTGGGACCATTGCTGTTTTTAATATATATAAATGACCTTCCTTATTTTGCTGAAGGCTTATGTGAGACGGTATTGTTTGCGGATGACACTTCTCTAATTTTTAAAACTGACAGACATAAGCAAGTATCTGATGAAGTAAATAATGCTCTCTCGCAGGTATTGCATTGGTTTAACACAAATAATTTACTTTTAAATCCTAATAAAACAAAATGTATTATCGTATTCACGATGCCTAATGTGAGGCAAGTAAATACTAATATAATTATGAATGGTGAACACATTGAGCTTGTTGAGTCTACGACCTTTTTAGGGATTACTGTGGATTCCAAGTTACAATGGGCTCCTCATATAGAAGCCCTGGCAGGAAGACTCAGTTCAGCTGCATATGCAGTTAAAAAAATTAGGCAACTCACTGATATTGAAACAGCGAGACTTGTTTATTTTAGTTACTTCCATAGTGTTATGTCATATGGTTTGCTCCTATGGGGATCAGCTTCTGACATACAAACTATTTTTGTATTACAGAAGAGGGCGATCCGTTCTATATATGGACTTAAATCTCGCGAATCACTTAGAGAATTATTTAAAGAAATTAACATCCTAACTGTGGCATCACAGTACATATTTGACTGCATTATGGTTGTACGTAAGAATATACATTTATATAGTAAAAACTCAGATCTTCATCAGTTCAACACTAGAATTAAGAGCAAACTTGCTGTTTCCAATCTCAGGCTTCGTAAAACTGGTAACTCATTCATAGGACAAAGTGTAAAAATGTTTAACAAAATACCGCAAAATATTGTTGATCTACCTATACATAGATTTAAATCTCGCATTAAGTCCATTTTAATGTCAAAAGGTTATTATAAAGTACAAGATTATATGGATGACAATATTACATGGACATGATAGTCTGCTCGCTTGCGCTTTTTAAAACGATATTATTGTATTGTATTATATATTTTAAAAAAGGCTAACTGTTGAGTTTGTTGCGGCACTTCTTCTCAGCAGGCTACACGTCGAAGTGCTGGTAGGAAAAAAGTTTGACGTGCAAAAGTATTACTAGTGAATCTATTTGCAGAAATAAACTATTTTATTTTTTATTTTATTTTTATTTACATACATTGTTCCGATCCCAAATAAACCCTACTCACGACACCGGCCCCCCAAACATACGTCCGTAGGGCATCTCCCAGCAACGCCCTGAGCCGAGGCTCGAGCCCCACAGGGGCCGCCCTCAGCAACTGCTTAATTTCTAGGGGTGAGAGCCTTCCGCTCCCCCAACAGTCCGGTGATGATGACAAGGCCGCCCTGGCCATCATCGTAGTCATATAGAAAAAAAAACCAAAGCAAGTAGTTTAAGCACTTGGGTAATGGGTACCAGAATAACGAAGATACCACAAATATATACTCAAATACAAATAGGTATATATGTCGCAGTCATCTGGTTGAATCTCCTATTCAATTGAATCGCTAGCGCGTTCATTGAATGACGACATTCAATTGAATGACTAGATCGAACGTTAACTAAACAGGCGTCACTTAACGTCCAACTAGGTAGCGGATTGTAACATAGCCCTTTGAAAAGAGCGGACGTAAAAGCAGTCAGGTGATTGTAATTTAGTTAATTCTTTTCCCACGCGGCGTTAGTAGTCACCAAAACAAATATGGCGTCAAAGATGATCAAAAAGATATGAACAGTGTTGATATTTTTTTGATTAGATTTACTATAAACTGACTGATTCGTAATAAAATAGTGTGACAGCATGGATTTACCTATTAATACGCCGCCGCCGGATACTTTTAAAGAAAAATTATAAACTAAAGTTGGCTTTTACCCATTCAACGACTATGCTACAATGACGTTCAGTCAAGACGTTGAACGTTTCAATCAATAACTTGACGAGTTGTGCTTTAGGCATTCAATTGAATGTCGTCATTCAATGAACGCGCTAGCCATTCAATTAAATAGAAGATTCAACCAGATGACTGCGACATATACACGAACACGGAACAAACACAGGTGTTCATCACAAGAATGTTTGTCCCGGGTGGGCATCGAACCCACGCCCTGGTTGACCTTGGTTCAGAGGGCAGGAGTCACTACCAATTGAGCCACCGAGCCAGTCAACGTCAGTCAAGAGTTATTTAAAATAATTAAATGCATTGTCCACTTTTGACGACCAGTTTTGTTTAGTGGTTAATTGATTTGGGACTCTGAAACAAGATGCTGCCTCTGAAACAGCTTATAGAATAACCTAATCTAAGGTTGGTTAGTCCCTATTAGGGAATATACATGACTTTTTTTATAGATTTATTGAGATCTTTTCTCTTCCAGATAGGTACATAAATATCGAAGAATTTTTAAAATATCGTTTCTATTAAACGAGTTATAAAGCGTTAAAGTTATTGCTGAGACAGAGAGATCCGATGTGTACGGATGACGTCACGTCGCATTCGCGCCATACAACTCTATAGGGACCGTGCACAAACTATAGGTGGCAGCACTACGTAGTTAAACCAGGGTAAAACATTCAAATTTATGACAACAGTTGGCAGCACCATCGATGTGCACGTTCCCTATAGAAAAATCTGTTTTCGTGGGAGAGACGGCAATCCTACATATTTACTTTCAACGACTGTATCTCGCCTATTTTTCAAACAACTTTGATTTTGTTTTCACTGTTCGTAGTATATTTTTATCTTTTTTACGATAAACTAATAATAACATAAAAATATTTTTGATGCACATTCTCTACTAAAATTTTCATGTATTCAAAATTGTCTGATACACCACACCTCGTACAACAACGTTCGTCAATGGAATGTTTTCGCATAATAACAGTTTGATATTGTACTGTTACCATGTAGATTAAGGGATCCCGCGTTGAGTTGAAGGGAACAGGCATTTTATCGGAAATCGGTTCACGCCTCGCTCATCTATATGACTATTACAGAGGCCGTGTGTATGTAAAATTGAGGCCCAGGGTTGCCTAAGTACGAGAACAGAATCCCATAATGTTTTATCTATATCTTTTATCTTCTTCTATACTTATAATAAATCTGTAGAGAAGTCAATTCTGTACATGAAATATATTTTCAAAATAACTATCAGGGGGTGATAAGTGATCGATACTGATGCCAAACATGCAATCGGTAAAATTTTTGTCTGTATGTCTGTCTTTCTCTCTGTATGTTCATTATAGAAAAAAAACTACTGGATAGATTTTAACGAAACTTGGTACGATTATTCTTCATACTCCTGCAGGTTGTAGTATACTTTTTATCACGCTACAATCAATAGGAGCAGAGCAGTGACGGGAAGTATTGGGGAAAACGGGAGAAATTTTTATCTGCATGTAGTTTTCACATGATGTGTGATCAATCGCGCATCATGTGAAAACTACTGCATGGAATTGAATGCGGTTTTTATAAATGTATTGCTAGAGGTCTAACTTAAATGTAGACTCCAATTTATGGAAGTCCGTTATTTTTAAAACCCGATATCCACGCGGGAGACGCCGCCGGCACACCTAGTACATAATATAGTTACAGAATATTGATAAAATATAGATACCCATATTAGTTAGTCTACGTTTGGTAGTTGCTTAGCACCAAATGGCAAAATTACGTCCTCAATATCCGAGTTTTGATTGGCCAATTTTAAATTAGTACAATTAAAAATAATAGCTATAACTGACCATTCACTCAAATGAACTTGTAATAAACTGCTGATGAACACAACTCAAAAAATTTAGGCAAGATCATATTCACTGCCTTTCTGTTTTGAACGTTGTATATTAAACATACCTATTTATTTATATGTAAAAAGTTGCTAATATTGATTTAAGCGTAATGATTAATGTAGTGTAACGTACACTTACCTGCCTATTCGCTTTGTGGCATGTTGTAATCAAAAGCGATCCTTTTGTTATTGTACTGACGTGATGATCACAATATACCGAAAAATTACTTTAAAAAAATTAAAACGACTTCAAAAAAATAACACAAGACTGCAAAAATTTTTGAAATCCATCTATAATTGACGGAAATATCGGTGAAGATACATAAAAAAAAAATTATACATACAGACGAATTGAAAACCTCCTCCTTTTTCGAAGTCGGTTAAAAATAATACGTTAAATTGTAAGCAGTTGTTACGGTTCACAATCTTTCGACAATTTACAATCTCGCAAGATGGTTTTATAAATTTAGAGGTATTTACAATATCACGGAGACATAGGTATAAGTATTTAGTTTCCCAGCTAAGTACCTAGTTACTAAGCTCGAAGGTACCATTCAGCCCTGAACCCGGATCTCGCAGCAATAGTTTCCGGCATTCGTGCCCAAGTAGCCCCCTATTGGGTGCTGCCATTGCGGCCCATTCTGAGCTCAGATTTCAATCCGGGTCGGGCATTTATTTCACTTGCTTACTCTCCAAAGTATAATCGTCGCTGCGAGTGTGAGATCAAGTTTTGATTGCGATTTCTTTTTAGATTAGGTAGTACAGTTTAAAGTACCTACCTAACATCTAATGGAAGTGGCCCATTTTCTACGTGAAGAACATGCTTTTTAAGTAGGCAAAGTTAGCATAATAGCCACGAAATTCTCTGATTTTATAATTTATTTTATGTAAAAGCATTTTATCACTTTGACAGACAAAGCGACCTCGACATAGTTGTCTAACTTGCTACCGTAATAAATAATATAATAAATAAAATTCTTTATTTCTCATTTTACAAATTATCTTGATTAGAGATGCCCCAGTAAGTAATAAAAATACTTGTGTTGGGGTAATCTCGCTCTCACCACATGGTATTCTACATGAGATACAAAATTAATTTACCTACATAAAAATTAAATATTACAATAAATATTCATTTTTTTTTAAAGATGAAGTACATTTACACATTGTTTAATATTTAAGTATTATCAATAAGTTATGAATCATTTAAAATTAAATATAGTAAACTTTCACAATTCAATAAATTATTCAATTACATTTTATTAAATTAAAATTAAAAAGAAAAGCAAAAACTTAAACTACTGCAATAATTATTTCAGCGTAATATGCACCCTTTTGATATGTAGGCAATACTAGAGCTGCACCCCGCGGTGTTATTCGCGATTTCCCGTTCCCATGGGAATTTTGAGAAAAAGTAGTAGCCTATGTGCCTCCGGACCATACCTACACTATCATCTTTTCAAATTTCATTCAAATCCGTCCAGACCTTTAGACGTGAAGAAATAACTACCATACGTATTACGTACATATGGCTAAAATTTGTGAGTGTTCACTTCACACATTTTATAATATCAGCGCGATAACAAAACTCAGTTTAAAAAAAAATTAAGGACTTCAAAAACACAAACGATCAAAACTTTGTCAGATAATTTATTGACAAATAAAAATAAATTATCTAATTTGACAAAAAATTATCTACTTAATTCTATGTATGTATAAGTAAAATTATTTAAATATTTACAATTAGATACCATTCACTTATTTTTGGAGTCGCAAAGTTTTATAAAGATTAATCATTTACCCTATACCTAAGTCTTATAACTTTATATCAAATAAGAATAAAATGGCGTTGCTAGGTTTCGTGCTTTAATCTTCTAATCGGTTGATTGGAAGATTAAAATCGTGATGGAGGGTTTGCGCAAAGCAAGGAATAGTATTCCGAGAAAATAAAAGGATAAATTTGTCGACTGTCCATCGGAGTAGTACATAATAGGATGACTCTATAAAAAAATAATGACAGTTTGACGCTCATTCCTGGTATGTACAGATGAAAAACACGTGACATTTTTTTATATCTTTTTATTATCTTCTTTAAAATGCTTTTAAACACTAGTCAATGACTTAACTTTATTGTGTTTCAATCAAAAACGCATTACCATGCAAATTTTTATTTATTTATTTGGTGATCCATAATTTTTCAGCCAATGGCGATGATGTTTTAGGCATACTAAAAAGATATTTACAAAAATAAATAACGCCCTTACTTCTTTTTATATGCATTTTATTTTATAAGACATGAACTTAAGATTAAATAAAATAAAATAGTAATACAAAATTAATAATTCTTGGATAAAGCCAGGGTGGGTAAACCCAGATACAATATTGAAAAGTTTATACTTATTCTCTATGGAAACATGACAATGCCTAGCTCTGTAAACTTACTTTACAAAGCGTCCTTTACGTCATACTTGAAACCGCGGAAACTCCACTTTCCTTCCATCCCAAGCAACGCTCAATTTATTATTTTGTTGTGCGAGCAGAAATAAAATTTATTCCCTCATCGGCATCTATCAGTTATTTCATTAGGATAAAGTGCCCATAGCTTCGGCTTAGTATGGGTCTAGATGGCGGTAAATAGATATTAATTTTTTTAACACTGTTACAAAGTCACCTTAAAGATAGATACAAGTACTATTTTGAATAATTTTCGTTCCAAGAAACATACAATAACCTAGGTACAGCAGCGGAAAGGTTAAAAGGAAAATGTTAGGCTTGGTACAACAATCCCTTTTAGCTCGGAGGACTAATAGGTATAATGTCAAAATAATAAACACGGTCTTCGAGTATATGTCAAAAGTAGCTGTGGAGTAGAAGAAAAAAAGGAAGAAAGAAAGAAAAACAGTTTATTTGGCGCACACAAATCACAAATTAAAGAACATTATTAAACAAAATTACAATATTTTGTTAATGATCACCCCCTGATAGATATTTTGTAAATATATTTCATGTACAGAATTGACCTCTCTGTTGAATATATCATATTATAATGTAATAAGCGGTGGTGTCTTAAGAAAAACCCCATATTTCCAAAAATATGTGAAAACTAAATCTAATATTTATTTCGACTGGCTCGATGACTCATTTGGTGACCGGTGACAGGTGACCTCTGCACTCTGAGCCAAGGGTCGTGGGTTCAATTCCGCACAGTACAAACATTTGTGTTCATGAACATTTATCTGTTTGTATTTAGTTAAAAAAAAAGTATCTAAGTCAGTTTATCAACTGTCTAGTACCCATAGTCAAGCTTCAGCTTAGTTTGGGGCTAGATAGCGGTGTGTGGCCCAGCGTGGCAAGTCTTGGATTATTTATTTTATTTTAAACATCTATCTATATATATACTTACTGTAGAGAAGTCAATTCTGTATATGAAATATATTTTCAAAATAACTATCAGGGGGTGATAAGTGATCGATACTGATGCCAAAAATGCAATCAGTAACTGTTACGAACTCATTTGTATTTCTTTTTTATTTTCTATGATTTTTCTATTCTTGTCTTTTGCTTTGGTTGTCAATTATATGACGTTCAAGCTCCACCGGCCTTTTATTTATCTTATTCTAAATTAATCCCTAAATTCTAAAAAGCATTGCTTTAAGCATCTCATTCGGTTTGTAATATTGTGGTCCTTCGGCTTAAATTGAACCATGCCGGTGGAGCATTTTGGGAGCTAAAAATTTTGTGACAGCGGCGTCATCACACAAAGATGGCAGGGCTCCAGCCGCTAGCCGTAAAGCTACGACTTTGGCAATAATGTGCGCCAAAGCAAAAGCGCGGCGCGATGGCCCTGAAAGAGCGGGAGATGTTCTGGAAGAGCAGACGATGGCTCTGGAGTTGGAAGCGGCGCGCAAAATATTTGAAAAAGAACGCGCGATCCTTGAGAAGAGACGTGCAGTTCTACAGCTGGAGCTAGATGCCCAGCTCGCCGCCGTGAAATCGAAATCGCGGCGAGCGTCTAAAAATTATATAGCGCCCGTTTCCGATCCCAATTTATGTAAAAGTTCTGCGGCGAGCGTCAACGCCCTCGCGTGCGGCAAGAACAGCGGAGCAGCGGGCAACGCGAGCGGCGGCGCCAGCAGCTGCAAGCCCAAGTACTGGTGACAAGGCGCGATGACCAGGCGTCCCGACGTAGGGGAATGACAAGGCGTCCCGGCGTAGGGGAATGACCACGCGTCCCGACGTAGGGGAATGACAAGGCGTCCCGGCGTAGGGGAATGACCAGGCGTCCCGACGTAGGGGAATGACAAGGCGTCCCGGCGCAGGGGAATGACCAGGCGTCCCGACGTAGGGGAATGACAAGGCGTCCCAGCGTAGGGGAATGACCACGCGTCCCGACGTAGGGGAATGACAAGGCGTCCCGGCGTAGGGGAATGACCACGCGTCCCGGCGTAGGGGAATGACAAGGCGTCCCGGCGTTGGGGAATGACCACGCGTCCCGGCGTAGGGGAATGACCAGGCGTCCCGGCGAAGGGGAATGACCAGGAGCACCGGTGAAGGGGAGTGACCAGGCGCACCGGTGAAGGGGAGTGACCAGGAGCACCGGTGAAGGGGAGTGACCAGGCGCACCGGTGAAGGGGAGTGACCAGGCGCACCGGTGAAGGGGGAGTGACCAGGCGCACCGGTGAAGGGGAGTGACCAGGCGCACCGGTGAAGGGGAGTGACCAGGCGCACCGGTGAAAGGGAGTGACCAGGCGCCGCGGCGAAGGGATTTCAATTATTATTTGTCTTTTTTTTTAAGAAAAATGGGGGGAATGTTACGAACTCATTTGTATTTCTTTTTTATTTTCTATGATTTTTCTATTCTTGTCTTTTGCTTTGGTTGTCAATTATATGACGTACAAGCTCCACCGGCCTTTTATTATCTTATTCTAAATTAATCCCTAAATTCTAAAAAGCATTGCTTTAAGCATCTCATTCGGTTTGTAATAGTAACATTTTTGTCTGTCTGTCCGTCTGTCTGTATGTTCGTAATAGAAACAAAAACTACTCAACGGGTTTTAATGAAACTTGGTACAATAATTCTATAAACTCCTGGGCAGGTTATAGTCTACTTTTCTTCGCGCTACAATCAATAGGAGCAGAGCAGTAAAGGGAAATGTTGGGAACACGGGAGAGATTTTTAACTGTATGTTTGAATGCGCATCACGTAAAAACTACTGCATAGAATTGTATGCGGTTTTCACCAATGTATTGCTAGACGTCTAACTTAAAATTTAAGTAGACACCATTTTCTGGAAGTCCGTTATTTTTGAAACCCGAAATCAACGCGTGGGACGCCGCTGGCACAGCTAGTGTAGAATAATCAACGTTTCATTAAAAAGTAGGCTGCAGCTGAAGTGCTATTCCATTGTGGAATAAATTTTAATCTAAATTTAAGCGGCTAAACTTTAACAAAACCGAAGTATTCTATACAAATAGTCAGTGTTGGTTTGTTGCTAAGACATCCGGTTATCAACGCGGACACAGCTGACTTCCAGTTAGTTATTCCCAGGCAAAGGTAGGTAAACTTAGATAAGGGCGGAAGTGAGGGCAACGGTCTCGGCCGTGGCTGATAAAAGGTAAAATAAATAACACCTGTCTCGCTTTGCGCATACAATGCATGAATCAATCGACTTTTAAATTGATTTTAATAACAAATAGGGTATTTGACTATATCTGATTTTGCATGCTACTTCATATTAAGAATACATAAAATATGAATTCTAATAAATTTTGCTTGGATTATACAGTTTAAGCGATATCTTCCAGGCAACCTTTGGGTAGAGGATAGTTAAAATAAAGGCGAGATGACATATACATAAATAATACGAGTAATAGGTACTTAACATACAATGCTCGCTTAAAGCGCAAAAGGTTCTTTGCTCTTTTCCCGGTCAGCTAGTTGATGTTTTCTTATAATATTCGAATTTTTTCTAACAAAAAAATATGTTTTGAATTAAGAGGCGAATAATTTGAGTAAGTATAATGGAATCGATCAATGTCAGAATCGGTAGCGCAATTTGAACCGGCCTCTTAGAAAACTTACCGCTTTTGTCGTATCTGGTCGTATCCAAGTGGATCTGATACAGGTAATGAAAGTTAAGGTAATCTAGTCACGCCTAACTTTTCACACTAGGCTATTTGACTATTTATATCACTACATAGAATATAAAACAAAGTTGCTTATGTTTTCTGTTTGTCCCTATGTAGGTACCTATGTTTATAATATATTTAAAATAAAACTACGGAACTTCAAACTTATAAATGGTTCTTGTTGCGTTCTTATGTGATTTTGGGCTATCTGCTTTGAGCTGCTTTCATTCATTGTGCTCAAAATACGCGTACATCTTCTTCTTCTTCTATATATATATATCTTCTTCTATATCTATATACTTGTAATAAATCTGTAGAGAGGTCAATTCTGTACATGAAACATTTTTTCAAATAACTATCAGGGGGTGATAAATGATCGATACTGATGCCAAAAAAGCAATCAGTAAAATTTTTATCTGTCTGTCTGTCTGTCTGTATGTTCGTTATAGAAAGAAAAACTACCAAACGGATTTTAACGATACTTGGTACAATTATTCTTCATACTCCTGGGCAGGTTATAGTATACTTTTTATCATGCTTAAATTAATCTGGAGCAGAGCAGTAACGGGAAGTGTTGGGAAAACGGGAGAAATTTTTACCTGTAAGCTTGAACGCGCATCACGCGAAAACTACTGCATGGAATTAAATGCGGTTTTAACCAATGTATTGCTAGAGGTTTAACTTAAAACTTAGGCACTAGTTAAAGATAGGTATTTTATGGAAGTCCGTTATTTTTGAAACCCGATATCCACGCGTGCGACGCCGCTGGCACAGCTAGTTAATAATAAATTATGATGTTTCATAATTATTCAAAGCCTGGTCCAGAGATCTTAAAAAATAACAATACCAAATGTTTCTCGAAAACTACAAAAAAATCGTAGAACATAGATACATGGGGGTTAGATCGATAGGTAGGATGGCATCTTGCTATCACCTCGCGCCGGCTTGACACCTTAGAAGAAACACCCTGTATATGTACAGACAAACTAAAGCTTTAAGGATGCCTATATTACCTACGTTACATAAGAGTATCCACATTTTAGACTAAAAAGTCAGATGAAAAGTAAGTATACAAAAAAACCGGCCAAGTGCGAGTCGGACTCGCGCACGTAGGGTTCCGTACCACTGATTGAATGAAAAAATAGGTAATTTGATTTATGATGTTTAAAAAAAAACTACTGTCTAGATTTCATTCAAACCAAATTTCCTTAGTAGTTTACATAGTAATACACATCATATATTTTTTTCAGTTTTATAATGCCCATATTTTAGAAGTTACGGGGGGGGGGGGGACACACATTTTACCACTTTGGAAGAGTCTCTCGCGCAAACTATTCATCTGAGAAAAAAATGATGTTAGAAACCTCAACATCACTTTCAAATACCTATCCATAGATACCCCACACGTATGGGTTTGATGAAAAAAAAATTTTTGAGTTTCAGTTCCATGTATGGGGAACCCCAAAAATTTTGGATTTTTTTCTGATTTTACTTTAAAATCTTAATGCGGTTAACAAAATACATCTACGTACCAAATTTCAATAATGTAGCTCTTATAGTTTCGGAATAAACTGGCTGTGACATACGGACAGACAGACAGACAGACAGACATGACGAATCTATAAGGGTCCCGTTTTTGCCATTTTGGCCACGGAACCCTAAAAAGTTTCATTTATATAACATGGCGAAGTATTCTTGAAGGCGTACGAACTACGAAGTTTTGTGAAGTGAAGCGGCGAACAATCGACGATCGATGTCTACCCGATGCAACTCGAACAGATTACTACGCTATTTACATATGAAACGTTTCACCGAGCGCTTGCACTCTGCCTTCAATACATACTTGAGTCAAGTCTAAACATACACTTGCGTCCATTGTGGCAGAACTGGCATGCGCATATTAAATAATAACTCCTCCTCTGTAAATTATAACACTTTTTTAAAGTTTAAAAAAACGGAGCAGTCCGTCCGTTCGGATATCTGTTTGTCATGACACTTTTTCTCAGGAAAATTTATAAATATCAAATAGTTAAGTCTTGGAGCTGTGAAAAAAATAAAACTTTTACGCCAACGTAATCCAAATATACAACCGTTTAAGCCGTAAATTTTTGACACTCCCAAGCCAAGGCAATCTATAGCTACAGAGTTTTTTCATGCAACCTAGAAGATTGCAAAATTGGCAATCCTTTAGAGTTTTAGTTACATCATATTATTGTAATGGAAATATTTTCAATAGATAAACATTACTACGGAACCCTCGGTGAGCGACTCCAAACCTGCCATTTTTTCGCGTTCGTATATCCACCCACATTAATTCGTGGTCGTTATACTCGTACTCGTATACCTATCCCTTAATATGCTTTGGCAAAAATTTATTTATTTATTGAATATTAAAAAAATAAATTAATGTTTTAAGAAATAGAATTAAACGTATATAGAATTAGACGTTAAAATAGTCTAACACGCAACTGATACGACAATAGTCAATGTACGAAAACACTCGTACTATGCCCCTGCTTCCGATGTCTGCGACAGACGTATGCGCCTTACGATTGATACCTAGACGCACTTTTTAAATGTCTCAGACTCTATCGCACAAAAGTGTGCCGTCTCGCTGCACCTTTATGTGATTCATTAGTAACACGATTACCTAGGTAGTGCCTAGGTATTGTCAGGTACCTCACGGAGCAAGTTCGTCGGAAACTAAAGAGAGAAAATACAGGTTTGTCATATCGAGTCTCATTTTCAAACTCCAAATTAGATTAATTGGTTAAATAGGACACACATAATAAAAGACGAATCACGAATTAAAACAATTTCAAAACATTACAACAATAGGAAAGCTTAAAAATGTTAAATTGATTAATTGAATGTGCTCAGGACAACTGAACACCTGTTGGAAATAATATGAAGCGACAAAATTATTCACACTTTTTTATTATAGGTACCTACCTACTGCCACCTTCTGCCACGTAGTCAGAATGGATCAGGATCAGTGGACCAGGAGAGTCATTGAGTGGCGACCATGGGCAAATACTCGAGGCAGGGGCCTCAATGCTCTTCGTTTGGTGGATGATGTCAAGGGTCACGCAGGCCACGACTGCACGAAGGTGGCAAGGGACAGACAAACATAGAATGATTTGGAGGAGGCATACATCCTGAAAAGGATGTCATAAATGCTGCGATGGATGGATGGACTGCCACCTTCAAGATTTTTTTATCTACGTCTGTCAAGAACCATTTCAAGACACGTGTTGTACCTACACCTCTCAAAATTTAATTAAAAAATGTGCGTTTATCTGAGTTTTAAGCTATTATTTAAAATTCCAAGTGTTCACTACGAAATAAAATGAATCGAATACAAAAATACATACAAATCGATATACTTTCGTAACCGTTGATACAAATAATATTTGCATTATAAAATCAAAACCAAAGCAACTGGAACATGAAGAGTACGTAACGCCAAGTTATATACCCACATTTCATCCGGATTGCGGCCGTTTTTGGGGTCAGATATATCCATCTGAACATCCTTTCATTTCGCTTGAGTGCCGACAGTTTTTCAACGTTGACTTTTTCCGGCAATCTAGCAAAATATACAACACGACCAGATTTCTTACACAATTTTATACATTTTATTTATGAATATAGGTACCACACAACTCTATCATATCTCTAACTATATTTCTCTTCTATACCTCTTATGGCCATTAAAACTGTGGTCCTTTAGGTGTTACCAGTACCTACATCAAGCCGAAAGTTAATTAATATAAATAAAAAAGTTCGTTGCTTATGAACGAGTCTCGAACTCAGAGCGTTTCAGGCGAACTCCCTACGTAATACACCCTTGTCCTCATCATTAATATTTGTGATTATTTTGACATTATATACTTATTCCATAACACATTCACACAGATTCACATATATTTCGGTTAACCATTCGGTCGCAGTCAAAGTACTGAATTTACTATCCGTAGTTAAAATACTATGTTTAAGGATGTAAGGGTACATCCTAATAGACGAGGCTCTGGCAAGCGGCTGGTGACAGTATAACCATCACGATTGAATCGGTTCCTAAATACCACAGACCGATGACGGGCAGTAGCGTCACCTGAGCGAGGAGCTACGCCCTCTGATCCCCAACCCGCCTGCCCAGCGTGGCGATTATGGGCAAAGTCTAATTTATACGCACACAAATTTATTCACTCGCGTTAGTTTATAAAGGCATTTTAGTGTATTAACAGCAACCTAGTCTTCTTTTTGATATGGAATTGTATTCATGCTATATACCTAAGTGGTGTCAAATATATTCAAAAATTGACTGAACATTTTGGATCAAAGTGAAAAAAAAACAGTATAGAAAAATTTGTGTTGTAACTTTGTTACTTTTGATATTGTCAGTTATTTATTTTTTCACAGCTGTGCCGGCGGCGTCGCACGCGTGGATATCGGGTTTCAAAATAACGGACTTCCATAAAATGGTACCTAAATTTTAAGTTAGACCTCTAGCAACATATTGGTGTAAACGGCATTTAATTCCATGCAGTAGTTTTCGTGTGATGTGCGATCAAACATACAGATAAAAATTTCTCGCGTTTTCCCGACACTTTCCGTCACTGCTCTGCTCCTATTGATTGTAGCGTGATGAAAAGTATACTATAACCTGCCCAGGAGTATGAAGAATAATCGTACCAAGTTTCGTTAAAATCCGTCCAGTAGTTTCTTTTTTCTATAACGAACATACAGACAGACAGACATAAATTTTACTGATTGCATTTTTGGCATCAGTATCGATCACTAATAGTTATTTTGAAAATATATTCAATGTACAGAATTGACTTCTCTACAGATTTATTATAAGTATAGATTTCATTATCTAGTATTACCTATAACTACAGATATGTATACCTATATGCATATTAATTAATTAACATAAAAAACGTAGTCGATGAACATGGACGTGAATGAACAACGGAATGCTAATAAACTAATGTATCGTGCGAAATACACAACACGACTCTACCTTAGTAATAATAACCCATTTTGTACAAGAACGATATAAAAGTTTTCGTGAAATATGTAACCTTAAGTAGATTACACAAACCGATTTCTATGAAAAGTTTCGCTGGCAAAACTTTCACAATTATGTATTATGACGTAGAATATGTTTTACACGCTATATGGCTGCAAACGTGAATTTATTTTTGTTTGATTGTATTGTTTGGGAGCGTGACTGGAATATTATTTTAATTTAAGCAAACGTGTTCGAAATATTTAATGAATATAAATATTATATTTGTAGCTTGCACCTATCCGCAGTGTTTTATCATCATCGCAATCCACTGCTGGACATAGAGCTTTCCAATTGTTCACCACTTTGGGCGAACATCTGACTCTCGTCAACGGCATGTGGTATTTAGCTATGCGTCCAATCGTAATGGTTATATCGCTACCAGCCACAGCCTCGTGCTTTTTTTTGTAGTAGCTCGGCATAATGGCATCCCTTCGCCTGGTGAAAAGCGAAAGAGAAGCCCAAGTCGCTGTGACAACAGGCAAGTAACTGGTCAGTCACCTGTCAGTTGCCACCGCCATGCCAGCCCAACCCCAAACCCCCACGAGTTCCGGAAACCCTACTCACCGGCAGGAACACGACCCGGAGGTCATTTGGCTGCGGTATTCTATAGGGTAGAGGACATTCTATAGAGTATAAGTTCATCATCTGAAGCAATACTATCATCAGACAGTCATAATCAAATGACAGTGATGGTCAATAGATGGTTCATCATAGATAGACACTTTATAACAAACAAATATTACAGGAGTGCAATATGCAATTTAGTACAATTTAGTTGGTCTTATCGCTTAGAGCGATCTCTTTCAGATCACCTTCAGGTAGATAAGTTCATAAATAAGGTTTTCTCACATGTCACTATCATTATGGCATTCCAAAGCAGACTATATTTCATGTACCTTCAAGCCGTAAAAGTTAAAAAATAACCGCGCATTAGTGCCCTCTACGCATAGCGTCCGATATATCGGATGCCATACAAATCTCGCTCATAAGATGCAAATCAGCTATATTCATAAGAAAATGAAGTATTATTTACGTAGTTAGACAATATTTGAATAAGCTATACAAGTTCTATTCATCCCTTCTATAACAAATTACAAGAAAATTAAAATTATAATTACCACTCGTTCATAATTTGAAAACTTACTCTGCCATTTTCGAAAAAAAATTTTTTTGCCCAACTTCTTTTAATTCAATGTTCATTGTGACGTTGCCAAATACAAAAATATATATTTAACTATCATCCGAAAACAAATATCTGTCAATTGTAATTAGTTTTCTTTTACAAATGGCCAATTATATTGCGTCCGATTTATCGAACGCTATGCTGTAATGGGTTAATTGTGGTTGCTTTATTGTGGTAGTCAAAAGAAATGCCAAATTATGGTTAATTTACTTTGCAGCATTAGCTGGTAACCTGCAACGTCGTTCGGGTGGACTTAATGAGTTGTTATAAAGTTGTTACTTACAGCTGGAGAAGTTTTCAATAACATTTTGTATTTTATAATTAGTTTTTTTTAGAGTGTATTTAATTTACATTTTAATATACCTACTGTCTTGTAATTAAAGGCATTTTTCGATTCTGACATATAAATAATATAAGTTTAGTAACAGTGTAGTGTAGTTAAAAAAATGATTATCTCTAATATTATGTTTTCATAACAAATATAAATTTATTCATGCTTTATCTTATTACTATAAATGAGAAAGCAGAATATTTCAAATGAAAAAAGTAATCATGAAATGACCATTTCAATTTATTTAGTTTAGAATGCCTTTTAAAAATAGGAACATCATTAAATTATTCGAATCGAAAATTGTTTGATGTTCAAGGTTGCCAAGTTCATTATACCTACTTACCTCCATTACTTACTATTCAAAAGTACCATTGCGATCGAAACAAGTGATGCATAAAACTCGCTTTGGAATACGAGAACCAAAATGGAATGGAGGCCTTAAGAGCCACCACTCAGGCAAAAAGGAATCGAAAAGTGCAATAGGTTGCAGGTTTTGAAGCACTAGTGGATGCCTAAGCTAAGCATCTGTCGACAGAGTAAACTTCCTTAGTTCACATATCGACAAATTGTATACATTTTGTAAAATGTATTTATTCACAATTGAGAACTTTCACCTTTTTTGATGTCGGTTAAAAATAACGTGAATAAAGGGTGATGATTTGGGCGTTTTGTATGGAGCATTGGCGTCGTTTTTTTTAGCGGCCATCATTTATTTTGATATTGTGTGTAGCACTATCTTTAAATAGCATATTAATGAAAGAAGATTTTCTGTAAGTAATATCGGAGCGAAGATAATGGCATTTGAATTTTAGGACAACGCCTGAAGGGGAAGTACTTTAAATACTGGAGCTAGAGCATTTGGATTAAAGGAAACATTCCTTCTTTTTAAAAAGAAAAATAACTGCATTATAAGATTTTTGAAAATTCGTTTGTCATACTCAGGAATCGAATGTGCTCAATTCCGGAAAAAAATAACACCCTATATTTTTGTCGCGATAATTGATAGGATCAATTACAAGGATCAAATATCACCCTAATAAACTTGCCGAAACGTGGACGCATACGGGAAGACTAATCCACAAGTTTGAATTCGCGGTTTAGGATACCCCACAGCCCGTTGGGCAGATAATCTTAGAAGAGCTGCTGCTGCTGCTGGGTTTTGGACCGGATACGGCACCATAGAGCACAACCACACAGTGCGGCAGATTATGCAGAAGACAGAAGAGTAAAATAAGCCCCTGTGTCTTGCATTTGTAGTCTATGAGAAAGCCTTTGACTCAGTTGAAATCTAGTCCGTTCTAGAGTCCCTGCAGCGATGCCAAGTAGATTGGCGATACATCCAAGTAATAAGATGTCTCTATGAAGCCGTCACCATATCCGTCCAAGTACAGAATCAGCAAACAAGGCCTTTGAGGTTGTATCGGGGAATGAGACAAGGGGATGTCATTTCGCCAAAGTTGTTCACTAATGCAATGGAGGATATACTCAAGACGCTGAAACGGAAAGGACCTGTTATCAACATAAATGGCATCGTCATAACGACGTTGTCATATAGGTAGACTCGCTGAAGGACCTACAACAAATACTGAATGATCTGACTGATTCCTCTATGCGTATCGTTCTATGGGTAGACATAGACAAACCCAAGGTTATGTTCAATGAAATGCTTTACCGGAACCGATTGCAGGACACGGCGCCGTCCTCAAAGTTGTTCAAAAATATGTAGGTGTTCCTCGGGCAGGCACTGCTGGAAACAACTTTGAGGAATGAGAGGTGAATAGGAGAATTCAGCTAGGCTGGGCAGCGTTTGGGAAACTACGTCGAGTCTTCACACAGTCGATCCTACAGTGCCTAAAGACGAAAATTTTTGATCAGTGCGTTCTATCGGTTGCGAAATACGGAGTTATACGTATGCGTTATACGGAGCCGAAACGTGGACACACGCTACGGCTAGTCCACAAGTTAAAGGTCGCTCAGCTAGCTATGGAAAATGCTATGCTCGGTGTCTCTCTGCGAGATCGGATCCGAAATGAGGTGATTCGGCAGAGAACCAAAGTCACCCACATAGCTCCGCGTCTCAGCATACGTAGTGTAGGACGCCCTCAGGCCAGGTGCAGTGACGATTTGCAAAGGACGGCTGGCAAATGCTGGATGCGAGATGCCCAGGTGAGACCAGGCAGGATGGCTGTGTGTGTCTTATTGAACCAGAAACAACTTAAATGTAGTTGTTATAATGATTACAATAGGAATTCTGATACAACTTTGACGTGCGATATCTCAGCTCCTATACTATTAAGCTATATGTATGTATCCTATAATAAAAAATGTTCGTATAGTTTTACTCTTTCAAAATATATATATGACAGGCTCGGTGGCTCATTTGGTAGTGACCTCTGCCCTTTGAGCCAAGGGTCGTGGGTTCGATTCCCACACAGTACAAACATTTGTGTTCATGAACATGTGTGTTTGTATTGGTCTGGGTGTGTTCTACGTATAATAATATGTATTTATTTACAAAAAAAAAAGTATCTAAGTAAGTTTATCAGTTGTCTAGTACCCATAGTACAAGCTTCGGCTTAGTTTGGGGCTAGATGGCGCTGTGTGGCCCAGCGTGGCATGTCTTGGGTTATTATATATTTATTTATATAACTTTCAAGAGGGACCGCCAAAATTTAAAACGACGCCAGAATGACCCATACCCCAAATTACTTATCTAATTATCAAATCAATATTATGATTACACATATACATGTTATGCAGCATCGCGCTGAATATTTTATGTCCTTTAGGTGGCATATTACATTTGCGTCTTTGATAGTAATGTGTTAGAATAAGCTTAAATACGACTATTTCCAGGGTCGAAATACTTACAATATACATATTTAGCCCGTATTTTAAGTAGCTTATAAAAAATATTGGACAAATATTTTTTCATTTTTCGATAAAACAAAAAATAACAAAGATACAAGGCATCAAAATTTAGGAGTGGGAGACTTTGACGTCAGCTCTTGCGAAAAACTGCCACGAGGAGTGACGTCACACGTAACTTTAGCGGGCTATATCTTCGAGATGAGAGAAAACTACATTTCTTCTTCCGCTCCTTATCCCATTATTTGGGGTCGGGTCTCCTCACAATTCTGCGCCAAGTCATGCGATCTTGGGTTGTCGTTTCTAGCAGCTGGGCTTTCTTGAGGTCTCTCTCTATATTTTTCCACCAGGTAGATGGGGGGCGTCCTATACCTCGTTTCTGTTCCGGCAGGTTCAGCGCAATTTGCACCACATGGTCGTCGCCTCTTCTTTTGACATGCCCATACCAGCGAAGGCGGCTTTCATGGATTTTATCGGCAAGAGAAAACTACATTTAAGAATGGTAAAGTAGGTCTGCTCTTCCTATATGACAAACTGTTATTGTCCCATTAAATCTCGTCTTAGCAATTAGATGGCATATCCACAGACTTTGAGAATTGTTGTGACTAAGTTCGAAACTCCATGGTAACTCCCCTTTGAAATGTTCCAACAATATTGTTGGAGTGCCTCTTAATTGAATCCTTACAGAGCGTATTTTAGATACAACTTTATAAGTTCAAATTAATTTAAAAAAATAATGAGATGTAAGGGAGCAACTTACCATTTGTTCGCTCCAAGCCACCCACACCTGCCCGTGGTGAATTTTGCAAAGAAGGCTCTGGTAAGGCTCTGGCAATGACTGGTGGTGGTATAACCATATCGAATGAAGGCGTAGTTAAATACCACAGGCCGATGACGGGCAGCAGCCTAACCGGAACGAGGCTACGGTGATCGCCTACCCGCCTGCTCAAGGTGTCGATTATAACTGGAGACTTATATGCAGCAGTAAACTGCGATAGGTTGAAGATGAAATAAAAAATTAATGAAATTGTTCTTTTCCTTTTAATGTACAGTACCTAGGTAGTCTAGGGCTCCGCACTCTGAATACTAAGTCATAATTCTCCGTCCTAAAATAAACTATATTCCATGTTAAATCTCAGCTCGCATGCATATCAGGATATTTTTGAGATAATAATGTACTAACATCAGTGTAAAATTTGATCTCACTTTAACTTAAGTCATAGATTCTCAGTCATAACACTATTCATCTATGTACCTATGCCATGTTTTTACTTAGAAGCGCTTTTGCAAGATCATCTTATGATGATAATATGATACCGAAGAATATTGTTGTATTCATACTACCAAAGTTAAACTTAAGTCAGAACTAAGACCACATTCAGGACATACTTCACCATACATGTGACGGAATGAGGAAATATATTTCTAATCAGTTCTAAGATAAGAGAAGTATGACTCTTACCTATAGGCATAATTTTCTATGGTCTGCATAACTTAAGCTTGCCACGCCAACAATTGCTGCGAACAACAGTAGCAAGCTAAAACCTGATCTATTGATTCTTCGTCTCGATTCGACGTCTCATTTCAGGAAATGAGACGTATTCACGAAAGAGTTCTATAAATACAGCAGAATGTTATTATTTTTTTGATGAGAATCGACCCTGATATGCAATATAATATACGTAAGTCGCCTTAAATATAATGAGTTTTCCTCATAGTGTTCCTCATCACTTGATCTTACTTTGACCTAGGCTCATTAGGCTTGTTACCGTAAAAAATGTAATAAGAGAGAAGTGGGAGTTTTTTCTCACTGGGTGACGTCAAATACGCCCACTCTTAAATTTTGATTCCTTGTATCTTTGTTATTTTTTGTTTAAATGAAATAAGAAAAAATACGTGTCCAATATATTTTTATGATCTAAAATACGGACTAAATATATTATAATTATTTTGACCCTGGAAACATCCTTAATTTTTTTGGCGTGCAATAAAGAGACTACACGCAAAAAATGTAATAAGAGAGAAGTGGGAGTTTTTTCTCACTGGGTGACGTCAAAGACGCCCACTCTTAAATTTTGATTTCTTGTATCTTTGTTATTTTTTGTTTAAATGAAATAAGAAAAAATACGTGCCCAATATATTTTTATGATCTAAAATACGGACTAAATATATTATAATTATTATGACCCTGGAAACATCCTTAATTTTTTTGGCGTTCAATAAAGAGACTACACGCATAACTATAATATTTTTGTTAATAATCACGTGTAAAATTATCTCGATACTATGACTGTTTGGGTCTACGAGATTTTTTGAGATTAGGGACTCCTAATTCTGAGAAATCTCATAGACCCCAAACTTGACCGAGTACTTACTATATTAGTAAAATAACTTTTAGACAAAAAAGTTAATATTGGCAGATTGGTCGGTAGTTGCATAGTGCCGCGTATGTAACCTCCGATCCTTGTTGTCCCATTCTGGACGAAGTCTTTCGCCAGCTCCCTGTTGCCAGCCACAATTTGCAGGTGGTTGTCTAAGTCATCACGCCATCTTTTCTTTGGCCTGCCTCTCTGACGCCATCCGTGTATCGGTTGCCATTTGGCCATTTTCAAAATAACTATCAGGGGATGATTAGTGATCGATACTGATGCCAAAAATGCAATCAGTAAAATTTTTGTCTGTCTGTCTGTCCGACTGTCTGTCTGTCTGTATGTTCGTTATAGAAACAAAAACTACTGAATGGATTTTAACGAAACTTGGTATAATTTATTATTCTTCATACTCCTGGGCAGGTTATAGTCAGAGATGTGACTTATTTGAAATAGGCTATTTAAAATGCAAATACAAAATGCAAAATACCTATTTTGTATTTTGCATTTAAATACCTTTTTTAAAAAGTATTTTGTATTTTATTTGAAATACCTTTTGAGATGTATTTTGCATTTTAATATTCATTTCTAAATACAAAATACATTGTGATTAAATTTAGCTAACATACCTAGTTTTTTTACATTATTTTAAGTGAGTATTATTGTTAATAATAATAAAATAACCCGAGATGGGCCGAGTACTCGGTTGGGGAGCGTTCAAGTATTACGTCACGACATTTTTGAAGATCACGGGATTCCCCGTGAAATATAAACGAAGAGGTTTGCCAACTTGCGAGAACGAATTGAAAATGGCGACCAGACTAATACAATCGAGGGATTCCCCGTAAAATATATACGAAGAGGTTTGCCAACTTGCGAGAACGAATTGAAAATGGCGACCAGACTAATACAATCGAGGGATTCCCCGTAAAATATAAACGAAAATGTTTGCCAACTTACGAGAACGAATTGAAAATGGCGACCAGACTAATACAATCGAGGGATTTCCCGTAAACCGTTAACCAATTTGGGAGATTTAATTACATAATTTTTGCGTTGAGTTACGTCACGTGTTGTATTGAAAGACCCTATTCGTTTACGTTACGGTGCGTCACATAGAGAAGGGGAGGGTAAAAAATCTTTAAAAATTGCGTTACGTAATACATACTTGAACGCTCATTAATGATGCAGGAACACAAGATTCTCTCTCCTCTTTTCTTCGTATACTTAGATAGGTATGTTACGAGCCGGGCGGAATGGGAATTTGATTGAACGAGAGGCTTTATGTATGGCTCGAATTGAGCTGCCCGTCCGGGGAAGGACCTCCACCCTATAGAATACCGCAGCCAAATGACCTCCGGGTCGTCTTTCTGCTGGTGAGTAGGGTTTCCGGAGCTCGTGGGGGGTTAGGGTTGGGCCGGCATGGCAGTGGCAACTGACCAGTTACTTACCAGTTGTCACAGCGACTTGGTCTTCTCTTTTGCTTTCCATCAGGCGTAGGGAAGTCATTATGTCGAGCTACTATAAAAAAATATGTCCAGCAGTGGACTGATAAGGACTGATGATGATAAGTTACTCGGTCAAAAAAGAAATTACCGAGTAAAACACGGTACTCGTTACTCGGCAAAAGTGTTATTCGGCGCATCTCTAAATAACTTAACATAATTTATTGTTAAGCGTACTAATTAATATGACCAAAATTTCATGCATAAAATACTATGTTATTAGACTATGTTTTATGTTCGGCTCGGCATTGTCTCTATTTCACAAAATAAACACTTAAAATAAAAATCTAAGGTCAAAAGGTATTTTATTTTGAAAAAGTATTTTGAAAATACCTATTTTGCATTTAGTATTTGAAATACAAAACTCAAAACCATTTGGTATTTTGCATTTGAAATACTAAATGTGAAAAGTATTTTGCATTTTGTATTTAAATGCTTTTTTAAAACCATTTTGTACATCTCTGGTTATAGTACACTTTTCTTCACGCTACAATCAAAAGGAACAGAGTAGTGATGGGGAGTGTTGGGAAAACGGGAGACATTTTTATCTGTTTATTTGATCGCGCATCACGCGAAAACTACCTACTGCATGGAATTGAACGCGGTTTTCACCAACGTATTACTAGAGGTCTAACTTGAAACTTACGCACCATTTTATGAAAGTCCGTTATTTTTGAAACCCGATAACCACATGTGGGACGCCGCTGGTACAGCTAGTTTTTTAATATTATAATTTAATTTAGGTAATCCTTTTTTATGTTTATGCCAGGATGTTGTAGGTATAGATACCTACTAAGTTGGAACCTATTTTTTTTGCAATCCTCCTTTTGCTCCTGCTAACCATATTTCGGTATTTCTCAGTATGTAGACAAGAATGGGCTCATATTTTAAGCGTCCTTACTCCATTAGTGACGCAAGAACCCCAACCAATATAGCGGGGTGAATCTGCAGTGACAGGGGCATTGACCCCGCGTGCAACCAACCCCTCGTTTTTGTTATAAAATCAATATATTTGGAGCACGGCTTTTACTTGCAACAAAACACACATGTGTAGAATGCATTTTACGCGTAAGCTAGGATTGAGTTACCCTATACGATAAACATATACTCCTATAATCTACCTTCTTTCTTTTTTGTTTTTTTACGTCAGGAATGCCTTTACGCATACACCAGAGCCCTAGGTACGGGACACCTGGGTTATGAGGGGCTCACTCCTAAAACGGAGAATACCTACTACTAAACCTGACGGTGCTAATCTGAGGAGGGTCGGGATGCCCGTCGGGATTCATCTCAACCCCTCCTCAGCTCAGTAACGTTGCGCCACCTGAAAGAACTCGTATATATACCTACAGCAAGAACAGAAAACTAAATATTGAACAGGTAAGTTTTATATCTATGTATTATGAAAAACGTTTATATACCTATTGTTTAATGCTTAGCTACAAATGGTGTGCTTCAAGCTGGAATCCTCATCTCTAAAACCTGAATGAAAACTAATTTTGACTATGCCAAAAAATAGTCATGAAATAGTCATAAATAGTCGCACAAGTAAAAAAATAGTCGCATTATAGTTTTGGAGTTATAGCTATAGGTTGGTGAGGATTCTAGCTTGAACGTCAAGCTGTAATCCTCACCTCTGATGCAAGCAAACGGCAAAGTCTATCGAATTGGTTTATGTTCCAAAAAATAGTCATGAAATAGTCGCAACGACATACCAAATTTCAGAATTAGTCGTTAAGAGACTCCAGAGATATAAGGGTACCCTGGTGAGGATTCTAGCTTGAACATTTGAAAACTTCAAATATCTCCGAAACGCCTACGATTTTCGATTTAGAGTTTTTGCCAAAAAATAGTCAATAAATAGTCGTCTCCAACGAAAATAAATTTGAGATGATTTAATTTAAAAATAAAAACTTTTAATTTTCCCTACATTTCTATGGAGGTACAGTCGTGTAATAAATGTTTACTTCGTTTCATACTATTGTAAAATATTCCGCTTAAACTACATATAATATTTCGTCCAATTAAGTGTTTTAGCAAGTAAATGCACTTGTATATATACATTATGTACATACACTCCACATCCATAAATCGCGCGCACGCATTTCATGTTCTTCGGCTTGATCGATTAACAGGTAATTAATAAAAATGTAGATGGATAGATGTACGATAGACTTACAATAATTTTAACGATTTTTCAACTATGCCGTTGTGGCGTCCGTCACTTTCATTATTTATTCATAGGTTGATATTTATTTACAAAAATAATAATATATAAAGTGTATGGGTTCAAAAGTAATTAAAATGATAATTCAAATAATATACAAATATCAATAATTCATGTATCATTCATTTCATTAGCATCAACGAACAAACACAAAATAGGTCACGCACTAGATTCATGTCAGTAGATGACGCATTAGTGAAAGTACAGGCCGAGCCTATTGTTCGGGTGTCGGGCGGAGCTCGCAACCGAATAATAGGTAAGCACTCCGTTCGGCCATATCCGCGCTAGCTTCGGGACCGCTCGGCCTTATAGTCTCATTCCGTTATGGTGCTCCCGCACTGCCGTTAGATAATATTTGTAAACATTATCTAGCATAAAATAATATTTTATTATATTTGCCTTATATTATGTATGTATCTATTAAGTTATTAAGTATTTAAATCCCTGTTTAATCCTATCTAACTTTGCAACACTCTACCTACATTTGTTTCTGCTTAGCCCAATGGTTGACTGATAGATAGTGAAAAGAACAATACTTACAGCTCATAGTTGAATTTTATTCTTTTTGCTGGGTGGGATCAGGGCGGTAATAATGTATTATAATTATGTACCTACTGATTTCAGATTTAAGCAAGTTTTGTATGCAATCTTAAAAGTAAATATGCAAACCTTAATTTTTTATTTTTTATAGTAGCTTAGCATAATGTTTTCCCTTCGCCTGATGGAAAGCGAAAGAGAAGCCCAAGTCGCTGTGACAACGGGCAAGTAACTGTTCAGTCGCCTGTCAGTTGCCACCGCCATGGCCGGCCCAACCCTAACCCCCCACGAGCTCCGGAAATCCTGCTCACCGGCAGGAACACGACCCGGAGGTAATTTGGCTGCGGTATTCTATAGGGTGGAGATCCTTCCCTGTTTAATCCTCGACGGGCAACTCAATTCGAGCGAAGATTCGCTATGCCCTACCTCTCTTAAATTATGTAAATAAAAATAACTACATATAAATGTTAGTTTTTTTTTGTTTAATCATAACAGCTGCCATGGAAAACACCTAATTAGACGAAATATTATATTTTTGACATTTCATTTCACAATGAAGTATATCCAATGAAGTAAAACATTTTGTATACAACTGTACCTACAGAAATGTAGGAAAAATTGAAACTTTTTATTTTTAAATTAAATCAACTCAAATTTATTTTCGTTGAAGACGACTATTTAATGACTATTTTTTGGCAAAAACTCTAAATCGAAAATCGTAGGCGTTTCGGAGATATTTGAAGTTTTCAAATGTTCAAGCTAGAATCCTCACCAGGGTACCCTTATATCTCTGGAATCTCTTAACGACTAATTCTGAAATTTGGTATGTCGTTGCGACTATTTCATGACTATTTTTTGGAACATAAACCAATTCGATAGACTTTGCCGTTTGCTTGCATCAGAGGTGAGGATAACAGCTTGACGTTCAAGATAGCATCCTCACCAACCTATAGCTATAACTTCGAAACTATAATGCGACTATTTTTTTTACTTGTGCGACTATTTATGACTATTTCATGACTATTTTTTGGCATAGTCAATATTCGTTTTCATTCAGGTTTCAGAGATGAGGATTCCAGCTTGAAGCACACCTACAAATGACTAATTTCACTTACCTACTACATTGTTATGATTTTTTTTACTACTGTACCTACTGTAAAGGGTTAAGAGTATAGCTCATACATAACGTCATCATACATTTATAATTTTATTATAGTTTCACATTATAACCGATATTCTCACAGGGTGACGTATCTCCGGCAAGATAAAAATAAATAAAATAAAATAATTTATTTCTGCAAGTAGATTTACAAGTAAATTCTTTTGCACGTCAAACTTTTTTTTTCCCTACTAGCACTTCGACGTGATAAGGATGAGGCCTGATGAGAAGAAGTGCCGCAAGAAACTCATCAATTTTGGCTTTTTTCAAAAATATACATAATCATCATACTGTTGATGTCATACATTAATACAATATTTGTTAAGTGCAGGCGAGCAGCTCATTATGTCCATGTAATATTATCGTCTAGGAAGTCTTGTATTTTATAATATCCTTTTTTCATAAGACATGACTTAATATGAGACTTAAACCTATGTATTGGTAGTTCAACAATATTCTGTGGTACTTTGTTAAAGAATTTTACACTTAGCCCAGCAAATGAATTGCCAGTCTTATGCAACCTGAGATTTGGAACAGCAAGTTTGTTCTTGTTTCTCGTGTTAAATTTATGGCAATCAGCATTTCTTTTGTAAAGATGAATATTCTTTCGTACGTGCACAATACAGTCAAATATGTATTGTGATACTACAGTCAAAACATTAATTTCTTTAAATAATTCTCTAAGTGAAGCACGCGAGTTAAGTCCATACAAGAAACGAATGGCCCTCTTCTGCAACACAAAAATGGTTTGGATATCAGCAGCTGATCCCCACAGAAGCAGACCATACGCCATGATACTATGGAAATAACTAAAATAAACAAGTCTTGCTGTTTCAATGTCTGTTAGGTTTCTAATTTTTTTAACAGCATATGCAGCCGAACTGAGTCTTCCAGCCAAGGCGGTTATATGAGGAGCCCACTGTAATTTATAATCTAACGTTACACCCAGAAAAATGGTCGAGTTGACACATTCAATTTGTTCATTATTTATAACTATATTAGTATTACTTTGCCTCACATTTGGCATTGTGAATTTAACGCATTTGGTTTTATTAGAATTTAACAAAAGATTATTCGTATCAAACCAAAGCAGAACTTGGGAAAGAGCACTATTCACTTCGACGGAAACCTCCTTGTGTCTGTCAACTTTAAAAATCAAAGAAGTATCGTCAGCAAACAGCACTGTTTCGCATAAACCTTCAACAAAATATGGAAGGTCATTAATATATATTTAAAAAAGTAAGGGTCCTAATATTGAGCCTTGGGGCACCCCCATACGTAGAAGGGCGCCTGGAGACTCAACTCCATTTACTACAACCTTCTGTATTCTGTCTGTAAGGTAAGACTGCAACAAATTTAGCGCAACATCTGAGACACCATAATGCTGTAATTTCATAAGTAAAGTAGTATGTTCAACACAATCGAATGCTTTTGACAAATCGCAGAAAATACCTATGGCATCCTGCTTTCTTTCCCATGCGTCAAAGATATGTTTCATGAGAGCCACTCCTGCATCGGTAGTGGACTTACCTCTAGTGAAGCCAAATTGTTTTTCATGCAACAATTTATTTTCCTTAAAGTGAGATACAAGCTGGTTAAAAATTATTTTCTCAAAGATTTTGCTAAGTGCTGGCAATATAGAAATAGGTCGAAAATTTGAAGGGTCACTTTTTTGTCCCGATTTAAATAATGGAACAATTTTGCTACACTTCATTAAATTTGGAAACTGGCCTAAATTTACGCACTCGTTAAATATTATAGCCAAATGTGGGGCGATAGTGGGTATAATTGTTTTTAAAACCACAACTGAGATTCCCCATAAGTCTTCAGTCTTTTTTAAATTTAATTCTTTAAAGGTCTCTAATATAGTGATGAAATCTATATGAGAAAATTTAAATGAGATTTGGCATGTACTTACTTTGTCCTTAAGGAAAGACTGAGCCAGATGTACACATGACTTTACTTTACTTGTAACTGATATAGGTATATTAGAGAAGTAGTTTTCAAATTCATTTGCTACTTCTGCATCAGTTCTAAGGTGATTACTACATACTTTAAGAGAGATCTTGTTATTATGTGATTTTATTTTACAAGTCTCTTTATTAATTATTTTCCAAGTGGCTTTAACTTTATTATTGGAATTTCTAATTTTTTCTTTCAAATAATTTCTTTTGGCTATAGCACAAACCTTTTTAAATAATTTTGAGTAATTTCTAACATATTCTATGAATCTGTCATCCTTGGAATGAGCCTTGGATTCATATAGATCAAATAACTTTCTTCTGCTTGTATAAATACCTTTGGTAGCCCAATCACTAAATTTTGTTTTAGGATTGTCTACAATAATTTCTTTCTTAGTGAACACACTATTAAATTCCTTTTTAATGGTGACAAATAACTTTTCATATAATTTATCAATATGACTGTCTATGAAAGGCATTATAGAAATCTTATGATTTATATTTGATTGAAATTTTTCTATTCGATTTGCAGTTATAGGTCTATAAACATAACTATATTTAGTACCAACATTCTGGCGCTCAAACACTGCCATCTGTCCAGTATGGTCAGAATTTATAAAATTTATTATAGTTTTTGTAATGACTTCACAATTACAGAAAATATTGTCTAAACAAGTAGCTGATGTGGCAGTCACTCGCGTCGGTTCAGCAAATAGATGATTGAGATTAAAAGATGTAAATAAATTTATGAACCTGACCGAGATTTGGCAATTATCTAAAATGTTTATATTAAAATCACCACATACTACTACTTTTTTGTTACATTTACATACTTTCTTTAGAACATCTTCCATTGTTGATTCAAATAACTGGTAATTTCCAGATGGAGGTCTATATACACAGACTATAATGTACCGCTCAAGCTCTGCACATGATATTTCAATGGTTCGCTCAATAGAGTGTGATGATATATCTTTACGATCTTTGCATTTCAATAAATTTTGATCTAATAATATAAGTGACCCTCCTCTAATAGCTTTTTCCCTAGTGAACGAACTAATGACCATGTAGTTATCAATACTAATTATCAATTCTGATTGACGTAACCAATGTTCGGTTAGACACAATACATGGATATTTTTGTCCTTTAAAAATAATTCCAATTCAAGTTCTTTGCCAGAAAAGCCCTGTATATTTTGGTGAACAATGTTTAACTGATTAGACTTTTCCTTTGTCATTACATTTAATTCGCTAGAGTTATTCTCTATTGTCCTATGGTATAATTTAAATTGCATGGAATAGACTCCAAGCATTTATCAGTAATGTCAATAGACTGCTCAATAAAAGCAGGTCGGGTAGCCAAGTTCTTGGCTGAGTATTTAATATAAAAAGCTAGCGAAATCGCTATTTGTTTTTTAAAATAATTCGAAAGATAGAATCTATCTTTTGTCCAGTATAAATGTTTTGTTAAATTATATGTCACATTATTATTGATGTCAATTAATTGGAATTTATTATTATTATATGTCAATGTACTCATTGTCAAATTTATTTTGTACCTTGCATTGTTTTCCAAATGTGACAAGCTGTTACTATAAGGAACTGTAAACAAAACAATTTTATTTAAGTTTAATATAGAATTTAAACTTTCAAAATAGTTATTAAGTTTCTGAATCCGGTGCTTCCACTGAGTATATGACATGCATACAGGTTAAAATCATAACCCTCCTTTTTGATTCGCCGTAGTCGGGTAAAAATGAGCGAGTACAATGAGGGTAGGGCGGGCGTGTGGTACAAATAAACCGATCCTGATCGACCTTAGAGCCATAATCGACGCTCCACTTTATTTACATGTTAGTATGGCACAGATGTCATGTGCTTAGTGCATAACTCGTGAATATGTGAACCGATTTTAATCATTCTATTTTAGAATATTTTTGAAGTATGAGGATAGTTCTTAGGCA
The DNA here is from genome assembly GCA_031163375.1 of Conogethes punctiferalis. Taxonomy (NCBI): domain Eukaryota; kingdom Metazoa; phylum Arthropoda; class Insecta; order Lepidoptera; family Crambidae; genus Conogethes; species Conogethes punctiferalis. The sequence continues at coordinate 9,697,235 of CM062077.1, read as the reverse complement.
GAGATAAAAAGTAGGTATAGGTGTGGGGTTGGCATACGGAACGAAGTCGCGTGGGGCCAGTTAGTAAGATAAAGTAAATAGGTGTCTTCCTATCAAAGTTTTATCAAGCAATGAAAAGATAAAGATGGCGCTTTAGTTAGGTAAGTATAAGTAAATGGATAATAAATTACCATTACCTATCATTACGATTTTGTAAGTACAATCTTATGTACGCAAAAAAAAACTATTAATAGTGCAAGTAGTTCGTATATAAATAAGTTAGTAGTTTAGTAATGTAGGTTACATTAAAAAATCATCCATATAGGACAATACAATTATTATTATGGTAACGCCCTAGTAATTAATACTAAGGAATTTCACTAGGTAGAAGCCTCATGAAATGCTAGAAAATTTTGCTTCGTATTATATCGTCGTAGCGACGCCCTTGAACTTAAATTGCTGGTGATAATAGGTGACCACTTGACCCTAATAAATCACGTAAATTTGTAGGCACCTTCTCGCATTTATTTAATTTTTAAATGATCGTCAGATGTTTATAACAATGTTCGGTTTTTATGCTCATAAATCATTTGGAATTCGTACTTCGTTTTTTTTTAACATTATGAAATTAATTCAAATAAAGTCCTAGTCATTGTGAAGTGTCTCCTTTAAATGACGAAAAGACCACTAGATTGCAAACATGTAACGGAGTTTGACAGGGTTTGACACGACAAAGTATAAAAATACATACCTACCGCTTAACCGTCTGTCCCCTATTTCATCTATACTTATAATAAAACTGTAGAGAAGTCAATAGGCATGACGAATGATTTTGAAATTCTCTTCCGTAAAGACGGTACAGATTTACTGATTACGAAAAAACCTTTATTTCTATAAAAACTCCAAATTTGACGAAGATTAAAGCTAATTTTCTAATATTTTTTCAATGTGGCTCAAAAACAGCTCGCAGTGTCATGGCGTCGGGTCTGACGTCACCATATAGTAAATGTCAAATTTGTCAAATACGCGCCTAAGGACAATATAAACAAACATTGTTTAGTTTCGTGTATCGTGTAAGAAATGAATAATAGATGTTATAAGTGGTATGCAGTGTAAAAACACGTTAATAAAAACACCCGACAAGGTTTTTGTACATGTCCTTTGTAAGAGATTAATAAGACATCAATGGTTAAAGCTCGCACGGCGCAACCCGAACGAGGTTAGCACGAATGCACCACTTTATTTCTGTGAAGACCACTTTGATCTAAGTATGTTATCAATTATCATGTTCTGGTAGGTTTTAAACGTAAAATATTACGTAAACCAATAAAAAACCAATGAAATGCGTAACCTAACATAAATCATAACAACAAATACAATGACAGGACTGACAGGTGACAGCATGTTTACCAAATAGCGGTGAGGTGTATTTATCGTAACAGATACGCATAACAGATATTTATCTATGGAACATTGAGAACAACAGTTCTACAACTACGAACAACTACTAGTACGAAGTAATTTATTGTTTTTGGACATATTAATACCTACATTTAACATATCATTACCAACAACATAAACAAACCTTGTCGTTTTTTTTTAAATAAAATTTCAGAGAATAATACAACGCGTAGCTACTGAAAGAACCACAACTATTAATGAAGGAGGAAGCTCCAGCCAACAATCTGTGTTAATAATAATATTGTGTACAAATCAGATGAAGTTAAATCAAAGAATAACAGGTGTTATTTCAGAACAGATATTTGGAACTGTTATTCTAAGATAACAAGTATTAAATTTTACCTGTTACGACCCATCACTATTACCAAATCGTGACGTTTTGCGCTGTGATTGGTGTTTCAATCAGAATGGCCGATTGCTGTATTTTATAATTTTCATTTATTGAAAATCTTGTTAATCTTAATTTTCTTATGAAAATTAAATCGACGATTTAAATCCTTTTAATATGTATTTTTTCCCAAAATCATCAAATCTTATATTATTTGATACTGTCGTCACGCCTATTCTGTACATGAAATATATTTTCAAAATAACTATCAGGGGGTGATTAGTGATCGATACTGATGCCATAAATGCAATCAGTAAAATTTTTGTCTGTCTGTATGTTCGTTATAGAAAAAAAAACTACTGAACGGATTTTAACGGAACTTGGTACGATTATTTTTCATACTCCTGGGCAGGTTATAGTATACTTTTCATCACGCTACAAGCAATAGGAACAAAGCAGTAACGAGTTGTGATCGGAAAACGGGAGAAATTTTTATCTGTATGTTTGATCGCGCATCACGTGAAAACTATTGCATGAAATTAAATGCGGTTTTCACTAATGTCTTGCTAGAGGTCTAACTTAAAATTTAGGGACCATTTATGGAAGTCCGTTATTTTTGAAATCCGACATCAACGCGTGAGGCGCCGCCGGCACAGCTAGTAAAAAATATATGTCAGGGTTCAAATAAGTACTTTTACTACATTAAGTAATTTTTGGAGAGGTGTATAATAATTATACATACTCCCGGGTTGTCACAACCCACTCTGTAGAAAAGAAAACCCCTTTCGGTGATAGTCTTTTTGTTTAGGTATCATATCAAATTTATAATGCAAAAAAGAAGTATACCTAACTATTATCACAACCTACTTAATAAATAGTCTGATGATGAATTATCACTTCAGCCCATAGACATGGCAACACTTGCATAATCAAAAATCGCTCAATTCGCATGACTGGCTCGATGGCTCATTTGGTAGCGACCTCTGCCTTCTGAGCCAAGGGTCGTGGGTTCGATTCCCGCACAGTACAAACATTTGTGTTCATGAACATGTCTGTTTGTATTTAGTCTGGGTGTTTACTATGTATAATAAGTATTTATTTACAAACAAAAAGGTTTATAAGTAAGTTTATCAGTTGTCTAGTACCCATAGTACAAGCTTCGGCTTAGTTTGGGGCTAGACGGCGCTGTGTGACCCAGCGTGGCATGTGTTGGGTTATAGCGAATCTTCGCTCGAATTGAGCTGCCCGTCCGAGGAAGAACCTCCACCCTATATAATACCTCAGCCAAATGACTTCCGGGTCGTGTCTCTGCCGGTGAGTAGGGGTTCCGGAGCTCGCGGGGGATTAGGGTTGGGCCGGCAAGGCGGTGACAACTGAGAGATAACTGACCAGAGTCCCTCTCCGAAGTCTCCGACAACGTGGTGAAAATGTCCAATGTCTCGGAACAGGGTAGCGTACCACATAATCAAGCTCACCGAGAGGTACAGCCTCAAGGTGGTGCAAGTGTATGCACCGATCTCGGCACACTCGGACGGAACATAAAGTGGAAGAAATGTTCCATGACAATATCGAGGGCCCTCCACTGTACTACCAAGGCTCACTACAATGCCGTCATGAGGGATTTCAATGCTTAAGTGGGAGTACAGACTTGCAGCGAGGTAGGAGGATCTCAAGGTCAGAACTCTTTGGAGTTAGAAATCATAAGGGGCTCGTCAACTTTCTCGAACGTAAGGGGCTTTTTGATGAATTCATTTTTGAAGAAGCAGGCCCAAAGAAAGTTGACGTGGCAAAGCCCCGACTCTATGACAAGGAACGAGATAGACTTTATCATAGCGGACAGCTTGCATATATTCAGAGATGTGTCCGTGATCAACAGGTAGGTTTAACACCGGTAGCGATCACAGACTTGTCCGAGGCACTCTCTCTCACTCTGAATATCGACTTTAAAGCCAAACGAGTCCCCTTGATGAAGTCAAACACTGCAGCCTTCTCTGCTCCAAAGCCTGATAAGATCTGAAAAGTTTTAGTTTATAACCTGGATTACCGATAACCGATTCACTAACGTGGAAATCACAACTGACGTTAACCAGAATCTCCAAAATGTGGTTCGAGTCCTCAGGGAAGAAGGAACGAGGTTTTATCAACATACAGCGTACGGGTAAGAAGTCGAAACTTTCCGAAGAAACCTTGGAGCTATTGAGGCTACAATGTGTAGACCCAACCGTCACTGAATCGCGAGATCAATAAACTTGTGCAATGCGACCTCCGACGCTTGTATTGAAGATCTTTTTATAGTATCTCGATATAATGGCTTGCCTACGCCTGATGGAAAACGAAGAAGAAGCCTAGGTCGCTGTGACAACGGGTAAGTAACTGGTCAGTTACCAGTCAGTTGTATTCTGATCGAAAGAGCTATCGATAATCGGGGGTCTAAGGTATTTGTACAATCCCTCGGAAGAAGCCACCTGATCAAGCTGACCGCAGCTGTGAAGAAGTTGTTGCCTCTAAGCCGGTGGTCCTTCCGGAAGTGGAAGACTTCTACGACCGGTATATACGCTTCGCATGCATCTTGACCTGATCTCGAAAATGCGGGTACAATTCAACGAAGACTTGCCAGGAGTCATAATTGACAAAATCGAGGTCGCTCTTGGGCGCCTTAAAAATGGAAAAGCCTCTGGAGAGGATGGCGTTACAACAGCAACAAACCCGTAGTGAGGTAGCTTCAAAAGCTTTTAAATGCTGTCCTACTTGAAGGCAGAACTCTGGAGGCGTGGACTAGGAGTCTGGTTGGCCGGTTCAAAAAGGGAGATAAAACCCTACTGAAGAACTATAGATCCATTTCCCTTCGAAGCCACATCTATAAACTGTTTTCAAGACTGTTCACGAACCATCTCGCGCGATGGTTCAATGAATTCCAACCACCGAAATAGGCTGGGTTTCGGAGCGGATACGGCACCATGAACCACAATCCACACCGTTCGGTAGATTATACTGAAGATCGAGGAGTACACAGTCAGCAAACAAGACCTATTCCGTTGCAACGAGGAATGAGACAAGGGGATATCCTTTCCCCAAAGTTGTTCACTAATGTAATGGAGGATATGTTCAATGCGCTGAACTGGAAAGAACGTGGCATCAACATAAAATGGAATACATCTCTCACTTGCGATTTGCAGACGATATTGTCATAATGGCAGGATCTACTCCTCTATGCGCATCGGCCTATGGATGAACTTGCAGAAAACCACCGAACAAACCGATTGCAGTACACGGCGCCGTCCTCGAAGTTGTTCAAAAATCCTCAGCAGACATTGCAGCGTTCGGGAGACTACGTCAAGTCTTCACATCGTCGATTCCACAGTTCGTAAAGACGAAAGTCTTCGATCAGGGCGTTCTATAACCGGTATAACATACGGAGCCGAACTTACGGTAAATCTTAATCCACAAGTTAAAGGTTTAGGTTCCAGCGAGTTATGGAAAGGGCTATGCTCGGTCTCTCTCGCTCGGCATGTCTCTCTGCGGGATCGAATCCGAAATAAGGTGATCCGGCAGAGAACCAAAATCACGATATTGCTCACCGGATTAGTAAGCCGAAGTGGCAGTGAGCTGGCCACATCAGCCGCAGAACCAATAACCGTTGGGGTAAACGAGTTCTGGTGTGGAGACCGCGTCTCAGCAATCGTAGTGTTGGACGCCCTCAGGCCAGTTTGAGTGACGTTTTGCGCGGGACGGCTGGCAAGTGCTGGATGCTAGAAGCCCAGGACTAATCAAGTGGGAGAGAACATTGGGAGAGGCCTATGTCTAGTAGTGGACTAATAAAGGCTGATGATAAACATGATGAAGCTCAGCCAGTTATGTATAAATGAAAAGAAAACCTCCTAAACTAAAATAATTCATAATACATAACCGTTAAAGGACGTAACAAATGCAACGCGTTGCAACATAAACGCTAATCCAAGCGACTTACGTATTAACACCTTACCAAATATTGGAGAGCTCAAGGAGTCAATCTTCTTAATTTCACGTTTTGGTCAATGATGTTAATGCCGATGTAATAAATAATAGTATTAAGAAAAGTACTACCACCAATCAGTATAAAAAATGAGTAATCTTAAGGACTAAGTTAAAGTGATCTTAAGGACATAATTTATTACTTAAAATTAATGCAATATGACTCAAGCGACGTCACACACTATCCTAGAGTCGAGCACAAATGGCTCAAGCGACAAAATTCTTTAGAATGGTAGAATGCAAAATGGCTTAAAATCCACAGTAATAAAGTTTAGGTAAACTAAAACAGCCTAAGTTTCATAAGTCCATAAATTGCTTGAATTTTATGTCACTTGGACCCTTGCCCGAAAAAATTAGGACCATTTTTGCGAGGGGGTCAAGCGCCAAAAAAGTGCTTGGAAAAAATTGAAACCCAGCTCAAACGATAGAGAAAAAAATCCTGATTCCAAATATGTATATAACTCAATATCGCCAAAAATGTCGCTTGGATCAATTAGCCTTGGAACCGTCGATATATGAACTTTACCGGCTTATCAGACAACACAGTCACTACTTTCAGACATACGCCGATAAACCCGGCCGCTACACATCTCGCCGCGAAAATAATATAGTTGCACCCCCTGTTCGTCTTACAATATTTAAAAATGGCTCATATTATATGGCGATCAAGGTATAATAATTAATCATTTACCTAAATCAATAAAAGCCCTTCAAAATGCAACATTTGAAAAGAAGCTAAAGCCATCCTTCTAGAAAATCCGTTTTATAGTTTAAAAGAGTACTTTCAAACAAAAATGCCAGACAAAAAATATTAATTTTATTAACATTTTCATTTCATTTCTAGTTTTTAAGCATTTACAAATTTGTATGTTTCACAACGCCTTGAAAAGGTTAATTTGTAGCAGACCAATACCATCTAGAACCACACAATTTATTGTTGTACTTATATTTTGTTACAAATTTGAGTGAATAAATGAATATGAATAGGTATGATCTCCCACAAGAATGGCGAAAATCTTGGGACGCATTACCCTTGGAAGGATCTGATACCGGACCCTACTATCAAGCCCCCCGGCTTTAACAGCTGCCGTACAGTATGGTCAAGGGTAAACCGGTTCAGAACCGGATACGAGAAATGCAACTACCATGTCCACAAGTGGGGTCTCAGGGACGCGCCGGATTGTGATTGTGGGGCTCTGGATCAGACCACTATACACATCGTAGAGGAATGTCCTCTTCGTTGTTTTCCTGGAGGTATGCAGGAGCTCCATGAGCTCACTCCGGCCGCGTTAAATTGGCTTCGCCAACTGGATACTAGCTTTTGAGGACTCAAGCAGAAGTAAGCCATACGACATGATGATGATGAATGGAACAATAAATTTGTTGTAAAAAGATGTACTTTTTTGCAGAAATAGGCTCTATTAGCGTATTAAATAATCCAAAATTTAAATTGAATTTTTTAAATGTCACTTATGAAATACGTCCATTTATCTTTAATAGCAGGAATCTATGAAATTTAACGTTTCATATCGGCCTGTTAGCGTGCGGAAAAACGTTAGCATGTATAACCGCCCTTGTACCTGTTAAGTATTCTTGTTCATTTTTTAGGTCGTTTATTTTTACAAACAACCTCACTCATGTATGACTGTTCACACCTGCTCTATTTATTTAAGACCGAAAATGAATGTACGGTCCTCATCCTTGTTTAAACTTTAAACTACCTATTCAAATTCAAATTATATTTATTTGGAACAAAAACGATTTAAATCAAATACAATTAAACGTTAACAATTGTGATAGTCTAAGACTGTGTTACAACTGTTAGCGCCCACCTCCTAACTAACCTCTACCTACAAGAATAAGAATTAAAAGATAAGACTACAAAGCAGAGATTTTATTCTTGATTTTCATTCCTTTTTCACCTATTCATTATAAGATATCGATTACCAGAGCATTTATTAATAAACGGGTGAAGATGAACGATACCATTTAATATTAAATAGGTAGCTGACCGTCTCCTTTGACAAGATTGAAAAATACTTTCTGAAATAAATTATGGAATATCAAGACACGAGAGAGCGTGTTAGCCAAGTTCCAGCGGCTGGACAACTGGCAGATTAAACCTACACGATAATTATTATTCATCGATAAATAATTGACATGTTCAATTTTAAATAAAAGCTAGTTTAGCGAAGTCATGAGTACCTAATAATATGAATTATTCATTTCAATTTAAAAAGACAATAGTAGTTTTACTCATAAAAATGTGTAAATATTACGTACCGGTAGTAGCGCCTACGCGACAAGTTGAGATGGCAGTCGGGGTATGGGTATACTTACCACGTGCATCCCGCGCAAACCTTGTGACGTCACATTTTATATAATGCACGAGTCTGCTTCGACCACAGTTATCGTTCGATGTGGACTTTGATACAGAATTGTTCCTTTTTTCCCGATTATAGCTATATCCTCCAGATGCCCTAAGAAGCAAACAACTGAGAGGCCTATGTCCAGCAGTGAACTGCAATAAGCTGATGATGACGCGTATGTTAATTAAAGATACTAGGCTACTTCAGTCACATGACAAGCATCATGGATAGGAAGGTATGTATAATCGATTAAACATATCAATTAATAGGTAGGTAAGTACCAATATAGTATTTTTTAAACTGTAATGGAAAAGTGTCTCATATACGAGTATAACAGGAGAATGATTTTCAATTTCACGACACTGTTAATGGAATTATACTGTAACAAAAACAACTCTTGACTAGTTTCTTACGGTTTTTGTCATTTGAAAGTCTCCTGGTATCATCGCGTAATTAACTTAATTTCTATTAAGGAAGACGAAACAGAGTGAGTTGTCTGATGGAGAACTTTCTGCATCACTTAAATACAGGTAAATATAAAGAAAATGGGTCGAGACCGCATGAAAACGTAGGTACACCTACAATAAATAACTGTTATTTCATCGTCATCGACAGCCTATTGCAGTCCACTGCTGGACATAGGCCTCTCCAGTTATTCGCCACTTAGGGCAAACATTTGGACTATATACCCATAATCGCCACGCTGGGCAGGCGGGTTGGCGATCGCAGGGCGTAGCTTCTTGCTCCGGTGACGCTGCTGCCCGTCATCGGTCTATGATATTTAGCTACGCCTTCTATCGTGATGGTTATACCGCCACCAGTCGGTTTGCCAGAGCCTCGTTGAATCTTCCTATTTGTTTTGTTATGTTAACAAGCAGGCAAGTTTAAACAGGAAAGTTTTAGTTGTTCATCTTCTTTTGTTTTGAAAAGTTATGGTTGTGGTTAGGGTCTCCTCACATTTATCGACGCGGAATCGGCTTAAGCCGAGTGCGTATCACCATTCTACGTTAACTTACAATACGTTTTGTCGTCGGCCGGAGTCGCGGACGCGCGGACGCGATGTCCGAGCCGAGCCGATGCGAATGGTATTAGTAACTAACACCCCTAATCATAGATATTAATACTTTTTTTACCGGCGTTAGCGGATTCCGCGTCGATAAAAAAAAATTGGGGAGACCCATAATGTTATTCGTGCGCATCATATACAAGCATGCATCATGCAAGCAAGTAAGTATGCAGCATAGCGCATACCTACTACAGGTGAGCATGGAATTTCATCTCCACTCCACCGGTCGCTACGAGAATGTAGCCTTTTTTTCCCTTACGTAGGCAACAAACCTCAGTCACTCTCGCCCGCACGAATGCCCGTGACTTGTTATAGCCGGACGGGTCCTGCTCTCTATAGCACACTAATACAATGGGCAAACCACACGTTCACATTACTTTTCTTTCATTCATTCTGCCAAGTTTCTTTCCGGTGTCCTCTCTGTAGAATACTGCATTCCGAACTGATAGCAGAATTTGTATTTTATTAATTCATGTTGTTCCATGTTCCATTGTTAATATTGGACATACATAAATAAATACCTATCTAGATTTATAAGGCCTTACCATGTTAAAATCCAATTCAAACTAGAGAAGTACCCTGAGAACACTCTGCCCTGGGGATGAAACAATATATCGTTAAGGTTTCGCCTACGTTATCTAATTGGACATGTTGTTGAGCGTAGACTAAAATATTGTATTGTGTACACTCTGAGAGTGTAATAAATAATAGGCATGATTACTATTTTTTGTTTTGGATTAATTTTGATACATCACCCAATTATAGAAACACTAGCTGTGCCGGCGGCGTCGCACGCGTGGATATCGGGTTTCAAAAATAACGGACTTCCATAAAATGGTACCTAAATTTTAAGTTAGACCTGTAGCAATACATTGGTGACAACCGCATTTAATTCCATGCAATAGTATTCGCGTGATGCGCGATCAAACATACTGATAAAAATTTCGCACGTTTTCCCAACACTTCCCGTCACTGCTCTGCTCCAATTCATTGTAGCGTAATGAAAAGTATACTATAACCTGCCCAGGAGTATGAAGAATGATCGTACCAAGTTTCGTCAAAATCCGTCCCGTAGTTTTTTTTTTCTATATCGAACATACAGACAGACAACAATTTTACTGATTGCATTTTTGGCATCAGTATCGATCACTAATCACCCCCTGATAGTTATTTTGAAAATATATTTCATGTACAGAATTGACTTCTCTACAGATTTATTATAAGTATGTAGATATAGATAGTTAGTATATAGATAGAAGATAGAAGAAGAAGATTGGTGAAAGAATTACTTCGCTTGTATGAAAAGTCCCCGAGCTATCACAATTTCAAAATATTGCGCGTATTGCGTAGTGTTTTGTATGCCGTTTAAGAAGCTTGTTCGATGGCTATATTATATAGTGCGTTTATATATGTTTTAATTAATGTACCTTAAACAATGTTATAATGATTTTTGATTAATTTTACACTTTTGAAATTGACTTTCCCGATGAACTTTGAAGGCCTATCGCGCTCTCATTTTGCAAAATATTTCTGTTGTGATTTCTCAAAGCCTCCGTATTAGCCAAGTATTTTTCCTCCATTTACATAAAGCAAATTTTTTTAAAACACTTTAAAGGTTTCACCCTAAACACATCAACCTGTAAATGATACCGGACGCGGCAGGGTTGGAAAATATACCGGATTGCGCATCTCTATTCAAAACTTCATCACAGAGTTCTTGAACAATTTGAAAAGCGTTATTTTCGAATGTAGGTAAATGTAAGTACTCTTCCATTGGAGGTAAGGTAAGGTTAAAGATAAATAAATACGAGTAATCCAAGACACGCCACGCTTGGCCACACATCACTATCTAGCCCCAAACTAAGCCGAAGTTTGTACTATGGTTACTAGACAACTGATAAACTTACATACTTTTTTTGTAAACAAATACATTATACTATACATAGTAAACACCCAGACCCAGACCAATACAAACAGAGATGTTCATGAACACAAATGTTTGTAGGTAGGTACTGTGCGGGAATCGAACCCACGACTTGGCTCAGTAGGCAGAAGTAACTACTAAATGAGCCACCAAGCCACTCAAATTCAAGCATTTTATCCGTAAGGGATGAAAATCAACCATTACACTGCACACCTTATAATGATACAATGTCATAATACAACTTTTAACAGCAAAAGCAAAATCAAATCAATTATGTTAGATTACACTCGAATGCTTGTCAGTCAGAGAATGTAATTTTCGAAATGTAATGTTCGAAATCGAATCTATGTTACAATTAAATGCTCCTGGTGAAAGAGCACCTTAAAATTGTTTAACACAGTATTCAGTTACATGTTAAACACTTAGTAACGTTAGTCAAATAGTATACGAGATTGCGTCGAAAACCACTCCAATTTTACCTTTTCACATGAGTGAGCTCAAGAAATGTACAGGCAAAAGTCATCAGGGGGCAAGACATCTCACCGCATAATCGGGAGCTCGTCGAGCGCAGTTGTTTAGCGCAGTCCGGAGGCTAAACACTGAGGGCTCTTGGCCGGATTACTTTGTCCTCGGCGGTCAGTCCCTACCGATGAAACACCAATTATCACTACGTACGGCTGGCCTTTGAAACTCTTACAGACTCCTCACTTAAGAGTGTTACTGTATTTTATTGTGTGTTAATTATATTGAGAACTTTCTACCGATAACAAAACAATCTTTTATATAAAAACTAGCTGTGTCCCGCGGCTTCGCCCGCATTCATGTAGGTTGGTCACAGAAATGTTTTATAAAGAGACAAAAAGTTGCCTATGTCTTTCTCCATCTCTTGAACTCATCACTATGTGAAAAATCACGCCAATTTGCTTTTCCGTTTTGTTGTGAAAGATTAAGAAACAAAGTGGCACACACAAACTTTTAACCCTTATTTTACCACTTTAAGTGTTAAAAATTTAAAAAGCTGAAACACGTAATTTTTTATTTTGTTATTAAAGACCAAATTCGAAATTTGAAGGCTTAAGCTTTAAAAATTAACAAAGTTTCATACAAACTTTCAACCCCTAATTAACCCCTTAGGGGTACGAGTTTCCAAAAGTCAGAAAAGCATCATTATTTTTTTTTGTTTTATAAGCCTGAATACAAAGTTTATAAAAATTATTTCAAAAATGATAAAGTTTCATATAAACGTTTAACCCCTATTTCACCCATTTAGCGAATAAATTTCGAAAAATCCCTTCTTAGCGGGCGCCTACGTCATAAATGTTACCTACATGCAAAATTTCGTCGCATTCGTTTCAGCGGTTTCGGCTCTGCGTTGCTCGTTCAGTCAGGACATGTTCTTTTATATGTATAGATGAATACCAGTACGTTAGTCTCGCTAAATCTCGAGAACGGCTGCAGCGATTTCGCTAATGAGTGGTTCGAAGTTAGCCGGGTTAGCTAGTCTAATATAAAGATACCAAATGTACCTATCTAGACATTTTGAAAGTTGACGAACGATAGATAAATGATGAAATGAGAGTGAAGTAAGATGCCAACTAATATACTTATAGATACTACATGATGCCATTCGTTATCATGATAAGCTGATGTTATCGTTTTATGAATAAATGGTATAATATGAATAAATAAATAACCCAAGACATGCCACGCTGGGCCACACATAGCCATCTAGCCCCAAGCTAAGCCGAAGCTTGAACTATGAGTAGGTACTAGACAACTGATAAACTTACTTAGATACTCTTTTTTTTGTAAATAAATACATATTATACATATGAATGGTATGTATGTTTTTATAAATACGAGTATTTTTCTAAGCAATTAATTGTCTAGAAAACTTTGGTTTTGTATATTTAATAAGGCCAGGTAGGTAAGTAGGTACCCAATGTGGGAACATATCTATTTATTTTCACATAGTAAATGACGTACTAATTGTATGTTTTTGGCAAATTAATTCTTAATTGCAGGGAACTGAATAGTTTACCTTTTTCAACGGAAGTTCGGTGCCCATAGTGCAGAGTTTCGTAACATCAATCCGACCTCAAATTGAACCTATCATCATCATCAGCCTTTGACAGTCCACAGCTGGACATAGGCTTCTCCAAATGTTCGTCACTTTGATCGATCAAATTCAACCTATAAAATTACGATATTTCAATAGGTGTCTAACAACATTTTAGTCAATGTACGAGTAATATTCACTTACTCGCATAATTTGATAATGTAGCTGAAATTCACGTCGAGTTACGGGTTATTAGTTAAGATAGTATCTGTGTGTAGTACTTTGTAGAGCTAAATAAATAAACTTATTGTTATTAGAATCATTTGGTTGCAACTAAGGTTCTTCCGGGTAGGTTCGTAGGAAAATAGATTTTATAGCCTAAGATAAAATAAGATTGCGCTAGTACTGGCCTTACTGTTACCTATTCTTGACTATGCAGACGCATGCTATTCAAATCTTAGCGAAGCACATCTCGACAAGCTTGAACGCCTCCAAAACTTCTGCATTCGTATTGTCTTCGGTCTACGAAAGTATGATCATGTCTCGGAATTTCGAGCTCAGTTAAAATGGCTTTCTATCCGTCGTCGCCGCGATCTCCACGTCTTGTCACTGCTATTTTCGGTATTGTTCAATCGTCGATCACCCTCTTATCTCAAGGAGCGTTTCCAATTCTTGCAGACCACCAAGGAACACAGCGTGCGATCATGTCGTGATCTCAAATTAAATTTCCCTCCCCATCTTACAAAATCCTATTCCCAATCTTTCACTGTACATTCTATACGACTTTGGAACTCCTTACCCCTTTCTATTAGACAATCCCAAAACCTTCCAGCGTTCAAGTCTCGCGTTAATTTCTTTAATACTATAATACATTACTCTATATACTCTGTCCTTTACTCTTCTATCTAGTGTCTTCTTTTTCCTTTCTTCAAGCTGTTTAGTTTTACCGAGTCCATAGTATTATATGTAATATTTGGTTATTATGTTTGTATTAAATGTGTATTAATAGATTCTATTTATTTGTATCGTTTATTTATTTAAAATATCATTTAAATTATCTTAATTGTATCAGTTCTGCACTACTTTACCCCTCTCTTCAGCATATATCCTCTACCTGAAGGTTGTCTGGAAGAGATCGCTTTCGGCGATAAGACCGCCTACATTGTACTACTATATCTGTATAACATCTTTTTCCTGTATATGTTTTATTTTGGTGCAATAAAGAGTATCTATCTATCTATTGGGATCTTAGGCTATTAGTAAAATCTTTTTTTTTATACAACGACCTCCACTGAGATGTTACTTGATGAAACTTATTTTATATTTAATTAAATATGGCCATCATCGTAGTCATTTAGAAAAAAAAGGGTTACTTTTCGCTAAACACTCCAGAAATATACATGTAGTCAACTATATTAAAGAAGTAGCCCAGCAATAATAACCTACAGCTCACCTAGTCTTCTTGAGCCATGAACCGATTACACACTCACTGGTTTCGGCACAAAGCAAAATATATGAGTGTGCAATAACGCTCATCAGTTCAGGTCGGCTCCCGCTCGATTTGGCAAATTGCTTCGGGAGCCGATTCATGCCCGACCGAATTAACCATTAATTCAATTATCAATCACGCCCACCGCAGCAGACACGTGTTTCATTCATATTATCACAATATAGTGTTTTCAGGCTAACACCTCCATGTATTGACTAGTGATGTGTAGCCTCCATGTATTGATCCGCAGATACGGATCTTTATTTTCATACTCGATGTCCGCCCTCGAGACATTAAAGGGATAATAATAGGCTATTATGGCTAAAATTTATAATTATTAGTTTATTCAAAAATAAAAGACACGTATTTTTTTATTTGTAAATTAGGCTAAAAATTACATAGTTATAGCCCGTCGAAATGACGCGTGACGTCACTAGGTGAGGCATTTTTACGGGAGCGAGTGACGTCAAAGACTCCCACTACTAACATTTGATGGCTTGTATCATTGCTATTGTTTATTTGAATAAAAAAAGGAAAAATACGTGTCTTTTATTTTTGAATAAGCTAAAAGACGGACTTATTACAATTTTTTGCCATAATAGCCTATTATTGCCGCCGCAACTACGAACGTTTTAGTCGAATAATAATTGCAATAAAAAGGTGCCATATAGGTATTAAATTTAAAGGAGTAAACCATAGCCTCAACGGAATCACAAAGTTTTAATTCTACCTAATCACGTATGCTCGTTTATCGCAATTTATGCTTTCAATTGAAAAGTAATGTAAAAGCAGCATTCGGATCTGTGCAGTCGCGACTCGGCAGCCGCGGTCCCGCAACTGCGACCGTGGTCGCATCGCACCGCTTCGTAGGGAATTGTATGGGATATGTATCGATGCAAACGACCACTCTTCCGTTTAATTGTCGTTTTATCAGGCTTTGCTAGCTGCCTTCATCAATTCTGGAATCGATTTTATTCCTCTTTGATGGTAGTAAGACCAACATTATTTCATCATCTTCTTCTTAGTACTTTATCAGTCCCTTCACGCGTCCTCGCTTTCGTATACCTACTTAAATTGTCAGACATAGTTAATGTTCGACCCACGACTGGAATGCACAAGCGTCACGCTGACTGCTCTTTGACTACTGCGTGCAGCAGTCGCTGCCCGGGTCGCGGACGCTGCTATACGAAGGCTTGTACTGGCCTTACTGTTACCTATTCTTGACTATGCAGACGCATGCTATTTAAAATCTTAGCGAAGCACATCTCGACAAGCTTGAACGCCTCCAAAACTTCTGCATTCGTATTGTCTTCGGTCTACGAAAGTATGATCATGTCTCGGAATTTCGAGCTCAGTTAAAATGGCTTCCTATCCGTCGTCGCCGCGATCTCCACGTCTTGTCACTGCTATTTTCGGTATTGTTCAATCCTCGATCACCCCCTTATCTCAAGGAGCGTTTCCAATTCTTGCAGACCACCAAGGAACACGGCGTGCGATCATGTCGTGATCTCAAATTAAATTTCCCTCCCCATCTTACAAAATCCTATTCCCAATCTTTCACTGTACATTCTATACGACTTTGAAACTCCTTACCCCTTTCTATTAGACAATCCCAAACCCTTCCGCTGTTTGACTACTGCGTGCAGCAGTCGCTGCGGACGCTGCTATACGAAGGCTTGTGGCAGCGCCGCACAGCAGCGACAGTGGGTCGCGGCTGCTAGTCGCCACTGCCGGGTCTCGGCTGCTTGAATCTGAATGCTACCTTCTCCCTAAGAATCTTCCTCAGATCTTCCTTATCCCTAAGAATTTTGAAATGACTACGACGATGGCCACATCGTCCTTGTCAAAATGACCAGACTCCCTTAATAAGTGAGCGGATGGCTCTCACGCCATAATGTTCCTCAGACTCTTGTATTTGCGTATACTAATACAGATCCGGTACAACACTAATATCAACATCAATTAAGTAATTTCGGACATTGTGTACGGACCTAAAATGTGTATTTTTGGAGAATTTTTATACTAAATTTTTTACAGCACAATCCAATTTATGAATTGGATTACTCTTGCTATACATTTCCGTTGATATAGCGTGTTGGGTTCTATTATATAGAAATGTCAGGTGATGTTTTTGATAGAGCACTTGATGTGATACACTTAATTATATTATGTAATGCAAGAATTCATGGTGCGAATGGCTTAGCTATGGAACTCCTTACCAGAGTCCGTGTTCCTCGAGGGGTATAATCTACAGATCTTCAAGGCGAGAGTGAATCGGTTTTTGTTGAGTGACCGCACTCCACCTATCTAACATCAGGCGAATTAGGGTCAAGCGCTACCAATATTGAATTAAAAAAAGTTCAATTACCAATATAATAGGTAAGAAGTCACAAAGCCTTTACATAACAATCGCTTAATTTTAATACATATTAAAACCTATATAGCTCAACAGCTTACTATTATTTCATGCAAAGAGTTGTTTGCGATCAAGAAAATGGTAATATGACAGGCTCGGTGGCTCATTTGGTAGTGACCTCTGCCCTCTGAGCCAAGGGTCGTGGGTTCGATTCCCGCACAGTACAAACATTTGTGTTCAAGAACATGTCTGTTTGTATTGGTCTGGGTGTTTTCTATGTACAATATGTATTTATTTACAAAAAAAAATGTATCTAAGTAAGTTTATCAGTTGTCTAGTACCCATAGTACAAGCTTCGGCTTAGTTTGGGGCTAGGTGGCGCTGTGTGGCCCAGCGTGGCATATCTTGGGTTATTATTATTATTAAATGAAGGATAAAAAAGTCTAATTTGTGCTTCTTAAATTTGAGTTAGCAACGTGGAGAAAGCACAAGAAATTTTAACTGCGTTGTAAAATCTGCAACCATATTAAAATTTCATGGCCACTGTAACAATAAAAATCTCTCGAATACACACAACGCACAAGCCACCCGCTTTTCTCCTTCTTTATCTCTGGGTGGAGTAAGTGCAACCATGTTGTATTAATTTTTTAACCTTAATAACTTGAGGCAGCTTTTTATTAAAACTCCAAAGGTGACTTCCCACCAGAGGGGCGAAGCGAGGCGAGGAGAGATGAGAATTTGATATTTGTAAGGCATAATTTCAATTCCCTCCTCGCGCATCTTTAGTGGCAATAGTGTGGATGGACGAGGCGAGGCGTGAATTGAAATATTTGTTTGTGTAAAAATTAACCGTAGTAATCCCGATATAGAGTATAATAATGAACTTTGCACAGTATTTTTGTTTGTTGCTATACTCTATTTTTTCACGACCTATCGGATACCCATTCTCTTAGCAGCCAGACTATAATAGATATCGCGAGCCCGCGCGAGCTCGCAAGATCGATTTTTGGTGGAAAAGGGTAAGATCGATTTCAATTCTCGCCTTGTCTCGTCTCGCCTCGTCTCGTCTCATCTCACCTCGCCTCTTTGGTGGAAAATCGGCTTAAGAGGTGACCAAACTTTAAATTCAAAGAAACCAAAATTGATCAACTTTAACACTTTGTATGATGTACCACACGATGTAAGTATATCATGTGGTACGTCCTGCCGAATAACAAACGAGTCGCTCTGGCAAGCGACTGATGGCAGTTTAACCATCACCGATTGACGTCGTATCTAATTGTAACACCACAGGCCGATGACGGGGCAGCGTCATTGGAACGAGGAACTACCCTGCGATCGCCAACCTGCCTGCCCAGCGTGGCGTTTGGGTTAAGCCCCCAAGTTTTTGCCCAAAGTGGCGACCTTTATCAAGCAGTGGCCTGAGATAGGCTGATGATGGTGAATACTTAATGTAAAGAAACAAACAGAAGTTACATTAGTTACCTACTGACACAGTAAATATCTCATTTTCCCACAAAGTACTCCGTCGATAGGCTACCCCCCCCCCCTTCTCGCTCCATGCTTCCCGTTATCGGTTTGTGGTATTTGGCTACGCCTGTGGCTGTCGACCATGGGACTTCTTGAGATTTCAACCTCTCAGCCATTAGTTACATTTACTCACTCGGCGAAACACCCGTGAAGTGACTTCGGTCGTGTTTCGTGATCAAATAACCAGAGTTGTCTTACCCGAACTAAAAACCGACACGCGAGGCAAGGAAGTTAAATAAATAAATAACCCAAGACATGCCACGCTGGGCCACACAGCGCCACCTAGCCCCAAACTAAGCCGAAGCTTGTACTATGGGTACTAGACAACTGATAAACTTACTTAGATACATTTTTTTTTGGAAATAAATACATATTATACATAGAAAACACCCAGACCAATACAAACAGACATGTTCATGAACACAAATGTTTATACTGTGCGGGAATCGAACCCACGACCCTTGGCTTAGAGGGCAGAGGTCACTACCAAATGAGCCACCGAGCCTGTCAGTTCCTCATAAAGCGTACAGTTAAAGATCGCCAACCATCGAGATGATGAGGATGGCATTGCAATCGGTTACGTGTGAAGAAACCCAGCTGCAGGCAGTATACCAAACAATTCTTCAGAACATTCCCCATGATGGATGCGGTAGAGGATGCACATGAATGCAACGTCTCTTTGCTTAATGCCACAGGCACATTATAGTCGGCTCGACTCGCAGTCGACTATAATAGGCCTGTTGTCGTAAAAAATGTAATTAGTCCGTCTTATAGATTGTTCAAAAATAAAAGACACGTATTTTTTCATTTGTAAATTCCCGCTGAAATAACGCGTGACGCCAGAGAGTGGGAGTTTTTTCGCCACTGAGTGACGTCAAAGACCTCCACTCCCACATTTTGATGCCTTGTATCTTTGTTATTTTTTGTTTTAATGAAAGAAGGAAAAATACGTGTCCAATGTATTTTTATAATCTAAAATACGGACTAAATATAATGTATTTTGACCCTGGAAACATCCCTATTATAGGGCAGGGTCAAGTCATCGACGATACGAACAGCCCTGGATTCGGTCAAATGGAAGGAGTTGATACTGGGGTACTCCAGCCCAGAGGTGGGAACAGTATTCCATATGTGAGCGGACCTGTGCTCTATAAAGTTACTTACTTAATACTGCACTATCTCCGTCTATAACTTTCACTAAGGTAAAATCGAGGATAAATGCATAGATACAATGTTTGAATACTAAGTCCTCAACTTGTGTTCAGTGTTTAACTAATTATTCAGCTATCTTCACACGAAATATATTTGTAAAGTTAGATAAGCTGCTACAACAATATGATATGCTTACCTAGGTAGGTATAATACAAATTTAATACTTACTAAAAGTAAATATGATATATCTGGGCAATCTGCTAACTTTGTGGAAGTACTAATTTTATTCATATACTAGTTGTGCCAGCGGCGTCGCACGCGTGGATATCGGGTTTCAAAAGTAACGGACTTCCATAAAATGGTACCTAAATCTTAAATTAGACCTCTACATACAATACATTGGTGAAAACGGCATTTAATTCCATGCAATAGTTTTCGCGTGATGCGAGATCAAACATACAGATAAAAAATCTCCCGTTTTCCCAACACTTCCCGTCACTTCTCTGCTCCTATTGATTGTAGCGTGATGAAAAGTACACTTTAACCTGCCCAGGAGTATGAAGAATATTCGTACCAAGTTTCGTTAAAATCCGTCCAGTAGTTATTTTTTCTATAACGAACATACAGACAGACAGACAGACCGACAGACAGACAAAAATTTTACTGATTGCATTTTTGGCATCAGTATCGATCACTAATCACCCCCTGCTAGTTATTTTGAAAAAATATTTCATGTACAGAATTGACCTCTCTACAGATTTATTATAAGTATAGAAGATATAGATAAAGTTTTAATACAAATTAATTCAATGTAAAATCCGCTATAAAATTGGTATGGCCGCGGATGATGAATATTTACGTGTGTGAATAAACGAGTAAGTAATAAATTTTATTATGGTCTCCAAATGTTTTAAAGCCACTTATTTTTTACTTTTAAAGATTTTTCCCCTGGTATTACAAATTTTAAACGACATTTTAGCAACACTTTAAATAAATACCAACGAGGACGCTATGGCACGTGGTCAAAATTGGAACTAACGTCTCGTTCACATACAATTTGTCACTTTTGCCTTTACGTAACGTCTAGTGTCTACACTATAAAATACTCATGTGCATTGACCAACTACTCATATTATCATGCTTACTAAATATTCATATGCAAGTGCTTATTATTAATAAAGCCCAAGGATGGTTCATCTACCCTCTAATATGTTGGGATAATCAGAATTAAAAGTTAAAAGAGTAGATAAATTAAAATTTACATTCTTATCTGCCTGAGGAGAAATATGCAAACACAGATTGATGGACAAATAAATTTCAAAGGAAAGCTTGTAACAAGTTAATGTATTTTCACATAAAATGTTGGTCTAACGAAACCCTAGCGGAATAAAACGAAACCCTAGCGGAATAAATGACGTAAAAGTAAGTATAACACTAGAAAGCACGCAATTGAAAACGTTCAGTCGAACAATCAAGATAGCGGGGCATTGTTAGCCACGGTGTACCAGAACATCATTATCGTCAGCGAAAGTCTCCGCTTACGCGGGAAGAAACAGCGGACAGACGCAAATAAGATTATTATCATATAATAATATTTTGTTTATTGTTTATTTCGAGTCGCATTGTTCTATCTTTAAGACGTAAATAATACGTAAAATAAAAATAGAACATTGAGGAAAATAATTACGACATCATGAAGGAGGTTTATTATTTGCAGAACCCCTATCCATTACATCGAAACACGTTGAGTGTCTCCCCAGATTTAATAAATTTAAGTGAAATTCTGGAAAAAAAAGATTTACACTATAGTTCTATTACTCTAGAAATTATAATTCTAGCGTTTTAATTGGCTAGTGGCCTGTCAGTGACCTGTCAGTCACTATTTTCTTAACGCGAATGAACTATAGTCAGAATTTTTTGACTCGAGGTGTTATCGGGGTGCAAAAAAATTATCTTTTTGATGTATGTTTTGTCGCTTTATAGCTATATCACCCAGGATAAATCATCAACAAAATTGGCAACCATTGTTTTCTTGGGATTGAGTCACAATTTTTTTTTAAATCTTCACTTATCATCGTCATACCTAATATATTTAATACTCCTACTTCAAACATATCATTTGATACTTCAAATCGTGATAATTATGTAATAGCTATTTATGAGTTTGTACCTACAGTGTTCTAATGCTTTCCTGATCGAACGTCAGCCCCGGCGAACATTTCTCAGCGACCAAAATACTCTGACGATATTATGACAATGTACTTTTATTCTCTCAGTTTAAGACCGAAAGAATGGGTCAACAGTTTGTCGCGACCAATCAGGCTAAAGTCCACCTATTTAAAGTGATTTATGATGTACTACGTTGTATACCTACCCACACCACAATACCTACGTGGTATATTCCATAATAAATAGTTGGCAAAACAGTACCTACCTATCTAATTTTGGATACACTGGTCACTGATCCAGAATAGGCTTGTTGCCGTAATAAATGTAATTATCTTAGAATATCATAGATACGTTTCTTTTTTCATTTGTAAATTAGACTAAAAATCACAAAGATATAGCCCGTTAAAGTTACACGTGATGACACGCCGTGTGGCATTTTGTCGCACAGAGTGACGTCAAAGACTCCCACTCCTACATTTTGATGCCTTGTAGTAATGTATCTTTGTTATTTTTTGTTTAAAAACGAAAACATACATGTCCAATATATTTTTATAATCTAAAATGAGGATTAAATATAATGTAATTATTTTGACCCTGGAAACATCCCTATGTAGTAAGGTAGTTTTCGAGTATAATTTTCAAAAAATAACAATGATTATTTATCATTATTAAAACCTATTTTGAATACTGTAATATAAATCCAACAAACCCTAACCATGATCGTATGCAAGTAAACTAAAGTAAATATATTATAAGTGGGTATATTTATGAGTAGGTACTTTATCTCTTAAGTCAACTCGATGTACGTACTGGTTTGTTACCTATAAATTTTTGTCTTTCCTAATGGAATGTCAGAATCCTAACATTATCGTAGATTCTGACATTATTTTTCAAAACTATGTAAATTGTTTATGCTGTCCAACATTCATGCTTTGTAATAGCTCCAGACTCCATTGAACCCGCTTAAGGTTTGGATCGAATAAAAAAACTGAATTGAACGGAAATGAAATAACGCCAACCGGTTTTTCTCAGGCGCATTGGGAGGCAAGCTTGAGCTTTTATTTTTTGTTTGTCGCCGAGCCAGCGGTTCCCTTTACAATGAGCAGGTATTAGAACGACTTTCTACACAAATACAGCCACAATCTAAAACCTTCAAAGCGAAAAAATGAATTTGGCCGAAGCATTATTTATTTATTTAATCTTTATTGCACAAAAAAAAGTGTACAAAAGGCGGACTTAATGCCGCATAGGCATTCTCTACGTTTTAGACTCGTTCTTTACGTTTTATTAAGTTTTTAAAGGCACAAAATATCAACATGATCTGCCTTTTAGCCTGCAAATTTAGTGCTAGTGGTGATAAAGTCAAAACAAAATATAATTTTCACAATCGCCTTCTTTATTATTCTTCCATTTAACTTCTAATTTTTTTTTTGCAAACATAAAATTTACACATTCAATTATTATCGTAGGTACATCAAATAACATTGATCTTGCGTTATAATATTAGTACTCGTATAATATTACTTTCAGGGAGGGTTTGAAAATCTTTGGATAGTTATTAACGTCTTCCTTACACTGTAAATATTATGATTATTTCATGCAACATCTTACCTGAACTTTAACAATCACGATATATTTTATACTTCAATAATTTGGCGATCATAAATAATACCTTCCATTCCATATCACGTACCTATTAATTTACACTTACATCCTTCAACTAATCAGTCGCGGACCCTTCACATTGGGATCCAATGTAACTTTCCATTAATTTATCTAAATAAATTATATAATACAAAAAATATTACACTAACAACCTGTGTAGTATAGATTACACATACCGTACGTATAGACGATTTCTAGCTTATGAGATACAAATGTACAATTGAGACATGTCATCTAGATATGTAACAATGAGTTCACAAAACTTCTTAAACATCAGTAGCACAGCCGTCTTGGAAGCCCTCCTCGGAGGGCCTCGTGATGGTGAGGACGCGTTTGAGCGCCGACACGGGCGGCAGCACCGGAGGCGCGCGCTGCCACACTCGCAGCGTGCGGGCGCCGCCGACCGGCAGCCCATAGTCCAGCGGGTAGGGCGCGTCGCCGCTCGCCGAGGGCGGCGCCGTCGTCGTCGCGGACACCGCGTGCGACCGCGGGAACGTGCGGCTCGTGTAGCCCAGCTCCTCCTGAGAACCGTTTACGCTGCAGTTCTCTATGATAGGTGTACGGTCATTGTAGTACGCCGGAATGGCTGAGCTAATCGCGCGGGACAGGTTGCTCGCCTGATTCATTTTCATTTGATCCCAGAGACCAGATGGATAGAGTGAGTCCGAGCCTTCGCGTGCATACTCGCCGCTACCAGGCCTAGCGGCGCTTTCTGGCCTCGTGTCATTGATAAGATCGGGGTCGATACTCGCTGATACTGTTGGGGATACCACTACCGGCCCACCCGCTGTTACGACACTTCCTCTTCCTTCGTAATGGTTAGTAGTGTAAGGTATGTCGTTGACTCTCGGTGGCTTCAGAACTGGATTACACTTGGCGTCATTATAATTCGTGGATTCTTGTCTATTGGCTAATACAGCAACATGCGGTCTGTCTGTCGCCGAGGGGTGTACTTCATTACCTGAGACTACACGGTCTAGTGTATTTGGCGTTTTACTTTCACAAGCAGGTGCTGGTCGAAATCTTACAAATGTAATCAGAAGTGCCAAAGAAATTACGACAATGACTAAAAACAATGCGGCTCCCAGGCTTGCAATCTGTGCGCTTCCCAATGATGCCATTCCAACAGCCATCTGAGTCACGTGCACTGTGAAGTTGGCTTCGGCATTACCTCCTTTGTTTTCTGCTACACAATAAAATTCACTGGAATCTGATTCTTGTGTGTTCGTCAGTACCAAAACAGATTTCTTTTTTAAGTCACCGTCTTCAAAAATGTATATTCTTTGGTGAGAATTGAAATGGCTTCCATTCTGGAGCAGTCTACCATTCCAATACCAGTTAATGGCAGCACTGGGGACAGCTTCCGTTCTGCAAGTAATCGTGGCGTTTTCCCCCACGCCGGCCTCGACGTGTCGGCTTACCGGTAATATTTCCGGCTTACACGCAAACTCTTCAATCGGTAACTCGGAAAAAGGTCGGTTGGCTAGCCGCAAAGGCGCCGCGCAAGACGGTGTAGTAAGCAACTTATGTTTCGCTAACCACAACTTAAGCTCCCGAAGCCGGCAATCGCAAGTCCACGGATTATCTGACAGATCTATAGCTCTCAGCTTCTCAATTTTCTCTAATGAACTCAACGGTAAATCTCGAAGTTTGTTGTGATTTAGTTTCAGTGATTCCAATGACCGTAAATTCCTAAATGCGTCTGCGGCGATATCTCTGATGTCACATCTTGACAAATCGAGCTTGACGACACTTCCGAGATTACTCAAAGCGTTGGAATGTACTTTTAATATTGGATTTTGAGCCAACGTTAAATCTCTCAAGAAAGGGGCGTCTTTGAAGCTGTTCGACGGTATTTGCGTGAGCAAATTATGTGAAAGATCTAATTCGACTAAATTAGTAAGGCCTTTGAAGGCTCTATCATTTATTTGGCCAATATTACAATTCCGTAGGTATACTCTTTGTAAATTAAGTAATCCAGTTTTGGCAAAAGCTTCGTGGGGAAGTATCTGCAAATTATTTATTGATAAGTCTAGGACCTGCGTGGCCGGGTCCACGGGCTCGGGCACCGTGATGAGAGCCCGATCGACGCACTCCACGGTCTGCTTCCCCCCTTTCCACTTGCATGCACACACTGCTGGGCAAGACCCGGCTGGCGCTATGCCAGCCAAAGTTGTTTCCCACACCATTACACTCATTGTCACTATAAACCACTTCATTTTGATTCAATCCAACTTTTGTTCAATATTTTCACTTTAACATAATCATCCTTTAGTCGTCGTGTCACTCACAATCCATCACAAAATCCAGTTAATAAATCCTTAGTGTAACGTAGGCTCTGCACGTCGGCATCGTATCACATCACTGATCGCGAAAGTTGGCGAGCGGCACATGACGCACGACGCGCACCCGCGACGGCAGTAAATCAACTGAGACTGAGGGGGAGGGATCGTCGGCTTGTCTCGGTAGAGCTCGACGCATGCGCGTTGGCGGAACCCCGCGCCCCGCTCTGCGGCTTCACCCGAATGCCGAGTTGAGTAGCCGTGCTCCAAACGAACTGTTGAAAGAATTCCAAAAGTGTAATTTTGTACCTGGCTGTGGGTACGGCCGAGCATCCCGCTCGCCAGACCGTCACGTTCATTCATAAATACCTGAGCCGGGCGCGACGATAGTTTCAATACGGGCCCCTGGCAACAATAGCATGCCCGCCCGACTGCCATACACAAACGGGTCCGATTGTTACACAATAATATGCATCTTTTTGTTACTGTCACGTCGAGACCCGGGGTAGAGCATCAGGTACCTGACTAATTATGAATAGCACGTCAAAGCGGAGGGAGGGCAGGTATTCGCCGACAATACCACAGGATGTGTCGTACAAAGCCACGACGATTTCATTCATAATTTCCTTGAATGAACATAAATAGTAACTGACATTTTAAAACACGGCGTCTTCGTTCCATTATGCTCATTAAACATTCATAGTACGTTAACGTCGGCTTCAATGGAATAGAAAACACTGCCAAAATAACACAGTCCCATTTGTTTTCTAAATTATGTATAACTAAATATATTAAAATAAATAAAATAAAAAATACCTATAATAAGCAAATTAATGTAAATAAAAAATATTCTACCGCCGTGTTCGAGAAGTGGACTGTACTAAGAAAAAATTATATTTATCATTGTAATTTCCTTTTCAATGTTATTTCCTTATGATAATCACTCTTTAAACGTAAACCTCTCAACCAATTTTGATGAAATTTGGCACAGACAATTTTTAGACCCTGAGAAAGGACATAGGCTACCTTTTATTGCGAAAAAAAGGGATGAAGAAACACTTCTGTGACACACCTACATGAACGCGGGCGAAGCCGCGGGCATATCTAGTTTTAAATAACGCTGACAGCAACAACATACGACAAAAACATTTTATTATACATATTCTCACCAGAATCTTTTCTGCTCTACCTTGTACATGTACGTATAAATAAGAAATGTTTAAATTTATACCCCTGGCCAAGCACAGCTTCACTTATTTCATCGGCATCCATCGCTATCTGTACAACTAATGTTTTACAAATAAATTAGATACATTTACAATAATAGTGATAATTAATTAGTGAAATAAACGAGTATGAATGAAATCACAACTTAACTATTTGATATGGTTAAATTATATCCATTATTACAAAACCACAATGACACTCTAGAACAAACCTTATTATGATACCAGTTGGTTGTTTTATTGTCTTCCAAATTTAATTAAATAAACCGACTTCAAAAAAAAAACACAAACGACCAAAACTAAAAAGCGATAAATATAACGTAAGTAATTCTATCCTTAATACATATTATATGTACGAGTATAACTATAATTATTTAAATATTACAATTATCACTTATTTTTGGAGTCGGTGCCAGCCTCTAGCTACCTAACGTAGACTGTTGTTGTATGACGCGCGCGGCCGGCAAATCCACACGACAATATACATTTATTTGTTGGCTGGCACCGATTAAAAAATAAGTGATAATTGTAATATTTGAAAGATAGCCCTGCATAAGTGCATACTACTACCTAGTTTCTATCGACCAATGGCAGTACTGTTCCCTAACTCCTAACCGTTAAGGAGTTCTGTGACTTCATCATCAGCACCAGATGTTGACGCCCGGAAGCATAGACTTGAGTAAAATATGATTACGTAACAAAAACATCATATGAGCATACAATTTTTGATTGTTGCCCTCAATTTCTCCAGGATCCCATCATCAGATCCTGACTTGGTGATAATGGGACCACCTCGGAAGTGTCCTCTGTCGAACAAAAAAAATTTTTTTGAAATCCATCCATAATTGACGGAAATATTGGTGAACATACATAAAAAAAAATATTATACATACAGACGAATTGAGAACCTCCTCCTTTTTTCGAAGTCGGTTAAAAAACCGCTTTTGATTTGTCATCATCATTACATTCCGAGAGCTCAATTTGGTACGCTACACTTGTTCAGTTTACTGATAAAGTACTTAAAAGCTTAATAAAATAAACTGTGTTTGTTGCGGATTCCCTGGACTGCTTTCCGTACCAACGCGTCAATCTTACAAGAGCTCAAAGTTAAGACCAGATTATCCACGATGTGCCTCCGCAGAATGCCTGATTTCTTCAGTCACATTGCCAGAAAAGACGGACACAACCTGGAACAGCTGATGGTTACTGGAAAAGTCAACGGAGAGCGCTCAAGAGGCCGCAGCCCGATAAGATGGTCTGTCCAAATCCGCTCTGCGCTAGACGCCGGGTTTCATGATGCTCTCCACTTGGCAAAAGACCGCAACATTGTCAGGGACAAGGTGATTCAGAGAGGGAATCACGACCCTCAGTAATGAGGAGCACGACGCGAGAAGAAGTTTGTACCTTATCCAGTAATAAATACAAATAAAACAGTTATAAATACAAATTGAATTTATTTATATATTTATGATACCTACATTTTTATACCACTAAGGCGGCAAACAAGCCTGCGACCCGCCTGATGTTAAGCAACTGCTTGCTTTCGTTACTCTTATACCCATAACGCAAGTGCTCAAGCTTTTACTTTGGAATCTTAGCAATGTGTGTGACGTTGTGAGAAAAAATGCGACAGACAGTTTACCCCAATCACCTGGCTTCAAACATTTTTTTCCCTTAAGCTATGAATATCAGACAAGTTTATTTCTTACATTGGCCCTGCTGGGCGTCGAACCCGGTGCCTTCAGATTGTTCACGCGGTAAGTCTAACACTCTAACCGCTGCGTCATAGAGGGCGACATATTATATTGATAGTACTTTGTAGAGAAATCACACGCTTTATTACAAACCATAAAATTGACTTTTAACTTTACAAAGTATAATTGTTGTAAAATTTTGGCGATCTTACCGCTATGAGCGATCTCTTCCAGACAACCTTTGTGTAGAGAATAGCAAGATGAAAACTGTTAGGTGGTGCATTTCATACGATGGTGTTGGACGATTATATTGACCGACACTAGCGGGTAGGTCCTCGAAGTACAGATGTGCCATCAGGATGCTCAGGGTCAATAATAGCTGCTCATTGTTTCGCATATGATGGGGGATGGTGCGGCACGCGGCCGGCACGCTCCCGCCATGTGCGCCCGTCAGCTGCGCCCGCGCCATCTGCCTGCGCCGGCGGCTACCGACCCTGCCCCCGCATAGCTTATAAGGCTTCAAGCCCTCTAACATTAAAGGTCTTCGAAGGTATTTATTCAAACTGTATTGTACTAAAGGCGATTACTGCTTGAAGCATTTTTATTTGTTTTTTTTTTCTAAATTACTATAGTCAGATAGCCAAGGCGGCCTTGTCAACATCACTGGGCTGTTGGGAGCGGAGAAGACTTTCACCCCTAGCTGCTAGAATCAATTTATGTAGCCAATGGGCCTGTTGCCGTAAAAAATGTAATTAGTCCGTCTTTTAGATTGTTCGTAAATAAAAGACACGTATTTTTTCATTTGTAAATTAGACCAAAAATGACAAAGATATAGCCCGTTAAAATTACGCGTGACGTCAAAGGGTGAGAGTTTTTGCGCCACTGAGTGACGTCAAAGACCCCCACTCCTACATTTTGATGCCTTGGCTTATACCTTTGTTATTTTTTGTTTAAATGAAAAAAGGAAAAATACGTGTCCTATATATTTTTATAATCTAAATTACGGACTAAATATAATGTAATTATTTTGACCCTGGAAACATCCCTATTACAGAAATGTTGAGTAAGGACAATTAATCTATAATGCACTTACTTATAGCTTTAATATTTAAAAAAATAATTAATTTATAGAATGCCTCGTTTGTCTGGTCTATCGGCCAACTTTCAAGGTGACTTGTACAGAGTATTGCATTTAGTGCAGTAAGTGTACAAAAGAAAATGTAATATGCATTCATACCGAACGTAGTGTACTGACGGCCTAAATTCAGGTGGAATGACGATTTGCTGCTATAGGAAGATGATGACGCTAACCATAATATGTAAAAATATTTTCTTCTGTCTTTCATACCTACTTACACACATTTTTAAGTACATACTCGTTTACGAGTAGGTATATTTTATACACTGTTATTTAAAAAACATCATCGAACTCCTTGATGTTACCTTATGCTCAAATGTAACAACTTTTTGTATGGGGACCACATTGAATAGTTAAAAAATGTTTTGCCTATATCAAATAACAAATCACGGCGATTCATCTGAATATTTTAGGGAGTTAGGTTTGGGATTAAGACACAAGTTTTCGTGAGATGTCTATAATAATTGTGTTGACACAGTACTGACAGAGAACACTGTTATAAAAATATATATAAAAAGAAAAACCTTTTAGCCAGGATGTTCATTTAACTAAGTAGTTTTAACAATTCAATTAAACGTCTGTTCCACCAGTCGGCAGTCGATATACTTATTCAATGCTTGGCGTATCCGTTCCGTTATTGGAAAAACGTATAAAATGGATGCTACCTGCATTTAAACAGGATTGCAAAGAACGCTTTCATCAACTTTTGCCAACAGCCGGAAATATTGTTGCCCGATTTACAATAATTAAACACATTCAATACCTACTAGACTTGATTGTCCGTTAAGCTGACTTAAATTGGGCATTACAATGTAAAATGTTTAAAACACTCTCATGTAATGATCGCTTCTATCTCTTCTGCGAACATTTGTAGGTGGGTACTTGATTGATTGATAATTTATACTTAATTGAAGCGAGAATTACGTGGGTTCCCCGAGAAACGCAAACTGAATGATTTTTGTTTATAAATATCTCCCAACTTATCGATACCTCCCAGCTGTTGCAATGCTTATTTTTTTTTCATTGAGCAATGCAGTAAGAACTTTTAAAAAAAACATGATTATCAACACATGCCTATTGGACAGCCGGGCGATCTCAAAACTGTTTTGAACATTGTTATGATAATATCAAAGTTAAACGAAAGATAAGTTAAACGGAAGATAAACGAAATGTAAACTCCATTGTTATTTCTGATTTGTTTCGTTTCCCTTCTTAAGCGTCGACATCTCTCTAACGACTGCAACTTGAGTGTGACAATCATTATTTTCTGTGTACTTGGGTATTATATTTATTGAATTGTAAATTAGAACACACACTACCTATATATAAAGAAGAAGAAGCAGAATTAAGCTTCGTCATCAACATCGGCCTACAGCAGTCCACTACTGGACTTAAACCTCTCCAGTTGTTCGCCACTTTGGGCAACTGAACGTTTTACTCATAATCGCCACCCTGGGCAGGCGGGTTAGCGATCGCAGGGCGTAGCATCTCGCTTCGGTGACGCTGCTGCCTATCAGTCATCAGCCTGTGGTATGTAACTACGCCTTCCATCGTGATGGTTATTTATACTTCCACCATTCAGTTGCCAGAGCATCGTTTGTTATTCGGCAAGATGCACCACGGACAGGTGCCACCTTGGCATGAAGCGAAAAGATGATAGGTCCCTCCCTCGCTCCCTTACATCTCAAATTAAGCTTATAAATAATAAATATGTGCGAAATCAAAGGCATTGTGACA
The DNA here is from genome assembly GCA_031163375.1 of Conogethes punctiferalis. Taxonomy (NCBI): domain Eukaryota; kingdom Metazoa; phylum Arthropoda; class Insecta; order Lepidoptera; family Crambidae; genus Conogethes; species Conogethes punctiferalis. Next base: position 9,665,600 of record CM062077.1, on the reverse strand, counting down.
ATTATTACATATTATATTACTGATTGAGGTATTTGACTATGTCTGATTTTGCTTGTTATTTCATAGTTACCAGAAAGAAGCTACAAAATATTACTTATTTGAAAAATCGCAACTAAAATTTGTTGCAAAATGAGACGGCAATAGGCCTGCAACGTTGATCGAGAAAGTCCATTTTGAAACCGTAAAATTAATTCAAAACCATCATACCTTACTTTAAATTGCATTATTTGTAACATCGTTTGTTATGAAACCAATTACATAAACGCAATATTTAACATAGCTACCATACAAATTAAGGCGTTTACGCCTTGTTTTACCAAGCTTGTGACGTCACACGAAAGTCGCCTGTGGTATGAACCGTTTTTGGACTCGCTCAATTATTGTGCTTTTGAAATTGTGATAACTAAGAGACAATTAATGCTAGCGAACTAATCTATACTAATATTATAAAGCTGAAGAGTTTGTTTGTTTGTTTGTAGTAGTAGATTAGCGCGTTCAAGCGCTAATCTCAGGAACTACTGGTCCGAATTGAAAAATTTAATAATCTTTATCCAAATAAATGTGTTGTTGATTAAGAGTATTTCCTTGTTAAGAAAATTGTCTTTGACATCACTTAATTTCAATAAACATCTTAGAAGGTATTAAAATTTTAAAATAACACCGTTAAACGTATATAACGCAAAGTCGTTAAAGTCGTGGGTAACAGCTATAATTTATATAGCTGAGGGGGTTGTTCGCAAAAATAAATTATGCCCAAAATAACTATTCCACGCGGACTAAGTCGCGGGCACTGCTAGTTTTCTAATATAACAAGACATAAAATTGTCAAATAGCCTATTAAAAATCGGTTTCGAGCCCGTCTGCCAAATCATGCGTTTATCTATGTAGGTAAGTAATATTAGTTATGGTAGTGTTACTCTGACATAATGTCTTTTTATAACGAATCATCTGTGAGAGTACCTTGGTGCTAATACAATTCAAGTTATACATAGTTATATAGTTATGTATCCATAGTAATACAATTTGAATACAAAATAGACCAGACTGTTGATCAGATGAACTACTCAAAATATTGTATTTGGGGACTTAATATGAACTATTTAAACTCACATAATGTTCCAGCATTGTAATTTTAACTTCCGACGCCCGAATATGCCTTCAAGCCTGCAAAGCCTCGGGCAAAAGCTACTCAAAATTGGATTGGAGAATGAACTACCTTCGACTTGACATACACAAATGTCCATTGATTTTGACATTTATGAAATAAATTAGGTACGCAATTATGTTAAGAACTGAACAATACAACAAGCGATGAAATGAAATTTCGCTAACAACTCTCGCTAACAATTCGACTTTCTATCGATCAAAAGTAGATACTGCATACCTGTTATTCATTACCTAAGTGTGACAGTTATTTTCTTTATCCTACTGTTACTTGTTAACGCACTAGTGACTAAAGATGTCAATGTGATATTTAGAGCATAGGAAGCAAGCGATTTATGAAAGAAAATCATAACTTATTTCCTTAGACACTGGATCACAGAAATTTGTTAAAACAGGACGCGCGTAGGTACCTATAGGTAGGATAGAGCATGAATCAATCTAACACTATTGTGCAGCATTTGAAAAACATTAGTGCGGACAGTACGTGTCATATTTGAACTAGGCTGACAGGGCGTCTAGATTGATGCCATGTCAGGATCTAGATACATTGGAGCATATGTAATATGTATACGCGATCATGTACTCGTAAGTACAGTACATTTTCTAGCGAAGCTTTCGTTTAAAAAGACAATGCTCATTTTGAAGTAAGATAGTTTCGAGTGTTCCGTTTGAAACGTTGAAAAATGTACTAAAAATAAGATGATGGGGGATAGGCCTATCCAGCAGTCGACTGATATAGGCTGATGAAGATGATGATTTTGCCTAGACACATCCCTGATCTCGTTATGGCCAACAGTCAGCGAAAAATGTACATATTTCTTAAGACTCATTCATGAAACTTTCAAGCATTTATTCATTTGTGGAATTCCGCAACAAAACCACGTTATATAACGTAGATAGGTACATGTGATAAATTCATGCGTGGGCGTATGAAAGCCAATGGCATAAATCGGGATTCAAGATGAACGAGCCAGTATGAGTCACCCTTTACGCTCAACGAGCTCTTTTGGGCAAGAAACATACTTAATTGTTCCATCGCTCAAGAGCTGTCCGAATAAATGTTTTGCACACAATAAGTAGTGGGACGCTGACCGCCGGAACTAGCTCATAACCATTAAATTGGGACGCTCGTTTAACTGTTAATTATTGCCGACGCTGTGCTCATTAAGAAGCCTGGGAAAAAAGTTTATGTACAGATAAATATATTTTACAGATATTCAAACTCAATGTTGTAAGCAATATACTACTGCGTTTATAAATACGCTGTACGCAGCTTAAAATATGGGGTACCGGTTATCTCTCTTATTTTTGAGGTGATTGAAAGATAAAATGCTGTTTACGATTTATAACCTATTAAAAAAAACGAATGATTAGATCTCGTTCAAACCATTTTTGCATGGTAATGTACATCATATATTATTTTTACATTTATCATTCCCTTATTTTAGAAGTTACAGGGGACTCATTTTTGCACTTTGGTAGCGTCTCTCACGCAAACTATTAAGTTTAGAAAAAAAATATGCTAGAAACCTCATATCATTTTTGAAGACCTATCCATAGATACCCCACACGTATGGGTTTGATGAAAAAAAAAATTGAGTTTCAGCTTTAAGTATGGGGAACCCCAAAAATTTATTGTTTTTATTTTTCTTAGTAGTGATTTCTTCCGGGATAAATACGAGTATGTTATTTTCAGTACACTTAGCTTAGTGTATGACGGTCGGTGGAGCAGATAGAGCGTACCTAAATGAATAAATAACAGACAATTATACAGACTCGTATTAACAACAATTTAATGAGAGAGTGGGTTTATTTTGTTTTATTAATGGGATCCGGTATGTCAAATAGCAAGACAATCATTAAGGAGCGCGTCCATCGGATCGGAACCGACAGGGCGCGTCCAGTGAATTCACATTTTCTGTCGGCTACATAAATATAATATTCATTTTATATTATGGCTACAGGCCCGCCGCAAGCGGGCGTGCAAGGCGTGCAATGCACGCGGGCGGCGCATTCAGGGGGGCGGCAAATCAGACAATCATCGACTAAAATTCAGACATTGTCACCTCACAATACTAAAAAGATTATCCTTATAAAAATAATATGATGAACGGCGCCCAAATATTTCTTTTATATCGTAGCATTACATAGCGCCATCTATTGAAATTCATGAGAACAAAGTTAATCCGTATCGTGCTCTATGCGAAATAGGGAAATCCCACAGATATCAGGGGAAATCCCCTTAAAACTATATTCTCATTTCTTTGTTTTTATTTATTTAACACAAATTGCGAAAGTGATGTGAGTGAACAACAAACTTCAATTGTTTTGTTATAGCCCTAATGTGAGATCCGGAAACGGTCCAGGGTACTTAAAATTAATAATATTCTGTATATTTTTGTGCGAAGTGTGACTATAAAAATCAATTAGAAAATTATTTATATTATCCGTCGGCGCAAAAGATCATAATTATGGTAAGTGTCTTTGTTTAATTAATCAGCATATGGGCGCATTCGTATAAACAGCAGGTATTTATGTAAAGTTTAAAGGTTATTTTACTGAAAAAACTTAAAAGTAAAGATTTATTTAAAAAAATGTATTAAAATTAATACAGAGTGTAACAAAAGTAACTTAAGTAACGAAAGGGGGACATTCCACCTAATCAATACGAACAACTTTTACTATGGGGTCAACTCTGAAGTCGCGAAAAAAGAATTAGTTATTCCATTAAATTTGTGTGCAGTAGGTATTGAAAATATTTTTTTCGCAGTAGTATTGTGATTATTATTGTGCTTTAAAGAGTATTTTTTTCTGTTATAGATACAACTTAAGAGTGAAGATTTATAAAAAAAATATATTAAAATTATACCTATACAGGGTGTAACAAAAGTAACTTAAATCCCGAAAGGGAGTCATTCTACACATAAATACGAACAACTTTTACCATAGGGTCAACGGTGAAATCGCGAAAAAAATAACTATTCCATACAAAATGTATGGAAAAGCTGATTTTTTTACGCGATTTCAGTAAAGGTTGTTCGCAATAATGGGTGGAATGATCGACCCCCTTTTGGGATTTAAGTTACTTTTGTACAACCGTATACTAAACTTTTTCAAAAAAGTTCCAGGAACCGCAAAAAAGGAAAAAAATTCAGGAGCTCAATTTCGACGGCAAAAACGAGAAAAAGATACAGAGAAAAAAAAAACTAGCGGGGTCTCTTGAGAAAATTTTTAGCAAACCAGAAAATAGGGACTCTGAATGTCAAGAGAATGTTGACGTACTTATTACCTTTACCTACCTACATAATATGTATAAACTGCACCTTTCTTGTCTTCATTTTTTCATTTAATGTCGTATTAGTGTATCTATCTTGTATAAAATAACTTAATATAATAAAGTTTTTCACTGTACAGCATTTTTTTAAACACCTAGGTTTTGTAGTTAGATAGGGGCGGCACGATAGGAATTGCACACCGGCGTTCAAACCGCTAGCGGCGGGCCTGTATGGCTACAGAATGTACGAGTATTCAGTATATAAATAGTCGCATTTGGATACATGTGCAATTTCTTTATCATCATTATTCATCATCATCAGCCTGTGAACGTCAATGACAATAGGGATGTTTCCAGGGTCAAAATAACTACATTTTATTTAGTCCGTATTTTAGATTATAAAAATATATTGGACACGTATTTTCCCTTTTTTTATTTAAACAAATAATAACAAAGATACAAGGCATCAAAATGTAGGAGTGGGGGTCTTTGACGTCACTCAGTGGCGAAATAACTCCCACTCTTCGACGTCACGCGTAATTTTAACGGGCTATATCTTTGTCATTTTTTGTCTAATTTACAAATGAAAAAATACGTGTCTTATATTTTTGAACAATCTAAAAGACGGACTAATTACATTTTTTACGGCAACAGGCCTATTGTCATTTGGTGACAGTAAGTAGGTTTTCTACGTCACCCACGACACCACACCGGATGAGAAAGGGTGGTCCTATTCTAAATCCGGAAACCACACGTCTATATCTTCAATCACTTTTTATTCCCACTTGTCGGGTGTCGGGTCCGTTTATTAATCGGATGTCGGCGCCTCTGTTACTGATTATAAACTACAATTGTTAATGATTAATTGAAAAATTGACATAAATTGAATTGAACCGTAATTTCGGAATGTAACGAAGGAAAATAAAAAACCTAAGTGGTCGCCGCTGATAAATGTACAATTAGCCTCTGTCATGACTCAGTTATACGTCATGCCGGAAAATATAGTTTCTTAGTTTTCTTTCAAAGTTATATACTGCATTCAAGATTTTTATTTCTTCAGGTAGGTCATTGTATAACTTTATTCCTACATATTCTATACCTATTACTTTTAATTAAATTGACTGGCTCGATGGCTCATTTGGTAGTGACCTCTGCCCTCTGAGCCAAGGGTCGTGGGTTCGATTCCCGCACAGTACAAACATTTGTGTTCATGAACATGTCTGTTTGTATTGGTCTGGGTGTTTTCTATGTATGTATGTATTTATTTACAAAAAAAAATATCTAAGTAAGTTTATCAGTTGTCTAGTACCCAATCCCATAGTGCAAGCTTCGGCTTAGTTTGGGGCTAGGTGGCGCTGTGTGGCCCAGCGTGGCATGTCTTGGGTTATTATTTATTTAAAATTAAAAAATAAATTCTATTAAGAAAATATCGCTTCAATTGGCTGGTTATTGTGTCACTTCACTAAAAATCAGACAGTTGACATAAATTTTAAAATACGCAGTTTTGATGCGTCAATGACTACTTTGACTTTTAAAAAGTATTGTTTGTTTATTTGATAATTGATTAATTGGTAATAAATTTAACCCGAAAATAATACGCTTATTGTAGGTAAGCTGGCATAATTATTAAATTATTCGTGATAACACTCGTTAATAAGGTAAAAAAAGATATTTGAAATTTTGCCGTAAATTGTACGCCAGTTCATAGATATACGAGTATCGCCTGTTTGGTCATGTCACAAACGCATTCTTTCAGCGGCCAGACTATAATGCAGGTAGGTGTTGAATTCTTGCATCGAATACCTGTCTACCATCCATGGCTTTGTTCTAAAGCGATGATGTACTATTGACTTTTCCGAGGGCTCATTTGGTAGTGATCTCTGCCTTCTGAGCTAAGGGTCGTGGGTTCGATCCCCGCACACTACAAACATTTATGTGTATGAACATATTGTCTGTTTGTATTGGCCTGGGTGTTTATTATGATATGTATTTATTTTTAAAAAAAAGTATCTAAGTAAGTTTATCAGTTGTGTAGGTACTCATAGTACAAGCTTCGGCTTAGTTTGGGGCTAGATGGCGATGAGTGGCCCAGCGTGGCATGCTTTGGGTAAAAAGGGCACAGCCCCATTTCTCCGTTATTCATTCTCTCAGCATATAATATCATCGTAGGCAATTTCAGTTTATGGGAAAATTCGCATCTGCATAGAATATTTTTATAATAGGTGTATAATACCTAAATAAGTACCTTTCATATGAATGGTTATCTACAGAGACGGTCGCATACCAGCCTACTTTTATCTGCCAAATTTCCCCATTAAAGTTTCAACTCGTGAAGTCATACTACATTATCCATTAAATTATTTATTTATTTATTTTATTTAATCTTTATTGCACATAACAATTTGTACAAAAGGCGGACTTAATGCCGCGTAGGCATTCTCTATTCTATAATTATTGTGACATTTAGCTAGTCACTTTACTTAAATCTTTTTTTATAAGCAAAACATGTTTGCACAAACTGTGCTAATCTTCTTCTATCTATACTTATAATAAATCTGTAGAGAGGTCAATTCTGTACATGAAATATATTTTCAAAATTACTATCAGTGGGTGATTAGTGATCGATACTGATGCCAAAAAGGCAATCAGTAAAATTTTTGTCTGTCTATCTGTCTGTTGTCCGTCTGTCTGTCTGTCTGTATGTTCGTTATAGAAACAAAAACTACTGGACGGATTTTAACGAAACTTGGTACTTACATTTATTCTTCATACTCCTGGGCAGGTTATGGAATACTTTTCATCACGCAACAATCAATAGGAGCAGAGCAGTGAAGGGAAATGTCGGGAAAACGAAAATTTTTTTTATCTGTTTGAACGCGCATCACGCGAAAACTACTGCATGGAATTGTATGCGGTTTTCACGAATGTATTGAAACCCAATTCACGCGTGCCACGCCGCTGACACAGCTAGTATAAAATATATGGCCTGTTTAGGTACCTGATTTTTTTTTAATTATCAATAAAATAATGAATGGTGGTATTAGATACTTTTTGTAAATTATAATACATTAGAAAGATTCTTTAACTTTTTCTTTCAATAATTTGACCTGAGCAAGGCTGAGGACATTTTAATTAACAGATAAAACTTCGTATTACGTTATCATGTGTCACTTAAATGAATGATTATAAATGATGTTCAATGTTCGTGTGCATCATAAATATGTACCTATTGGTAAACATTGTCGATGCAAAAATTCATAAATTTTGAAAAATGGCTCCCCACAAACATTAATTATTCAACATGGCCTTAATTCTATTTTAGGAGCATGTACAAAACCCAACAAAATTCAGTTTATTGTTTTTAAGGGCGAAGTGCCTTCGAATATTGCCTGATAGACCGTCCCAGGGCCATTAAAGCTCAATAACTGCCGTTTGACGCATACCATTCTAAATTTCGGCATCGGGCCATGCTGAGGATAATCGGAATAAGGAGGCAATTTTAGAACGCCCCATTTTAGATCTGAGGGCAAGCGCGCGATACGGTCCGTAATGGCGCCACTCGGTAAATTAAAAAGCATGGACTAACTCCGGCCTCACCCGGCATGGAATTGCTCTGCCCATTTGCATTTTCCTCTATGAGACTGTTTGGAACTAATGATATGGGCAGGTACATTGCTATTTATGCACAATTTCGCGCTTTTGTGGCGCTAAAAAATAGAGTGATCCCTAATGAATAAATATTATAGAATAACTTAGACTTACATTTCCATCATTTAAATAAATGTTTATGTTACAGTCAAAACTCATACCCATTTTAAACCACTTTTATGTGAAAAAAGCAGTCAATCGTGTTTTTTTTATATAAAATTTTTTATAAAACGTTAACTAATGACGTGAGCAATGATAATAACAAGGAAAGCTTTCTGCGTATAAAATCAGTATTGTAAAAGACCAACCTGGGTAACTAATACTAGCTCGAAATTTATTTTGGAGGTAGAAATTGTAATTTAATTTTACGAGTAATTAATGTATAAATTAGGCCAATATTGTATTCACTCACCTGTACGTAAATATGTATGGATAAATCAATACAAATCCATTTTCCAAAAATACCGAAACACCCACATCCTCCGATTAGTTCCTATATCAACGCTATAGACTATACTTTACTTAGTTTTCGATACCAAACAATATACGAGTATAAAAAATATTTATTTTTCCTTTGTCACTGTCGAACCGTTTACGTTAAAAAAAGACAAAGCATAATTTCCGTATATGAATTCTTTTTTGTAGAGTTAAGAATAGTGGGGCTGAACTTTATTGTCATTTATGGCTTGGAAAGCTTCAAAATCCCGGGAATTCCCAAGGCTTTGAGACTTTTCACAATAAAACTACAATCGAGTTGATTTCTGCTAGTATTCATTAAGAATGGAAAAGAAAATAGTTCAAATATAATAGAATACATGTCTTATTCTTACTTTGAAATATTTTCTCTTCTTTCTTTCGTTGTATAAATTTTGTTAGGTACTATGTCTGTGGTTTATGTTTGCTTTATCGTCATTTTATTATATTACTAGCTGTGCCGGCGGCGTCGCACGCGTTGATATCGGGTTTCAAAAATAACGGACTTCCATAAAATGATGCCTAAATTTTAAGTTAGACCTCTAGCAAAACATTGGTGAAAACCGCATTCAATTCCATGCAGTAGTTTTCGCGTGATGCGCGTTCAAACATACAGATAAAAATTTCCTACTGACTACGGACTGCTCTGGTCCTATTGATCGTAGCGTGATGAAAGTATACTATGACCTGCCCAGGAGTATGAACAATAATTGTACCAAGTTTCGTTAAAATCCGTTGGGTAGTTTTTGTTTCTATAACGAACATACAGACAGACAGACAGACAGACGGACAGACAGACAAAAATTTTACTGATTGAATTTTTACATCAGTATCAATCACTAATCACTCGGTGATAGTTATTTTGAAAATATATTTAATACTAGCTGTGCCAGCGACTTCGTCCGCGTGGAATAGTTTCTTGGGTAGTGATTTTAATGACCCCCAGTGCCTGGCAGCTGGCAGCGGCGCGGCGCAGATCTCGGCGCGCTTTATATACCCGCGCAAACGTACAGCAGGCTCGACGTGATTAGTTAAATGGGCGTAACTTTTTTATTTATGGACCGATTAACATGAAACAAACACTAAATGTTAAGGGAAGCTTCCAGCAATATATTAGTGAAAACCGCATCTTAATCGGATACGCGGTTTCTGAGATTAGCGTGCACAAACATACAGACAAACAGACAAAAATTCCAAAAATCATTGTTTTGGGTACTATTGCATTAATAAAGGCCTCCCATAATATTTTTTCACATATATCTTACATGTACAGACAGCGATTCGTTACATTTTTATTATATATTCTATACAGAAGAAGATAGATATACAGAATTGACCACTCTACAGATTTATTATAAGTATACTCGTAGAAGAAGATATAGATTTTACTTTGAGCCTAACTGTGACCTGATTTTTTTATTGCATTTTTCTTTCGATTTTTATCATATTTGGACCATTTCCTTTTCGTATTCATAAAAAGTATTTGTAATAAAAGCAAGACTTATTAAAAACTGGCTGTGCTAGCGGCGTCGCACGCGTGGATATCGGGTTCCAAAAACAACGGACTTACATAAAGTGGGGCCTAAATTTTAATTTAGACCTCTAGAAATACATTGGCGAAAACCGCATTCGATTCCATGCAGTAGTTTTTGCGTGATGTGCGTTCAAACACACAGATAAAAATTTATCCCGTTTTCCCAACACTTCCCTTCACTGCTCTGCTCCTATTGATTGAAGCGTGATAATAAGTATACTATAACCTGCCCAGGAGTATGAAAAATAATTGTACCAAGTTTTGTTAAAATCCGTCCAGTAGTTTTTGTTTCTATAACGAACATACAGACAGACAGACAGACAAAAATTTTACTGATTGCATTTTTGGCATCAGTATCGATCACTAATCACCCCCTGATAGTTTTTTTGAAAATATATTTAATGTACAGAATTGACCTCTCTACAGATTTATTATTATAAGTATAGATTAAAGAATAGAAGATAATTTTAAAATCCTACCGAATCAAATCATAAGAAATTGACGACGAACTGCACAGACAAACCCAATCATATTTGTTCGCGCTACTATTAGGCGCCTACAATCAATATTATCTTACATAATTTTAAACCAACGTTATACAAACAAACCAAGTATGCAGCAAGCAAGGTGCCGTCTATAATATGTGCGCTAAAAAACCCTAAAAATCGACGTAAAACACCAATAAAAGGGTTTCTATCTGTCTGCTGCTAAAGCTGCCTTTGTTTTGCGTCGACAATATTAACTTTATTATAAAACTACCAATATGTCCGTACGATTTAAAGGTAAGGCGGTATTGCCGCGAGTATTACGAAATGGAAACCATACGAATTTTCTGAAATTTTTGATGGGTTCGGGACAATAAATTTGTTGTGAAAATATGAACTATATTTTTTTTGCAGAAATGGGCTCTATTAACGATAGCTAATGCCCAGAAAAAATTTAGATAGTGATTAAAAAGTCATCTTGTATATTATAATTATGTGTCATTTGGTTAAAGAACGACCTTTACCTTTGTATGTACACTGGCCATGTAAATGTGATATACCAGCGGCAAAAATCCCAGAGACCTTTTGAAGGGTTTGTGCGTGCCGTGGCGTAATCTCCCGAGGTATTTTTAATATGTTAGTGTATGCACGGAGTCCGGTGTGTTACGCAAGTGAATCAGCATTCATTAAATTAGTATAATTGCTTTAGCGGGTACCTAGTACCAGTTGTTTAGTTTTGATACGAATTTTCAGTTTTATAACCAGTAGGCATTTCTATACATAGATATAACCAAACTATAGCACACCAAGTGAGTAAGGGGAAAGCGGATAATAGACCGACCCAATCGTCAACCTCACCTGCTCGTGGTGCACCCTGCAGATTGACCGACGAGGCACTGGCGACCGGCAGATGGCGGGATATCCATCCAGCTGGTTAGGTTAAATTTCAGGCCGGCAGAAGCCTTACCCTGCGATCACCAACACGCTTGCCCAGCGCGGTGATTATGGGCATCCACTCTTTATGGAAAACGCCACAAATGAACCGCCCCTTGGCTACCTGCCATTTCGAGCCGTGGTAGCGGCCGTAATGGTAGGGTAAGGGGTGCTAAGAATCCCCGGGCTATGAACCGTAGCTACCTAAACCGACTATATCTGGCAACGTACAATGGACGAACCCTGAGGGTCCCCGAACATCTCCAAGAACTCGAAGTAGAACTTAGCAAGGTCGACTGGCATATACTGGGGCTGTCAGAAGTCCGAAGAGAAGGGAAGGACACGATAACCCTGGAGTCAGGCGACCTTTTCTACTTTCGAGAAGGAGATGTACCATCCAGGGGCGGCGTAGGCTTTCTCGTCAACAAGCGTGTCTCGAACAATGTGCTGGAAATCGGTAGTGTGTCGACCAGGGTTGCATACCCAGTCCTCAAACTAACCAAGATATACTCTCTTAAGGTTGTACACTGAATGTACAGGTATATGCGCCGACCTCGGCACACTCCGATGACAAGTTGGAGGGCCTCTATGAGGACATCTTGTCGGCCATCAACTCTACCACTTTAGAGTTTAACGCCAAAGTGGGAGTACAAGAACGCGACGAATAGAAGATTGGACCACACGGCTATGGGCGACGGAATCACAGGGGCCAAATGCTGGTCAACTTCCTCGAGCGTGAGGTGCTATCATTGATGAATTCGTTCTTTCAAAAGAAGCCCAAAAGGAAGTGGACATGGCGGAGCCCCGATAATGTGACAAGGAACGAGATAGACTTCATTATGACGGATTTAAGCGGCATATATTTAGAGATGTCTCGGTGGTCAATAGGTTCAACACTGTAAGCGACCACAGACTCGTTCGAGGCACTCTAGATATCTCTTACAAGCTAGAAAGACGCCGTCTCTTGAAGTCTATCCTCCAACCTGCGCCGCGCCAGGCCGCACATGAGTCCGAAATTTTCGGAAATGAGCTGTAGAACCGATTCGATTCGCTGGAAACCACGGTACATCTTGACGAGATTGCCAAGAACGTCAGGAAGACTCTCCAGGATGTGGGCTGCAGGCATTTCTGGCAGCGGAAGCGAGGCAAAGTCTCCAAACCATCCGCTGAAACTCTGGATCACATTATGACGAGAAGACGTGAGATGGCAGTAACGCAGTCCAACTCTCTAGCCTACCAAGCTTTGAATTCTCGGACCAAGCAGCTGATTAGACCTCACCTACGGCACTCCAATACTCCATTAAGGAGGCGATTGAGCGCAACAGGGGCTCCAAAGTGCAATCAGCAGCTTGAGAGAAGCCATTTGACAAGGCTCAGGACTGAGGATGGCCGACATGTCTCCTATAAGCCAGAGATTCTCGCGGAAGTGGAGAACTTTTATGGAGACCTCTACTCTTCGCATGCCGTAAGGCCGGTACATGCCGACATTCGAGATGAGAGGGCCACTCTGAGCCGTCACTATACGGATGATATACCAGAGATTGACGTCGGCGAGATTAGAATAGCCCTCGGCCAACTCAAAAACAACAAAGCCCCGGGAGAGGATGGCATCACAGCTAAGCTGCTGCGAGCAGGTGGGGCACCAGCTCTACTAGAACTCCAAAAGCTGTTCAATGTTGTCCTCTAGAATGGCTCAGCCCCGGGGGCGTGGAATAGGAGCGCGGTGATACTCTTCCACAAGAAAGGGGACAAATCGCTCCTGAAGAATTATCGGCCGATCTCCCTCCTGAGCCACGTCTACAAGTTGTTCTCGAGAGTTATTACGAATTGTCTCGCCCAAAGATTCGACGACTTCCAGCCACCGGAACAAGCCGGGTTTCGAAAAGGCTACAGTACCGTAGACCACATACACACAGTGCGGCAAATTTTACAGAAGACCGAAGAGTTCAATCAGCCCCTGTGCTTAGCATTTGTGGACTACGAGAAAGCTTTCGATTCTGTCGACACCTGGGCGGTCCTGGAATCCTTGCAGCGATGCCAAGTTGACTGGCGCTATATCGAGGTGCTTAGATGTCAGTATGACCCCGCGACAATGACCGTCCAAGTACATGAATGGGAAACGAAACCCATCCAGCTGCCTCGTGGATTGAGGCAAGGGGATGTTAAATATCCCCTAAGCTGTTCACGAACGCACTGGAAGATGTTTTTAAGACCCTAGACTGGAAAGGACGCGGCATTAACATCAACGGCAAGTACATCTCTCATCTCCGATTCGCCGATGACATAGTCATAATGGCGGAGTCGCTGCAGGATTTGGCGGAGATGCTGAACGGCTTCAACGATGCCTCTCGACGCGTGGGCCTTGGGATGAAATTGGACAAGACGAAGGTCATATTCAATGCTCATATCATCCCTGAACCCGTGCATGTCGGAGATACGGCCCTCGAAGTTGTTGAGGAGTATGTTTATCTGGGACAGATAATTTAACTCGGTATAAACAACTTCGAGAAAGAAGCCGATAGGAGGATCAGATTGGGCTGGGCAGCATTTGGGAAGCTCCGTCACATCTTTACGTCATCTCTGCCACAGTGTCTAAAATCTAAGGTCTACAATCAATGTGTCCTACCAGTTTTTATCTACGCTGCCGAAACGTGGACGCTTACGGGAAGACTAGTCCACAAATTTAAAGTCGCGCAGCGCGCTATGGAAAGGGTTATGCTTGGTATCTCGTTAAAAGATAGGATACGAAACGAGCATATATACATCAAAGGACGAAAGTTACCGACATAGCCCGAAGGATTAGTACGCTGAATTGGCAGTGGGCCGGTTATGTCTGCCGTATAGGTGGAGCAGACGAATCTTGGAGTGGACACCGCGTTTAGGCAAACGTAGTGCAGGACGCCCCGCAACCCGCTGGGCGGATGACCTTAGAAGAACTGCTGGCAGTTGCTGGATGGGGGAAGCCCGGAATATGTGGCGTGAATTAAAGGAGGCCTACGTTCAGCAGTGGACGGGCCTAGGCTGTTGATTGATTGATTGATTGATAGCACACCAACAATTCGTATGTTTCCAAGATCAAAATAATTACATTATATTTAGTCCGTATTTTAACACATCAATTGATATTTCAAATAAAAAACCGTCCAAGTTCGTGTCAGGCCACGCATAGAATATAGCGTCCTGTAGTCATCCATAATAGCACGTGAATTTAGAAGGCGGGGATCGCTTATTGTTCCGTTGTCTTTGTACGAAGTTTTCCATGTAAGCACATATTATTACAAGTTAGGCTTCTATAAGTCCTGAACTAACAAAGTTACTACGTTATAGTTTCACTTCAAAGTTCAATATTAACTACCACCATGAATTTGTTAGATGTTTCGTGCCTGCCGATTAGCTTTCAGAAGCTATGCCCTATTTTAACTAAAATATATATATTTCAAGTGGATGCATTATGGAGCTTTCAAGTGGAGCTATGTCGGTGAATTTTTCACCGACATAGCTCACCGGATTAGGAAACTGAAGTGGCAATGGGCTGGCAATATCAGACGCAGAACCTATAACCGTTGGGGTAAACAATTTCTAGAGTGGAGACCGCTTCTCAGTAAACGTAGCGTAGGACGCTCTCAGGTTAGGTAGAGCGACGATTTGCGCCAGATGGCTGACAAGTGCTGGATGCGAGAAGCCTAGGATCAAGAAATATGGCCAATATTTGGAGAGGCCTATGTCCAGCAGCTAATGGGGATAAGGATGCAACCAACCTCTTAATGTTTTTAAAGACCTATCTAATGATACCCTACACTTTTCGGTAAGCACGAGAAAAATGAGCATCCTCACTCTACAAGAAACACCACTAAATACACATATTTTTCCATGCAAAGGTTCATCTTTGTAGCTCTTACCATTTGGAAGGTAAGCCGGAGAGGAACGGGCGTGATGAAACTATAAGAGATTTTAGCAATGCAATTCACAGCCAAGCTATGAGATAGGTGTTTGTAGGTAGGTACCTCGAGGTGTTTTGTTAGCATCCAATCACAGGCTTGCCAAAAGCCCCTCATGGCATGTGCCAAAACGACACCGCGGTAATGCTGCTACCTACGTACGGCCTTTTTAAAAAAAGCATTTTAATTAGATTCTACAATGCTAATACGAACAATGGAAATGGACAATAGAACCAACTAGGAAGTACACCCTTTCAAAAAAATATATTTTTCCAAATCGGTTCACAATTCTCGGACATAATTATTATGTGGTAAGATACATACAACATCAGTCGAATTGAGAACCTCATTTTTTGACCTCGGTTATAAATAATCATGCAGACGGCAGTAAATAAGTTTAGGAATTGCCAATTTCCTGCCTTTAGACTGCTACTCAATCAGTAGAAAACAGAACAACCCAGTGTAAAAGTGTTGATCCTAGACCTAACCGTAATTTGAACCCAGAACAACCTTGCGTTTATCCAGAGACACCAACGAGACAGTAGACTTATACTATAACTAAACGGCTTAGTGCACTAATAGATACCGTCCAAACATACTTAATAAAAACGAAGAGAAAGATACCTGGTAAATCTAAGTTCCGCCGACCTGTATTATTTGTATTTTTATATATATGTATAACTAGCAGTGCCCGCGACTTCGTCCGCGTGGAATAGTTATTTTTTCCCCGTTTTTTTTTTACATTTTCCATTATTTCTTCGCTCCTAATAGTTGCAACGTGATGTTATATAGCCTAAAGCCTTCCTCGATAAATGGTCTATTCAACACAAAAAGAATTTTTCAATTCGGACCAGTAGTTCCTGAGATTAGCGCGTTCAAACAAACAAACAAACAAACAAACTCTTCAGCTTTATAATATTAGTTAAGATAGTATAGATATATGGCATAAGAAAAGTAGGTTAGATGTTAACGGGAGAAAGGCTCCCGGAAACGAAGTTAATGGCCTACTGGTAAGTGGTCGTACTGGTGGTATGCCCAATAAAATATTTCAAATATAATGGATGGTTGTACGAAGGCAGGAAGCAGTACTCTTTTTTATGAAACAAGTTCATCGTTTATTAGGTACTAGCTGTGCTCGCGACTTCGTCCGCGTGGAATAGTTATTTTTTCCCCGTTTTTTTTTACATTTTCCATTATTTCTTCGCTCCTTATAGTTGCAACGTGATGCTATATAGCCTAAAGCCTTCCTCGATAAATGATCTATTCAACACAAAAATAATTTTTCAATTCGGACCAGTAGTTCCTGAGATTAGCGCGTTCAAACAAACAAACTCTTCAGCTTTATAATATTAGTTAAGATGGTATATGTTTATCACACATTTTATACAGAAAATATTTTGCGGTTGGCCGGATAATGGCGGAAGTCATTTGATGTTTTATCGTCGTCTTTGGACTGACCAATTGGTAGTGAACCAAGGGTCGTAGGTTCAATCCCATACGAGACAAAGATTCGTGTGATGAACATTTTTAATGTACTGTGTCTGGGTATTTACAACTATTTGTATTAGAGTATAATAATATGTATATTTGTGTTACCTTCTTTGTTTTACCTATACTTACTTTAATATTGGAACAATGTTTGTGATGTTGCCTGATATTTTATTTATTTTAATTTGCAGTTGTCGAACATAGGCTTAAAATTGCATGTCCATGACGTAACCACTAACTTTCAAGGGTATTAACACATTTGACTTAAGTTCATTGACTACGTACGTACTCGAATATTAACACGTCAACTGGTACCTATAAGGATCACCGGTGACAATACTTTTTTTATTTTCTATCTGGTTAAATGCTTAATCCATGTTAGGACCACGACGTTGATCGCCTACCCGATGGACAAATTCCATCAAATTTGTCATCAAGATTACGATCTGTGGTGGAATACGCTTGCCATGCTACCTGCAGAGACCATTGGAGACGAATTATGGATGTAGCAGTCACTGCACGGGCCGCAACCAATCTCCACACTTAGAGTCTACAGTGAACTGCCTGAGCCTGAGAATAAAGGCTGAATCCACGGCAAATTAAAGCACACCTAGACGCACATACAAGTATAATACAAAATGTTTACTGAGTGCACGTTAATTAACAAGGGACAGGTGCCGGCGAAAATTCAATTAGCTCCCGAGAGTGTGAATTATTTCATACAGCGTTAGTGTTGTACGTGACACGCCAATGTAACCAATTGATGAGAATAAAACGATGCTCAAATTAATAATAATATTGATAGAGATTTATTGTAGATCGTCATAAATGTAGACCAGGTCAAGTTTCCTCCACCCCAAAAGCGATCATGCGTTTGATTTTTGATACAGTGAAACAAGCCTGTGTCGGAAGTACCTACGCATTTAATTTACATGCAATAACTTCGAAGCAGAAGTTCCGGTTTATGATTCAAGTGACTCTCAACAACTATTCGGGTATATTTATTTCGATGTTTAGTCACGGGTTAGTGAAGTGAATATGATGCCTCTGGTCTTGCAGGCGTTCAGGGGCTGGGGTAACCGCTTACCATTGAGCATGCTAAAGTGGTAGACACCACAGTCTTGAAAATCGTCGTTGCTTTAAACGCCGGAATAATAGTTTTTTCGCCGCATCATAATTCCTCAAATCTTCCTTGCAGAAATGGCTTATCTGGCCCTTAGCAATAATATTACTCTCCTAACTAGGCTTGCCAGATGTCCAGCTTTAAAGCCGGACATATTTGGCATTTTGCGGTCACGTTCGGCCAAATATGTACGTGGCATGTCCGGCTTTTGTCAGGCTTTTTGTCAGAGTGGCGATTCGTACGAGTACGTATGAGCGTCCGAGCGGACAAAAGAGCAAACTGCGTGCACACTCCATCTTCGATCTCATTCTCACTTTACATCACGTATAAATACTTTTTTCAACAGACCAGCTGTAAAAAACTATATTTGCAATAGAAAAAAAATGTCCGGTTTTTAGGGCAAAATGTCCGGCCTTAAACTGCGCGCAGTGCGGCCTTTGCATTTTATGGCCTGGTAACCCTACTCCTAACAGAATTTCAGCAACAAAATTGCTCATGTGCATAACCAATCCACTAGGTAAGTACCAGGGCCGCTTATCATCTGCGGCTGGCCAGGGCAGGCAGGGATGTGGCCGTATGCTTCGGCGCTACCCGTGTCCCTGCAACTTGCTGCCCACTGGCGACACAGGGAGGTTTAGTGGGTATGCCCTCCCATTTTGCGAGGTGTGAGTCCCACACACCATGCCGCCTCCCCCCGGAGGCTGCATGAAGGTGCCTAATGCATTCCCGTCTAGAAAAAAAAAATAGTCATCGGCTGGTGTTCAAGTAAATAAGTCAATTTCCTTCCTTAATTTGAGACCAGATGGTAAATTGCCTGGCGCACTTATAATATCTATGTACTCATAATAAATCTGTATAAAGGTCAATTCCGTACATGGAATGGATTATCAAAATAACTATCAGGGGGTTATTAGTGCGATCACTAACTTATTAACGTTGAGTATCGATATACTGAAGTCAAAAATGCAATCAGTAAAATTTTTGTCAGTATGTTCGTTATAGAAACAAAAAATACTCGACGGATTTTCACGAAACTTGGTACATTTATTCTTCATACTCCTGGGCAGGTTACACATAGATAGCTGCTACAGTTTCTTTATAAGAGTGCCTACTTGCTAATTATTAAGTACATAAGGAATTCTGGAAAACATTTGTAAATAAGTCATACCTCCGGAGAATATCACCGAGAGTAAATTAAATGCTAGATCCTGAGATATTCAGGGACCTATAGAGAGGTGCAGAATGCTTCGCAGCTGATTCCCATTATTGACGGGAACAAAGGCGATTTCGTGTCCCAACCACGGATGCGAAACTCGTAGACAATCTTTACCAGAATGTAGGCTATATAAAAATGATACTATTTCACTAGTTCGTCATTATTTTTAAAAAACTTTACTTTCTTTAGATCATCCTTACGGATGATCACTCGTGATTCCATTCATGTTGTGCCAGACCTTCTAAATTCTATGTCCCAACAAAATTGGAACAGAATATGAGAACAGAGCTTGTAGTTAATAATTACCTACTGAATTTTAAGTCAATTAATATAGGTAGTAAGCAGGTACCTAAATATTATTTTAAAGATAAGTTTGAGTCACGTCAAGAAACCAAAAAAGCCTACTGGTATTGGTTGGAAACACCAGGAGAAAAATCAAAATTTTTATATATTATTTCTATAACACATAATGAGTATCATTGCCGTTGCTATTTAGTATTTAGAAGAACAACAGAAAATGTACATATAAGTAGTTTTAGTTTCAATATAATAACGACTTTTTTTGGTAGGAATTCGAACAATATGTTGTATTCGATCACAATGGTAGGTCTCACGAGGGGACTGTACAAACATCCTTCACGTCACATCGTGTATTTATAATCCTCAAACGGTTTCTGTTTTTTGTTGGATTTTAATAAATGGAATTTAACGTTTGCGAAAGCACCCTTTGCGGGATTAAAGCAATTTAACAGCTTTAATACCAACTTACACAGATTTTGAACAATAAATAATTTTATTTACGCCGTAGAATAAATAATAAAAATTAAAGTAGATACCATACCTATGAATTTGTGAGAATGTACGTGACAATAAAACATTAATTTAATAAAACCTATTCCTCAGTACCTATGCTATTCGGTGGATTTAAAATCATGGAATATTATTACACATCGAATAGTTTTAGTTCAAACTAATTGAAGACGACCTACCACCAAAATCGAAATAGTTGAACGGATCGCGTACCTACTTTTTCATCATAAATGGGAGGGCCCATTTGTCCCTCCCGTGTTGAAATTTTAGTTCTATATGAACTAAAATTTGTCAAAATTAATTTAATTCATATTATATTCGAACACGGGAGGGACAAATGGGTGGGATTTATGGTGCGAAAGTACGTGATCCGTTCAACGAACGATCGTTTTCGATTTTGGTGGTTCTGATCGGCTCGGTCGGGCCCAGTCGGGCCATATCTGTCGCTCCCAGCAATTGTTCGGTCGATGCTGGGAATGGACGGAGATGGCCTCGCAGAAGTTCAGGTTTCTGGGTACTGTGACTAGTATTCCCTGCCTCCTTTCCGTCCTGAGGCTGGGTGCCGTCCTCTCGTTCCTGAGGGCGGCGTGAGTTCAACATACCCCGCTACTTACCCCGGGAAGCGGGGACGCGTAAATTCATTTTCTCCAAAGAAAAAAAAGGCATTAAATTGTGTATTTATTAGAGACTAGCTGTGCCGGCGGCGTCGCACGCGTGGATATCGAGCTTCAAAAATAACGGACTTCCATGAAATGGTACTTAAATTTAGACTTCTGACAATACATTGGTGAAAACCGCATTTAATTACTTACATGCAATAATTTTCGCGTGATGCGCGATCAAACATATGTAGATAAAAATTTTTCCCTTCCCAAATTTCTTCGCAACACTTCCCATCACTGCTCTGCTTCTAATTATTGTAGCGTGGTGAAAAGTATACTATATTTAACCTGCCCAGGAGTATGAAGAATAATTGTACCAAGTTTCGTCAAAATCCGTCCAGTAGTTTTTTTTTTCTATAACGAACATACAGACAGACAGACAAAAATTTTACTGATTGCATTTCTGGCATCAATATCGATCATATAATCACCCTCTGATAGTTATTTTGAAAATATATTTCATGTACAGAATTGACCTCTCTACAGATTTATTATTTTTTTATAAGTATATAGATAGATAGATAAATGTCCCGACTAGTCGGTAAAGCCGACTATTCGGCCACTATTGTAGTCGTCGATTAGGCGCCGACACAGGCGCCGACTATCCGCTTCTTCCGTTGTATGTATTTCTCAATAATACCTAATTTATGCATGCGGGGGAACTATATTAAATAAAAACCTTGATAAAAGTATAGGGGAAGGGGGGCCATAATGGGGACGCGGGGCACGACGGGGCCACCTACGCATACAAGTAACCACGTACACTAGACGTGTTTTGTTTTAGCCAATAAGAGGGCATTACGCATTGTTCCGGTGACATTTCATTTAATTTTTAGTGGATACTAAAACGCGTCTAAAAAGGCAAGTGTTTAGATTATTACTACAGTTTTTTAAACGTGTATTACTACTAACATTAACTATGGAGATGTTTTAAGCAAAATCATTCTAGCTTTGAATTCATTTTTTTGCTCTCATTTTTTTGCAATCATTCTAGCTTTGAATTTAAAATTTTCATAGACATTTCGTATAACGGGGACATGACAAAGGGGCACAATGGGGTATGGCAGAATGCAACGCTCGAGGCTGGATGACAACTGAAACTTTCATGAGCTGGTTCCATTGGTTTGTCTTATTTCTGGGACCACAATAACTAGCCGGTCTTGTTGCTTCTAGATGGTCATGTAACGCATACGCAAGATATAGAGGTTATTGATCGTGTTATAATGCTCTCCTTTCCCCCCATAAGCTTCAACCCTTGGATTTTGGCTTCATTGACGACACAGATTTAGACGAAATCCACATCTGTTTATTTTGCGATAAATATAATGGTGTACCCCGTACTGCCCCGACCCTGGGGCACGATGGGGTTTTGTGAAGGATTTGTTAAATTGCAATTTAAAAATATTATTTTATTACTTACTTCACTAAATTTGGTGCCAAATGATTGATTAATAAGTAGCCAAAGAGATCTCATTACTTTTCATTAATAAATAATTATATTTATTTTGTTATTGTTTATTTCCCTTAACGTCCCCGTTACACCCCACCCTCCCCTACCTAATTCTACTTGTTCACTTCAATGAATAATAACAATATTCTTTTTAATTATGCACAAAAAAAAATTTTTACACTAAAACACCGCTCTCGACTATTACACAAGTAAAAATTAGGGAAACAATGCGAAGTAAACATAACATGTTCCGACACGCTCGCAGGCGGCGTATGCGATTGCGCGCAAATCAGTCGTAAATGAAGCCCCGAAATCGTAATCGGCTAATCCGACTAGTCGGTCTTATTACAACCGACTAATCGGCTAGTCGGCGAAAGTCATAATAGTATTTATTTTATACGTTACCTTACTAAACTTTATAAATTCGGACCACAGTGGCCAAATGGCAGTATTTGGGCGCCATCATGACCGTAAATCAGTTAACTTCGTATATCGACCTATCACTGTAACTCGCATTGAGAGATATAAAAAAAACATAGATTATAAAATCTCTCAAATATCTGACACTGAGAATAATAGGGATATTGATCAAATGTATGCAAAGCTATTTGACACAATTAAAAATGAATTTAATACAGTGTTTACTAAGAAAGAGGTTAAGGTAGACAACACTAAAACAAAATTTAGTGATTGGGCTACTCCAGGAATTTATAACAGTAGAAGAAAGTTATTCGAACTCTATGAACTTAAGGCCACTTCAAAAGATGAGAATATAATAGAACATGTTAGAAAATATTCGAAACTCTTTAAGAAAGTTTGTATAATGGCGAAGGCAAATTATCTTAAAGAAAAAATTAAGAATTCAAAGGATAAAGTTAAAGCCACCTGGAAAATAATCAATAAAGAGACTTGTAAAACTCGATCACATAATCACAAGATCTCTCTTAAAATAGGTGACAATTGTCTTAGTTCTGACGCAGAAGTAGCCGCAGCATTTGAAACTTATTTTTCCAATATACCTTTAATAACAACAAGTAAAATAAATTCTTGTCCGCTTGCAGCTGAATCTCTTCTCAAAGCAAATGTGGATGAATGTTTCAACAATTTTGAATTTAGCCATATTGATTATATAACGATTTTAGAAACTTTTAACGAACTTAACTTTAAAAAAAGACAGAGGATTTGTGGGGAATTTCAGTGGTGTTATTAAGAACCATTATACCCACCATTGCCTCACATTTAGCAATCATATTTAATGAGTGTGTAGATATAGGTCAGTTTCCAAATTTGATGAAATATAGTAAGATTGTTCCTTTATTTAAGTCTGGTGAAAGAAGTGACCCATCCAATTTTAGACCTATTTCTGTTTTACCAGCGCTTAGTAAGATCTTTGAAAAAATAATTTTTAACCAATTAATATTTCACTTTAAGGAAAATGAGTTATTGCATAAAAAGCAATTTGGTTTTACAAAAGGTAAGTCCACTACTGATGCAGGAGTGGCGCTGATGAAACATATATTTGGTGCTTGGGAAAATAAGCAGGATGCAGTAGGTGTTTTCTGTGATTTATCTAAGGCATTCGATTGCGTTAATCATGAAATCTTACTTCTGAAGTTGCGGCATTATGGCGTCTCGAATGTTGCTTTAAGTTTATTAGAGTCCTATCTAACTGACAGAATTCAAAAAGTTGTTATTAACGGAATTGATTCTTCTGGCGCCCTACTACGTATGGGAGTGCCCCAGGGCTCTATATTGGGACCATTGCTGTTTTTAATATATATAAATGACCTTCCTTATTTTGCTGAAGGCTTATGTGAGACGGTATTGTTTGCGGATGACACTTCTCTAATTTTTAAAACTGACAGACATAAGCAAGTATCTGACGAAGTAAATAATGCTCTCTCGCAGGTATTGCATTGGTTTAACACAAATAATTTACTTTTAAATTCTAATAAAACAAAATGTATTAAATTCACGATGCCTAATGTGAGGCAAGTAAATACTAATATAATTATGAATGGTGAACACATTGAGCTTGTTGAGTCTACGACCTTTTTAGGGATTACTGTGGACTCCAAGTTACAATGGGCTCCTCATATAGGAGCCCTGGCAGGAAGACTCGGTTCAGCTGCATATGCAGTTAAAAAAATTAGGCAACTCACTGATATTGAAACAGCGAGACTTGTTTATTTTAGTTACTTCCATAGTGTTATGTCATATGGTTTGCTCCTATGGGGATCAGCTTCTGACATACAAACTATTTTTGTATTACAGAAGAGGGCGATCCGTTCTATATATGGACTTAAATCTCGCGATTCACTTAGAGAAATATTTAAAGAAATTAATATCCTAACTGTGGCATCACAGTACATATTTGACTGCATTATGGTTGTACGTAAGAATATACATTTATATAGTAAAAACTCAGATCTTCACCAGTTCAATACTAGAAATAAGAGCAAACTTGCTGTTTCCAATCTCAGGCTTCGTAAAACTGGTAACTCATTCATAGGACAAAGTGTAAAAATGTTTAACAAAATACCGCAAAATATTGTTGATCTACCTATACATAGATTTAAATCTCGCATTAAGTCCATTTTAATGTCAAAAGGTTATTATAAAGTACAAGATTATATGGATGACAATATTACATGGACATGATAGTCTGCTCGCTTGCGCTTTTTAAAACGATATTATTGTATTGTATCATATATTTTAAACAAGGCTAACTGTTGAGTTTGTTGCGGCACTTCTTCTCAGCAGGCTACACGTCGAAGTGCTGGTAGGAAAAAAGTTTGACGTGCAAAAGTATTACTAGTGAATCTATTTGCAGAAATAAACTAAGTATTTTATTTTTTTATTTTATTTTAACATATTTTACCGCGCGTATTGTAATTTTAATTGATAGCGTCGTATAAAACCCATAAAATTGCTGGGAATTCTTCAGTTCACAGTGGAGTACTTCTGAGAATTTTAACATGAACTCTGAACGTGCTCACATATTATACATTATACCTATTCCAAGAAAGTGCGTCCTAACCTAAATTCGCTTCTAAAACATTATTTAAAACGAGAACTGGGATAATAGATACTTTACATACTTTACTCTAAACTTATTGACCGAGGCAGGGCACTTCATTATTTATTACACAGGAATGTACCGGGAAAAGAGCGCATTCAGTGAATAACTCTCGTGCGACAACGTCCAGCCTGGATAGTTCACAAATTTCGCGAGCTAAGTGAACTTCCGACCTCTGTGTTGCCCACCGACCAACTGGCTACCCACTTACTTACGTACCTACTGTGTACACACAGAAACTTACTTCTTTTAATTTTCTTTTTACCACACCGACTCTATCGCATTTTTTTAATTCTTTATCTTTCTCAAACTAATAATTTCAGTTCGTTAAATCGAACCAACCGCCCTCGAGTTTTGCGTATTAGCAACTCACATACACAGCATAATGTTTTTATTGTGAAGGATAGATAGTTATTTTTTCCATTAGATAGTCCACACAACCAAGTGTGGGACACCCCCCAAAGCGATGGGACTATGACTTGGCTAGTCGACAGTGGATACAGGTTGCCCAGGATCGGGATGGTTGGCGTTCTCTTGGGGGAGGCCTACGTTCAGCAGTGGACGGCTGATTGATTGATTCAAATATTTTCAGTTGGAGCAAAGAGTATGTAGTCGTTTTTCTGAAGTGAGGTGTGGACCACTACATTTGATGGTAAAACAATCTAGCTAGCAACACAGTTCCGTCGGATTGCCAAGCGCTCCACATTCCTACATGTAAAAAGATTTTAATTAGCTGGGAGCCCTATATTTTATCAATTGAAAATATGGAGCTTAGCAAAAAGATGTTGTACGCGATATAATGGTACCTATCTCGATGAAAGACGTAATTTAGGCAACGACTAAGTAAAATTATTTGATCTAGACTTCATTAGTATGAACAATGTCAAATTTACTAAAACTTACCTACACCAAAAACAATATAAATTAATTAACATTAGATCTTTATTCCATGCCTAAATCGCGGTACTTATTCAATCAAATTGATTCTATAATTTGTCTCAGTCAGCAAGTTTACGCTAGGGAACGGCTCTTTCCTAAATTGGCCTGCAGCGCAAGTTTCTGAGCGTAAATGATATCACGACTCTATAACGCTCTCGCCGTCGGAGGTAGGCAATAACGCTCTAATATACCTTTTTGAAACTCGACTTAAGCTTCAAACCATATTGTCTATAATATAAATCTTTTACCTAAAAGGATACCGATTGTTCCACCAAAATAATGTTTGATGCACAAAGGAGACTTCCCGCAGCCGTAAGGGTAAAATAACCGACCAAGTTTATGTCCGGTCACGCATAGAATAGGGAAGGGATGATTCCAGGGTCAAAATAATTACATTATATTTAGTCCGTATTTTAGATTATAAAAATATACCTATTGCACACGTATTTTTCCTTTTTTCATTTAAACAAAAAATAATAAAGATACCTACAGTACGGCCATGTCTAAATATGCAAAACAGTTATTTACATATGTATCTAATTATTTTAGTATAGGTAAGCCCAGGTGGGTATAACGGATAAAAGGCAGGCCCCAGTCAAGAAAGGAGAGGCATAGGTCTCTTCTGTATAATGTGTCGCTATAACATTGAACACGTCCTGACATGTTCGGCGATAAATACCTGCACACAAAGGCCTGAGTATGCGATTATCACAAAAATCTTCCTTGTATAAATTATTATCGCTAGGCACTCCAAGGACACCGTGATTTATACATTTCTCACAGTGCAAGAAAACATACACTTACTTACCTTATTATGATGTCTGCGTTAGCTGAACCACTTTTTTAAAGCACATGCCCGAACCTCAGGTGTAGTTCAATACACGTTCAAAGCTAGAGCTAACTAACGACGCTCAGCTAACTGATTGAAAGCATTTTCAATTATTGTCACTTTCACAATCATATTTACTGCTTATATTTAATTTCAATCGTCGGGAATTAACCATTTGTAGATACCTACCCCATTTGATACTTAGATAAATAGAAAGTCTTTACTGCATACACAGACACTACAGGAAAACGTATTACTTGACAAATACAATATAGAACAACTTAGGCGATTTTGTCTCTTGCAGCGATTTCTTCCAGACAACCCTCAGGTAGAGGACACCGGTTTCACTAAAGATATGGGTTATAAATAATTAAGTAGATGGGCTATTTCTATATTGGGACATTGTCTTCGTCCACGTCCATTAAGTATGTTACTTAATACTAAGTCTAAAACATGTGTGAAGGAATCGATTTATTTTTGTCTTAAAACTTATATCGATAATTTAGTTATATAAAATATACCTACTCAACGTGTTAAATAAATAATTGTACTTACATATCCGGTACCTTGGCACTCAGATAAAGAATTTGTTAGACATTTTACGCTTACAATTTACATATTTCTATGACTCATCGGTATCACCACAAAGGCTCGTTTGCATAAGGATAAGCCCCGGCGACAATGGAACAAGGTTGAATCGACAGGTTAGTACATGTTTGGTGGCGGAAGTGTGTGCAGCAATGTCTGACACAGCCCTGCCCACGTGGCTGAGCACAAGAGGCAAGTTAACCCACACATATGTACCTACAAACAAGCATAATGTACCTAACTCGCTGTCTGAATTGTTCATTCGTTCGAAACGTAAACATGTAACAACTTCGGCTTTGATATCCTTAAATTTATCCAAAGTGAAAATATGGTAGTAGGTAGGTATGTATAAGAACTATGCATTTATAGCAATAGTAAGTATGGCACCAAAACTGTAGGACTACTGTGAGCCAAGTTATTCAAGTTAGATACTGGATGTGCTTAATGCATCATCTGAAATTTTTTTTTCTCGTTACCATGAGCTTCAGTAAGTTCACACGAATTTAGTGTTATTTTAAACTTAATGTTTTTTATGAATTTTTGTCTGATTGCGTTTGTCGATTTTGACAGGATTTAACAAAAAATTTTTTGCATAACCCGGGATTTAAATCTTGATCTCTCGATTGGCAGGTGGCATCTGAAACTAACGAAACAGTCAACAACAAATATACACTCACGTAATGTACGTGAACAACAATTTCTAAAAATTGAAGCCTCATTTGACCCTTAACTTTTACTTAAAGGTTGGTAGCGAGCTTCATGAAGTCGCGGCTTATATTGAGCTTAATCCAAGAAGAAATGGAACCAAAGAAAATAAATGCCACTCAAACAGATTTCATAAATGAGTCTTATCCTAAATTTCGAATTACACTATTTCGACTAGATGCCTCTTCGAACGTGCGATGATTCGACTGTGACATCATACGATATTTTGACAAATTATCTAATATTTAATAAAAAATCTGTTATTTTGACAAATATCTAATATTTTGTCTAATATTTTTATACAAATACATAGAAATCAGTAGTGTCGCTGCGACACAAAGTTGACCGACACACGAAATCGGACGAGCCTTCATGAAGCCCGCTTCCAACTTGTATCTTTAACCTTCAATTAGGTATGAAGGAGACTGAATCGTTATAGGGTATGCTGTAAACTTCATCATGATTTTTTTATTCCTTGTCAAAACATGATTATGTACCTAATAAGGTAATAAGGATATCGTGTTTTAGTAAGTTACGATATCATAGCTATTAAGAGTCATTAATAACTTAAGATTAAGAAAGGTAGGTATCTATCTTGGAAATGTAGGTTAAATTTAAGCATTCCATTATAGAAGTGTCAAATACTTGATTGTGCTTAATAATATACTATTTGTAGGTATTATTTGCAAGCGGCCAGGATATATTATAATTATTTGATGCAAATAAAAACTAAAATGTGTTAATCTGGAAAGCGTGAGATCATTCCATAGATAAGTTGTGACCACAGACGCCAAACTAAAAGGGAAACTGTGTTGGAATGTCTGATTATGCGGTAAGCGATGTGTAGAATAGGGCTGGTGATCGGCATACGACGGTATAACTTTGCGAGAGGATTATCGAAATAGAGCAAAATGTTACTCATCACGAAATCTCGGACACCACTAGTACTAATGAGTCTCAAATTACGCGTAGGGTGTCCGTTTAGGACGTAGTCAAGTCGTAAGTAAGAAACGATGTTCAGAAATTCGGCCTCTAGGGGAAGGGGAACTTGTATGAAAGTTTCATGAAATCAACTTACTAAGCTTAGGTTAAAACTCCGTGGCGTCACGAAATTCACCGGGTCAAATAAATTAATACATCGCTATTTGATGACTTAGAACTTTTGTGGCTATAGTTTATGCAAATAAAACTGATAACGTTTCGTTTCTCCTCCTAGAATAATAATCAAAATCAATTCATTTGATGGTTATATTTTCTCTTTGTCTGGGTCGACTTGGTAAGTAGAAGCTGAAGTTCCAATGAATAAAGCGAAAATATCTTCGTGAGGCTGAAGTTACTAACGCCGCTATAGATCCAATCCAAAATGTCAAATAGATATTTAATGTAGCTGTCATGTAGACATCCTAATACTTTTATTATGTAGGTAATTTTTTTCTGGAAAATGAAAAAATTTGCGAAAACGAAGAGGCTATCTGGAATAATTAATTAAAATGAACTAAAATAATAATGGATCGACTAGGTAAAGGTTTATTTCCTTTGGTAGACTTACTAAACAATTTTGCTTAACCAGCTATGAAAGCAGAAGTTTTATTCACTTTTTCTTAACTGGTTAATAAAAAAAAAAGATTTTTAATAAGAGTAAAAATAGATCTTATTAAAAATTTAAATGGGTAGAATTAATAATAAACCGAATATTTTTGTCAACTAATACTTCAAGCTCATTTTGCTAATCCAAATTGCATAATGCTGCTAGCATTAAGATTGCCTTTTGTACCATAAGTTTAAATAAATAAAACACTTCCTTACAGGTGCAGTAAGCCGTAGAAAAAAATATTATCATATTTTTATGTATTAGGAACCTATATTTTCTGTAAAACTTACTTTTACTGAAGGATGAAAAATAAAGTCTATAAGTATAAGAACTAATAAGCCAGTCAACAAGCTATTTTAACCCCCGATGCAAAAACGACGGGCCCAATATATTTTTATAATCTAAAATACGGACTGAATATAATGTAATAATTATTTTGACCCTGGCAACATCCCTATTTTGTTTAGATAGGTGATTTTTTATAAGGGAGGAAACATTTAATCTAGGCTAGTATTTTAAGGTAAATTAAATGTTAGGTACGCCCAGAGGTACCTACCTCAAATTATACAATCCGGTCTTCAACAACTACAGAATATACGCTCATTTATTACATTACGATATAAAATACTGTAGGTAAAACCTATAACAACCTCGCATCCGGCATTAAGCGTCACAAAGTAACGGAAATAACTTATCAGATACGCCGGTCTCGCTGTGAGGCGCATTATACATACAGCAGTGGTTCGTGACTGACTCAGTGACAGTGTTGCTATCTCGCACCGTCCATAAAGTACAGTCAACTGGTAAAATAAAAGACATTTTTTTATAGTAGCTCGACATAATGGCTTCCCTACGCCTGATGGAAAGCCAAAGCGAAGCCTAAGTCGCTGTGACAACTGGCAAGTAACTGGTCAGTTACATGTCAGTTGCCACTGCCATGCTGGCCCAACCCTAACCCCCCACCAGGTCCAAAAACCCTACTCACCGGCATAAACACGACCCGGAGCCGCCCGGAGGTCATTCGACTGCGGTATTCTATAGGGTGGAGATCCTTCCCCGGACGGGCAGCTCAATTCAAGCGATGAATGCCCTACCTCTCTGACATTTTAATTTGCATTAGGTATTTAAAGGAAGGTGCAGATGTACGTTTCCCTACCATGTACGGCACGTTCACATAGCCGTAGAATAACTCTCATACTCTAGGTAAAGCGACAGCCAAATAACAACATAGGGCTTTCATTTCAGTATTACATTAAAGCCTCGTTTAAGAAGGAAAAAACAAACTTGTGGCTACGTATGGAAGCGTTCAAGTAGATGGGTTCCCGTCGCATACGGGGCCGGGCCGTCTTTAACCCATTGCGATGGGGCCCTGTGCCTATAACTTTGACAAAAGACTATGTTGTAAGACACTAGGGACTTGTATCTAAGGGGGGCCTATAGATTATGGGGCTCGGGGCACCTGTCCAAAGTGCCCACTGGGAAAAAAGGGTCGCATGCGGCTGCCGACGAGATTACCGACACGGATGCAAACGGCGCGGACGCGTTGGCTTAGAACCGATGCTATTTGGTACATAACGCAAGATCACTACCAAATGAGTCACCGGACCAGTCGATAAGCGATTGTAAAGCAACAGAATCCAGCGAAAGTACTTAACACCAGACTAGAAACAAATAGTAGAGTAGGTACAACAGTTCATTAATTGATACAGTAAAAAATTACTTCCATACTTCAACCTAGCCTGGCAACACTGTCTGCGACTGCACACAAGCATAGACTAGGCAGATCTTTGTTTGTGACAGGCAATAAAAATACTAGAACTGTCCACCGACCGCAGCAAGACGTTACACAAGTTAAGAGGCTTTATGTTAGCCGTGTGCCACACAACGACGATGGGCTCGGGTTATTCTTTGTGCCGCAAACAGGTAAAAGGGCTGTAGACTTTTTTTCTCGATATACGTGCTTATTTGCGAGCGTCCGACATTTAAGTTACAAAGCTTTTTAATTCGCCACTTAACTTTTTAAAGTCGATATTGAAAGAAAAATAAAAGCCCAACAAAATATTCAGTTCATTAATGTGCTTTTTAGGGTTCCGTAGCCAATGACAAAAACGGGATCTTTATACATAGATTCGTCATGTCTGTCTGTTTGTCCATCCGTCCGTATGTCACAGCCAGTTTATTCCGAAACTATAGGTAGGTACTACATTATTGAAAATTGGTGCGTACCTAGATGTATTCTGTAAACCGCATCCCCCCAAAAACATTTTCATGTAAAATGTAGCCAAGACGAGGGCGAGACCACATTGCGTGCACTGTCAAAAAGTTATCAGATGTCATGAAGGGCCAAGCTGACTACAACTCTACACGCCCCCAATTATTCTACAATCACAAACTTAACATCTTTGCCAAAATATGTGGATGGCCGTTTCGCATAATAATGAGGGTAATTTTTTTTTTCGTTTCCACAATAGTTCTTACGAAAGCTCAACGGCCAAGCCACATATTTTGGCAAAGATGTTAAGTTTGTGATTGTAGAATAATTGGGGGCGTGTAGAGTTGTAGTCAGCTTGGCCCTTCATGACATCTGATAACTTTTTGACAGTGCACGCAATGTGGTCTCGCCCTCGTCTTGGCTACATTTTACATGAAAATGTTTTTGGGGGGATTTCACCTCTTTTTGTAGGTTGCTTGTTTATTGCAGTATTGTATTTTTACTTCATCATCATCATCAGCCTATTGCAGTCCACTGCTGGACATAGGCCTCTCCAGTTGTTCGCCACCTAGGGCAAACTTCTGGAGGATATGCCCATAATCGCCACGCTGGGCAGGCGGGTTGGCGATCGCAGGGCGTAGCTTCTTGCTCCGGTGACGCTGCTGCCCGTCATCAGCATGTGGTATTTAGCTACGCCTTCTATCGTGATGGTTTTACCGCCACCAGTCGGTTTGCCAGAGCCTCGTTTGTTGTTCGGCAGGATGCACCACGGGCAGGTGAGGATGGCTTGGAGCGAAAAGGTGATAGGTTGCTCCTTTACATCCCCATTGTATTTTTACTTATTCTCCCTATTTTTTAGTAATTATTCCCTGAATAAACATATATATAGTACGCAGTCAGTTCATCATCATCATCAGCCTATAGCAGTCCACTGCTGGACATAGGCCTTTCCAGTTGTTCGCCACTTCTGGCAAACAACTGGAGGCTTTTCCCTCCGGTGACACTGCTGCCCGTCATCGGCCTGTGATATTTACAGCCCGTTCCCATTTGTCGGGTGTCGGGTCCAGATTTTAATCGGAGGTTACAGTGGCAGAACATTTATATTATATGGAGCTATTCACACTTGTTGGAATCCGATAATCCGATTTCTTGCCGGGCCCGACAAGAAATGTTGGGTGTTTTGCCAGCCCTCTATGCCCGGAAAAAAATAGCCTCGCCTATGAATATGAATGGCGATGTTCACATTTTGTCGGATGTCGGGACCGATAACCGATGATTGAAACTTGTATATTAGTTGATATAATTATGGACTGGTA
Source organism: Conogethes punctiferalis (assembly GCA_031163375.1). Classification (NCBI taxonomy): domain Eukaryota; kingdom Metazoa; phylum Arthropoda; class Insecta; order Lepidoptera; family Crambidae; genus Conogethes; species Conogethes punctiferalis. Next base: position 9,632,142 of record CM062077.1, on the reverse strand, counting down.
GAGAATTCCACACGGCATTAAGGCCGCCATTTGTACTTTCATCATCATCATGATGATGAAGATGGTGATGACGATGTTATAGTTTTCTGACTCGTCCAATGGTTGACTGTTAGAGAATGCCACACGGCATTAAGTCCGCCATTTGTACTTTCATCATCATCATGATGATGATGTTGTTATAGTTTTCTGTCTTGCCCAATGGTTGACTGGTATAGAATGCCACACGGCATTAAATCCGCCATTTGTACTTTCATCATCATGATGATGATGATGATGACGATGTTATAGTTTCGTGGCTCGCCCAATGGTTGACTGGTAGAGAATGCCACATGGCATTAAGTGCGCCATTTGTACTTTCATCATCATTATGATGATGATGATGATGACGATTTTATAGTTTTTGGCTCGCCCAATGGTTGACTGGTAGAGAATGCCACACGGCATTCAGTGCGCCATTTGTACTTTCATCATCATCATGATGATTATGATGATGACGATGTTATAGTTTTCTGGCTCGCCCAATGGTTGACTGGTAGAGAATGCCACGCGGCATTAAGTGCGCCATTTGTACTTTCTTTGAGCAATAAAGATTAAATAAATACGACAACCGATAAAAAACGGACTAATTTGAGGGGTTGGGGTGGTAAAGTTTAAAGTTTTAGAATTTTCCTCTAGCTTGTATACTAATATCAGCTTACATACCAAATTTCAGCTTTCTAAGACTTCAGGAAGTACCCTAAGAATTTTAGGTTTCATACAAATTACCATCCCCTAATTTTAGGGTTTGGGGGGGGGGGCAAAGATTAGAGTTTTATAATTTTTCTCTTGTTTGTTTGCTAATAGCAGCTTATATACCAAATTTCAGCTTCCTAGAACTTTAGGAAGCACCTTAAGAATTTTTTGTTTCATACAAATTGCCATCCCCTAATTTTAAGGGTCGGGGGTAAAGTTTAAAGTTTTATAATTTTCGTCTAACTTGTATACTAATAGCAGCTTACATATCAAATTTCAGCTTTCTAAGACTTCAAGAAGTACCTACCCTAAGAATTTTATGTTTTATACAAATTGCCACCCCTTAATGTTAGGGGTCGGGGGGTAAAGATTAAAGTTTTATAATTTTTATCTTGTTTATTTGCTAATAGCAGCTTATAGACCAAATTTCAGCTTTCTAGACCTTCAGGGACCACCTTAAGAATTTTTGTTTCATACAAATTGCCATCCCCTAATTTTAGGGGTTGGGGGGGTAAAGTTTAAATTTTTATAATTTTTCTTTTGTTTGTATACTAATAGCAGCGTACATACCAAATTTCAGCTTTCTAAGACTTCAGGAAGTACCCTATAATTTTGATGATCAGTGAGTCAGTCAGTCAGTCAGTCAGTCAGTCAGTGACGAAATCGTAGGTTTTTACATGTTAATAAAAACCAAAGTATCAAAGCTACGGTTATCAAACTTTGTATGTGTAATAAGTGTACTGATGGCATTCTATCTTGAAAATTTTAACTATTTAGCATCATTCAAACCAAAGTTATGAGGGTTCAAAAAAACGGCGAAACCTTTCGAGAAAAGATAGGTAGTGCCCTTGCGCTTCGCTTGGCTCGTCTTGGCGAGGGCACGACCGTGCCCTCAGATTAAGATTTTAAAATATAATCAGAAAAAAATCCATAATTTTTGGGGTTCCCCATACATAGAACTGAAACTAAAAAATTTGTTTATCATCAAACCTATACGTGTGGGGTATCTATGGATAGGTATTTTAAAATGATTTGATGAATGATTTTTTCTAAACTGAATAGTTTGCGCGAGAGACTCTTCCAAAGTAGTAAAAACCTAGCCATTCCCTTACACCACTCAAGCTTCGTCTCCAACTCCTTTGGCGTGCAAGCAGCCAGACTCTGGAACGATCTACCTGAGAGCATCCGTAGTGCAGCAGCGCATCATTCAAGATAAGGGTTCAAAAATATTATCACCTCCAACTTTCAGCGCAATAGTTTCTGGATCCGTCCTAATATATTTATTATAAGTATGTATACATATATTATAATACTAGCTGTGCCGGCGGCGTCGCACGCGTGTATATAAAGTTTCAAAAAAAAAACGAACTTCCATAAAAACCCTAAATTCCCTGTGCCTAAATTTTAAGTTAGACTTCTAGCAATACATTGGTGAAAACCGCATTTAATTCCATGCAGTAGTTTTCGCGTGATGCGCGATCAAACATACAGATAAACGCCCGTTTTCCCAACACTTCCCATCACTGCTCTGCCCCTATTGATTGTAGCGTGATGAAAAGTATACTATAACCTGCCCAGGAGTATAAACAATAATTGTACCAAGTTTCGTCAAAATCCGTTAAGTAGTTTTTTTTTCTATTACGAACATACAGACAGACAGACAAAAATTTTACTGATTACATTTTCGGCATCAGTATCGATCACTAATCACCCCCTGATAGTTATTTTGAAAAAATATTTCATGTACAGAATTGACTTCTCTACAGATTTATTATAAGTAGGTACTAGCTGTGCCAGCGGCTTCGCACGCGTGGATATCGGGTTTCAAAAATAATGGACTTCCATAAAATACCTATCTATACCTATAAACTTCTCTATTGAATCACTCTTATCTAATTAAGAAAAACGCATCAAAATCCGTTGCGTACTACTATGTAACTACATATTATTATATGCACACATTGCACACATTTCACACATAGGGAAAGACATGAAAAGCGACTTTGTTTTATACTAGGTATTCGTATGTGATTGATTTTGGACTACCTGTGTTTTATTTATACTATTTGTGAATCCATAGAAGCCGGACTATGTAAAAACTATTTGATGTGTCTGAGATAAATATTATAAACCCATCACTTATCCGACTGCCTGACTTTCCGCCTCCGTGCATGCGCAGTGAAGCTCATCGGACGCCGTGTCCTTGGCTGTACGTCCTGTTGCGCAGCCGTCACGGTGTGACCAATCCATCTCAATAGTATTGAGTAGGAGTCAATTTATACTAGCGCAGAGTCGAAGCGCATCGAAGCGTCTATCCAAAACTGAACACAACAATTTACTTCTAAGACTATTTATGACAGAGGGGGCAAACGGGCTTGAAGGTCACCTGTTGGTAAGTGATCACTTCAGCCCATAGACACCGCATGACCAGGGGAGTCGCAGGTGCGTTGCCGGCCCTTGAGAAATCTGTAGGCTCGCTTTTTGAAGATCCCTAGGTCGTATCCATTCGGGAAAATTGCAGCCGGAAGCTAACAGCTACATGAGGCAGAAAATTGCGCGCAAAACGCACTGTGGAAGACTTTCAACTATCAAGAAGCTAAAGATGAAATCTTGAATTGATGCGAGATGTGCGATGATGAAAAATGGCAGCTGATACTAGGTTAAATAATTCATCCGAACACTCGCTGTGATAAATTCTTTAAAAAGACTTTATCACGGAGATTTTAAAAAGACGCGCGCATTCTTCGTAATTCGCGCTCGATCAACGTGGATTGATCTATTTTTAATGGTGTGCGTTACGCTATGGAGTTAAGGCTGAATTTATCAATTATGTATCTTCAGTTTTGTGGATAGCCGACGCATCGACTCTACGCTAATATAAATTGACCCATAGATACACAAGAGGACCGCCTCTTGTATGTCACCGGAAATAGCAAGAATCGTAAATTGATCAATGTCGTAGGTTGTTGTTAGTTGATCAACTCCCGGAAAATAATAAACAGCAGTTGAAATGTATTATTTAACGTTTGTATTTTAGTAAATTGATTAATTTACGAGCTCTTGCCGTTAAATAATCCGACGAAGGCGAGGTGAACGTTGATTGGTTCAATGATCTCTTCAACCAATCAGGGAACGGTGTAACAAGTGACGGTTAATACTTAGTACACGGTTAGTCCATGGAAGTATCAAGTACTTCGTACAACAGGAAGGCGCTCTATCTATGCATATTGAAGCTAAAATAAAGAAAATGAAACCTTATGTTAAGGTCGTAAGAGTCTTGTTCAAAATAAGTCTTGTCAAAATAAGAACGTAACCAATGAGAGGGAAAATAGTGAACAAAACGTCCCTTTCTAGCAGCGACTAGATTGCTAGATAGAGTACGAAACACCGGACCTGGGCCCCTACCACCAAAAACGAAAACGATCGCTCGCTGAACGGATGGCGTACCTACCCTTGAGCCATGAATCCCTCTCATTTGCCTTCAAAAAAAGGACGACGACTGAGTTTTTTTTTGTCAGTTTGTTACCACATATCTCAGAGAGTTGTGAATTCTTTTTTTGTTCGAAAGGGTGTACTTCCTAGTTGGTCCCATTGTCGCCATATTGAAGTCGGTTTCTTTGCAAAAAGAAGTGGTGTTATTTAAAAAACGATTATGAATAAAAAATATTTTGGCTTTCAATGTTGGCCTTTTTTTTGTACGTATGTATTGTCATTGTCCTTAAATCATATTTTAATATAGTCACCCTATTCAGAGAGAGACAAAAGGGACATGCACTGTGCTTTCGTTCGGCTTCGATTTTCCGACAACAGCTTGTTCCTTATATATTACTTCTATGGGTTAGTCAATTGAGCAACGATTGGTCCATTTGAGGACGATTTTACTTGTGTCAAAATCAAGTTGTACACGTTACTTAAAAAAAAAAATATAGTAACATTCGTGCGACTTGGTACTCACCGTAAATAAACTACCTAAGTACAAGGTGAGAGTCCTCTCTCTGCGACATGAATTTAAGTTGATGTCATTATTTGCTTTTGCTACAACGAATCCACTAGGCGTTTAGCAGAAGAATCTTTTAAGCTTAATTATTTTTTTATGATCTACAGGTTATGTCACACGATAAACGTGTCTAAACGACGTTCCAATGACTCGACGTGAATTTGTAACGTAAGTGTTTCAGACAGACTAGATGCGTAGCTACCACCGTGTCTGCCATATCAGTTATACGGAGCCCCCGGGCGACATGGGGGGCCCCAAAGTGCGTAAGAAAACATTTTTTGTGACCCCTGCCTTCTGAACCAAGGTTCGATTCCCACCCGGGACAAACATTCGTGTGATAAACACTTGTGTTTATCCCGTGTCTGGGTGTTTATATTTGTATTTAAGTATTTATTTGTGAAGCCTCCACGCGTGGTCGTCTGCTTGCAGATGGCCCGGCGTACCCCGGGCAACGGCGGGTAGTAGAGAGATGGCTGCTACCCGACGGCTAATTCCCTATAGGGAGCACGCACTTGTGCGTGGCTCCGGGAGCCAGTGTTGGCGTCGATGGCCCCGACGCCTTCCAGGGCTGTGCTTCGGCACACTAGATGGGGCCTTTTGGCCTGTGGGTCTCTCCCAATGGCGGGGTATTTGCCCGATTGGTGAGAGACGTGTTGTCGGACGCATTTTGCGTCGGTTTGTCGGCAATGGTCGCAGAGGAAGAGGAGTGCCCTTCGGGGGATCTCGCGGTGTTTCGTTGCCGTCCTCCCTGTCTTCTGCGACCCTTGCCGCCTTACCAGAGAAGCCGGTTGACGGCGTGGGTTGGCAGTGTATCACTGCGGCGCGGCGGGTCCTTCGGCCACGGTTCTCGTGGCCGTCGGATATTTTCCTTTTTTGGACTGACGCCGGGCAACCTGTTTCCCCTCGCAGGAGGGACCAGGGGGCTTGCCTTAACTGGCGAGCCCGAGTGGAGTCAAACCACAATAAAAAACCGCCTGTTATCCCGACTTCGGTCGGGAGCAGGGGGCGCGAGCTCAAGTGGAGAAAACCACAATAAAAAACCACCGTGCGGCGGCGGCTGCACGCCCGACGGGGTTCCGCGAGGTTGGCACGGGGGTGTCGGCCACGTATTGCACGAACCCCGTCCTTGGAGGAGAGAGACGGCCCTTTCGGGCCTGATCTCTAGGCTGCCCCAAGTGGGGGGGCCAGCCCGTGTCTGCACAGCAGACCAGCGCTGACAGCTTCGCGGCGTTATAGTCGAGGACCCGCGTTGCTGTCGCCCAAGGCGCATTTGACGGTGCAAACCAGGGTTTTTTTAGTGGGTATTCTCTGCCGACGCGGAGCGAGCCCCACATAACCCGTCTGCTCCCCCGGGCAGCGGGTATGCGTAAACTGCATTTCTCCCTGGTGAAACAAAAAAAAAAAAAAAAAGGTACTTTGGGACCGGAGCGATGTAGGTATGTGATGTTGTCTAATACTTATTTATTTACTTATTTTTTGTGCAATAGAGTCTGCGGCTGAGACATTTAAAAAGAGCGTCTAGGTCTGCCGACAGAATGATCGAAGATGTGCGTCGTGTGCGTTGAGTCTGTAAAATATCCGCGACAGATTTTTGCGCGTCGTGTGCGTTACTGCATATAATTGCAAAAAAGTGCGTCACGGATAGTCTGTCGTCTGCGCTGCCCCTAAAGGCCCACAAACAAATTTTGGGCGGGGCCCCGCTAAGGCACGCTACGCTTGTCAGATTACTTTGCCGCTGAGGCTCGAGTTTGCCAAGAGGTAAATGTTGCATATTCCAGCCGGCCCGGTGTAACCGCCGGCCATGCCGCGCGGCATGTGTGCAGGAACCATAAAAAAATGCACACACAAACATGTAACTACTTACAACAGGTACCTAACGTTACTTATCGTCTGTTAGATAGGTACATTAAATGCAAAGGACGCCGTAAATAGCACAAACTATTTCTGTTCGCCTAAGACCTGTTGACACAATCAAGATAAATATTAATCCACTCAACGTATAGCGATCAATTTGTTGTAACATAAGACTCTCCCCATTGCGAACCGTTGGCAAACGCACTCCGTGTCGACAAACATTGTCGAAATCTCTATCGAGACAGCAATATCGTAGCGTCGCTATGTGATTGGCGCGTGCCGTGGGCGACTGCATAATGAACCGGAGCCAGGAGTAACACTAGCCCCCCCTCCCCCCTCCCGCCACCCAGGCCAGGTGGCTGGGTGCCCCGCCTGCTGCTAGATTGGAATCCGTACGACCCATCGACTTCTGCCGTCAAATCGGTCAATCTTCACACCGTGATAATGTCCTGGAAGCATGTGTGATATTACGACGTACCGAAGATCTCGGATTCGGGTTCAGGGTCGGGCTAAAAATTGTCACTGGATTTGTACCAACGACCTATGTGAGAGAAGATACAAATATTTATTTATTACTATTATTTTCTGTAATGTATTAAGTACTAAGTTGCAGCTGTGGAATAGTGGTACCTACTCTATCTGGTCACATTGAACTGTGGTCCTATCGGATTATGAGAGTAAAGAAACAGTGTATGCGCCTATGTTGCACACTTGAACACTTAGGTATATAGGTATCCTGCGCACTTTACTATCTCCCTAGAGGTTCCCGCATGGACCAAAATTCAATCAGGAGAGAGTATAATGTTCGCAGTGTCGGATGCAGAGGCAGACCGTTATAAAAGCACAAAGCAAGAAGAACAGTCGTCTGCTGTGCAGGAAAGTTTTTTGTATCGTAGCTCGACATAATGGCTTCCTTACGCCTGATGGAAAGCTAAAGAGAAGCCCAAGTCGCTGTGACAACTGGCAAGTAACTGGTCAGTAACCTGTCAGTTGCCACTGCCATGCCAGCCCAAACCTAACCCCCCCACGAGGTCCGGAAACACGACCCATATTCTATAGGGTGGAGGTCCTTACCCGGACGGGCAGCTCAATTCGAGCGAAGATTAGTTATGCCCTCCTCTTAAAAGTTAGTTATTAACATTTTGATAAGACACGCAACGTGGTAGTCGCAGGATTGCGTTTAATGCGGGCTACTTACTACTTCTATTTAATTCTTTGGGGGAGCACCATGTAGGTATGCGTATGTTTCATCATTACCTACTAATGCACTACTATGTAGCAGAGGACACTCCTCCAATTGGTGGACTACAATAGACTGATGATGGTGATGATACGAATCAGTGGTTTGGGAAAGGGCATATGCGTATATCGCGGTGGTGTCTTGGGCGCAATCCAGGGTAGGTACGGTATACCGCGTGCAGAATTCGGAGCTATCCACGGCCGGATCTACCTAAGGGCTATATCTGGGCTGCAGCCCGAGGTTACTAGAGGCCCCGCTAAAGCCTTTTCTACAACTAAAACAGCTAAGTACTTAGGTAGGGGCCTACCTAGTTTCAGCCCAGGGCCCCACAAATTCACGATCCATCCCTGGAGCTATCCTTTGGCCCGAGGTTACCGTGGGGATGCTTGCGCACTCTGTCGTCGTGTCTGGGCCCCTACCACACTAATCGACTTTGACGAATTTTAGTTCGTATATTCGAATACGGGAGGGACAAATCGGATGGGTATGCATGGCACGAAATAATATAGATTTTACCGGCAATACTTATTCTCGATTTAAATTGCGTAGGACCATTAAATATAAAAAATAGGGCTTGAATATCGAACTTTCATATCTCCTAGTGGACTGCTAAGCAGCTGCTTGTTATTTGAGACGGAAGTGGCGCTTTATCTCCTTCTTATTATTTAGTTCCGACATAATGGGCTCTTTGACTCAGAAGAGTAGCACCTACTTAAATTTGCATTTAAAATTACTTTATTCACCATCCGAAGTATAGATACTCTAGATGTAGGTAAAAGTTTATTTATGTAAACGATTGTGCTTGCGAACTTTTGATTAAGGCAAAACTATACCATCATCATCATCATCATCAGCCTATTGCAGTCCACTGCTGGACATAGGCCTCTCTAGATGTTCGCTACTTAGGGCAAACATCTGGAGGATATACCCATAGTCGCCACGCTGGGCAGGCGGGTTGACGATCGCAGGGCGTAGCTTCTCGCTCCGGTGACGCTGCTGCCCGTCATCGGTCTGTGCTATTTAGCTTTGCCTTCAATTGTGATGGTTATACCGCCACCAGTCGGTTACCAGCGCCTCGTTTGTTATTCGGCAGGATGCACCACGGGCAGGTGAGGTTGGCTTGGAGCGAAAAGATTATGGGTCGCACCCTTACATCCCTATACTACATTACATAACTATACCTTAGATAACTTAACTTTTGTGTTTCTTGTGTTCCAGTTTTTAAATCAATTATAGCTCACAATAGGCTATTATGGCTAAAAATTGTAATTAGTCCGTCTTTTAGCTTATTCAAAAATAAAAGACACGTATTTTTTTTATTTGTAAATTAGACTAAAAATTACAAAGTTATAGCCCGTTGAAATGACGCGTGACGTCACTCGGTGAGGCATTTTTACGGGAGCGAGTGACGTCAAAGACTCCCCCTCCTAACTTTTAATGCCTTGTATCTTTGCTATTGTTTATTATTTGAATGAAAAAAGGAAAAATATGTGTCTTTTATTTTTGAATAAGCTAAAAGATGGACTAATTACAATTATTAGCCATAATAGCCTATTTTACCTATTATCCTACTATATATATATATATATATATATATATATATATATCCTACTTAATATATAATATAATATATAATATAATATATATTATATATATACTAGCTTTTGCCCGCGACTTCGTCCGCGTGTTTAGATTTTTACATACAATTTTTTTTCCCAATAACTCCTGTTCCCGTAAGAATTTTGCAATATCGCGTTGCAAGTAAGCTTTACGTTCATTAGAGTACCTGCATGCCAAATTTTAATCATCTATCTTACGCGGTTTAGATTTTTTCATACAAAAGTTTTGCCCGCTAACTACTGTTCCCGTGGGAATTTTGCAATATCCTGTTGCAACTAAGCTTTTAGTTTACTAAGGTACCTACATGCCAAATTTCAAGTTAGACGCTTGAAACGGTTTAGATTTTCATACAAAAGGATTTTCCAGCTAATTCCCGTTCCCGTGGGAATTCGGGAATGCCTTTCTTAGTGCACCTCTACGGTATCTAAGCTACGTCTCTTCTACATTTCTAGTACCTACGTTTAGCCGTTTAGGCATATAAATGTCAGTCAGTCTATTTAGATTTAATTTTACCAGTAAGGCCATTTATTGAGAGAAATCAGTAGTTTTGGGCTGTGAGTTTATTTCTTAGCCTTTCAAGTTTTTTCCTATTGAATCCCGGAAAGGGTTAATTTAGGTAAATATTTGAAGTTTTATCTTTTTCGGAGTGGAATTTATCGAAACGCTTTCTTAGCAATAATACCTACGTCATAGTATAGCATTATGAATGCAAAGTCTTAGCACGAACTGTTTAAAATTGACAAAATTTCATACATACTTTCATCCCCTATTTTATCTCCTTGGGGGTAGAAATGATCAAAACCCTTTTTTAGCGGATGCCTACCTCATAGTAGCTTTAAACATGCAAAGTCTCAGCCCGATCGGTTTAAACTTGATAAAGTTTCATGAATACAAACTTTCATCCCCTATTTTATCCCCTTGGAAACAGAAATTATCAAAACTCTTTTATAGCGATACCTACGTTATAGTAACTTTATGAATGCAAGTCTCAGCCCGAACGGTTTAAAATTTGACAAAGTTTCATACAAACTTTCATCCCCTATTTTATCCCCTTGGGAGTAGAAATGATCAGAACCCTTTTTTATCCCCTTGGGAGTAGAAATGATCAGAACCCTTTTTTAGCGGATGCCTACGTAGTAGCTTTATACATGCAAAGTCATAGCCCAATCAGCTTAAAATCGACAAATTTTTATACAAACTTTCATCCCCTATTTTATCCCCTTGGGGGCAGAATTGATCAAAATCCTTTCTTAGCGAGTGCCTACGCCATAACATCTACCTGTGTGCCAAATTTCAACCCGATCGGTCCAGTAGTTTGGGCTGTGCGTTGATAGATTACTATGTCAGTCAGTCAGTCAGTCAGTCAGTCACCTTTGAGTTTTATATATTTAGATATATATATAATATATAAGAGAAGCCCAAGTCGCTGTGACAACTGGCAAGTAACTGATCAGTAACCTGTCAGTTGCCACTGCCATGCCAGCCCAAACCTAACCCCCCCACGAGGTCCGGAAACCCTACTCCCCGGCTACACACATATAACAACTACACATATATAAACGCAAAAGTTTGTTTGGATAGATGGATGGATGTTTGTTCCACTTTCACGCAAAAACTACTGAACGGATTTTAATGAAACTTTACAGGAATATAGTTTGTACTTCAGATTAACACATAGGCTATGTTTTATACGAATATTCACGCGAGCAGAGCCGCGGGCAGCAGCTAGTCTACACTAATATTATAAAGAGGACAACTTTGTTTGTTTGGTTGTAATGAATAGGCTCAAAAACTACTGGACCGTTTTTAAAAATTCTTTCACCATTCGAAAGCTACATTATCCACGAGTAACATAGGCACAATTTTATTTTGGAAAAAAAAACTTTACGCGGACGAAGTCGCGGGCGGAAAGCTAGTTATCTATAAAACAAAAGTTTCACTCATTGACGTCCCGTAGCTTTTACAAATGAACAGGTAGACATCTTTTTTGGATTCTTGATCCTATGACTGTTTCTTCTTTCTTTCTTCTTTTTTTGAAAATATTCCAGACACACATTAACCTATATACTAACTAGCGAACCGACCCGGCTTCGCACAGGTGCAATACTATATGCATATATGTACCTATTAGCAATACTATATGCATATATGTATTATACTCTAAAATCCTTCTATCTATTAAAAAACCGCACCAAAATGTTGCGTTGTCTTAAAGATGTGAGCGAGCGACTTTTATTTATACCTACTGTGTACTTAGTGATTATATGTATTGATGTATATAATTGGTTGTTCTTAAATAAATTCATAAGTTTATATTGTTATTATCACTCTTATTATGATCAGACATCAATAATTATCACTCTTATTATGATCAGACATCAAAGATTGACCCCTAACAATACACAAAACTTTGAAGCGCAAAATCTCTGGACACAGTAGCACGAATGACCGGTCAAAGCTCCCGGGGAGAGCTACTTTTCCCCTCGATTGCGGCAACCGCTTCCGGCTGTCATCCGGAATTCCGGGAAATTCTAGACTCACTCTGAATTTTCTTTAAGTTACTTACTCCCCTTTTTAGGGTTCCGTATTTCACGTCAACCGTTAGACTTTTGTCATGTACGTCTGTTTGTCCTCTACCTACCTTTAAAGTTAGCGCTAGAACTTTGCGTAGATTATTATATTTTTCCGACGTGCTTAGAGTGCTAAAATAAAACATATTAAGTTTGAGTATTTATGTTTTCTCTCTGTCCAACTGTTTAGTTAAGTAAAAGATAAGCCTAATACATTATGAATAAGTGTATATGGTGTTCTGAATTCAGCCCCATGTCGCAGTCATCTGGTTGAATCTCCTATTCAATTGAATCGCTAGCGCGTTCATTGAATGACGACATTCAATTGAATGACTAGACCGAACGTTAACGAAACACGCGTCAGTTGAAAATACGTTTCAATTTACGCATCAAGCATTACTGATAAAAAATATTTAATGTATTAGATTTCTATAATTATGTACATTATAATGTTATTTATGGTTTCAAATACATATTAAAGTAAATCTCTGTTATCATGCGTTATAAACAAAGTGAAAACACTTTTTATTTTGATGATTATTTATCATTTTGTCATAGAAATTGCGTAAAAAGGATTCGTTGACAAGTGTCACTGATGTGACAGTTAATACTTCCATGGAAAAAGTGATAGAGTTAATAACAAAAAAAAAAGATTATAGCGTCCACAACTTTGTGAGCTCTGTCACATTGACATTTAGGTCGTAAATTTGTGAAAATATATCGACATGAAAAATAACAAATATTTTCGAGTAATAAATTGTTATGATACCACGAAACCATTTTGGTCATTCAAATCAAATGAGTCCAAAAAGGTAAAAAAGGTGAGGTAAGTCCAAAAAGTGTGTTTAGTTTTGATTGTGTCAGGGTTTGTTTACTTCATTTATAGTTGTAGTTTTACAGTAAAACCAAAAGAATAAGCTACTTTAATGGTTTCATTATATAACATTAAATAATATTTAAATGTTCTTGTATCGCTCGTAATAAATTAAATATCGTTTTCAGATCGAAATGTGTACGACCGGATACGACCGATTTACTGATTGCATTTTTGGCATCGGTATCGATCACTAATCACCCCCTGATAGTTATTTTGAAAAAATATTTCATGTAGGTACAGAATTGACCTATCTACAGATTTATGATAAGTATAGATAGAAGATAGATAGATAGTATATAATTTATTTATAAACTATGTGTTTATTTATGTGGAGGGATTTGGGGGAGGCCTTTGCCCAGCAGTGGGATAAGGTAGGCTAGATAAGGAAGTAAGTTATAAACAACTAAAATATAAAAAAGGATTATTCTAAAGCAATTAAGTTACAGAAGACGCAGTTGGAGTTGTTGCCTTGAATCCTTAAAACCCTCTAACTGCAAATGTCGCCGTCTGCTGACCGCAATAACAGTAACTCTTATAAACTGGGATTATATTTCTGCCCACTACAACATGACTTAAATATGAAATAAGGACTTCCTACCAAACGTAATGCTGTTTGTATTACATAATTTAAACACAAATCTTTGGGATAACAGTAGGGTAGTAAGCGGAACAAGCGATTAAAAGCTTTCCGAAGGTTAATCTTCTTGAAACCTAACCGGAACATCTGAAAAATAATTTGTGTGAGTATGAACTCGTTGGGATGTAAGGGCCACCACCTGCCCGTGGCGTATCCTGTCGAATAACAAACGAGGCGCTGGCAACCGACTGGTGGCAGTATAACTATCACAATTGAAGGCGTAGCTAAATACCACAGGCCGATGACGGGCAGCAGCGTCACCGGAGCGAGAAGCGACCTGCGATTGCCAATCCGCCTGCCCAGCATGGCGATTATGGGTTTTTTCCTCCAGGTGTTTTCCCTAAGTAGCGAACAGCTGGAGAAGCCTATGTCCAGCAGTGGAATGTAATAGGCTGATGATGATGGTGATAATGATGATTATGACTAGTAGATACATTAAAACAAAAGTATGATCCTCGTTTCTTACGTCAACGTTATACCTAAATTAAATTAATCATTTTGGTTGACCGTACTCATGTTTCTGACCCATTCTGACCTGACCCTTTCCGAAACTGACCAACCGATACTGAACTAGTGATAAAATTGTTACAAGGATGGTTTTGATACAAAGATGGTGTAAGTGTTTGGTGGAATAAATAAATGTACCAGACAATACACAATGATTACGTAGCTCCTAAATAAAACCGGCCAAGTGCGAGTCGGACTCGCGCACGTAGGGTTCCGTACCACTGATTGAATGAAAAAAATTAGGTAATTTGATTTATGATGTTTAAAAAAAAACTACTGTCTAGATTTCATTGAAACACATTTTACCACTTTGGAAGAGTCTCTCGCGCAAACTATTCATCTGAGAAAAAAATGATGTTACGATACCTCAACATCATTTTTAAATACCTATCCATAGATATCCCACACGTATGGGTTTGATGAAAAAAAAATTTTGAGTTTCAGTTCCATGTATGGGGAACCCCAAAAATTTTTTTCTGATTTTACTTTAAAATCTTAATGCGGTTAACAGAATACATCTACGTACCAAATTTTAATAATGTAGCTCTTATAGTTTCGGAATAAACAGGCTGTGACATACGGACGGACAGACAGACAGACATGACGAATCTATAAGGGTCCCGTTTTTGCCATTTTGGCTACGGAACCCTAAAAACGAAAATGAAAATGAAAATGAAAAATATTTTATTGGAACCAATACAAATTGTTACAAATAAAAGACGTACGATAACAGCTGTATTAGTTAAGGAAACTGTGTTACAGCTATTAACGCCCACCTACAGACCATTGGGAAGCACAGCGTTCCACATAAATATGAACAAAAACACTAAGATTATATGAAATTTTACATTAAAAAAATTATTAATAGGGGAAAAAACCTACCATGTACAGAATATGTGTGTGTGTGTGGTATGTGTGTGTGTGTGGTATGTATGTGTGTGTGGTATGTGTGTGTGTGTGTGTGTGTGGTATGTGTGTGTGTGTGGTATGTGTGTGGATGAGTGTGTGATTGCGTGCGTATGTCTGTGTGTTTTGTTTTACCATTTTATTATGCTTTTAGCTATTTTAATAGTCAAAGTCAAAGTCAAAGTCAAAATACCTTTATTCACATAGACTTAAAATAAGCACTTATGAATCGTCAAGTAAAAAATAATGTAGAAATACAAAAAGTAAAGTAAGAATGTGAATAAAAGCAATTTAAAAGAAGCTACCGCCGTGTTCGGAAAGTAGATTTCTACCGAGAAGAAACGGCAAGAAACTCGGTAGTTACTCTTTTTAGCCTTTGACTGGTGACATGTTTAATTTGTAACGTAACTGGTGACAAACGGTCTAAGAGGCCGCGTCTAGTCTGGTCTATAGCACATGTACCTAAATACAGTAGGTCACTAAGATGTTGAAAAATAGTTTAATAACATGTTTATGAATAAAATAAAACAAATTAATTTACTATAAATATATTGTTTATTAGGAACTGGGCATTTCTAAGTATTAAGTCTCAATAATCAAAAAACTAGGTGTGATATCATCAATTGCTAATTATGGACATGAAAAGATTTTTTTTTCAACAAACAAAATTATTTTGACAAAGTACACATATTAATCAACTTAAAAAACAACAATTTGGTTATCGCAAGTGGCATTGCACGAAACTGGCAACGCCCACACTTTGGTATTTTTTACATGTCGTGAGGACATAATTGTTTTGCTTTTTTTGGCTTGAGCATTGGTGTGTTTCCGATTCTTCTACTTCCGAAGCTCTTTCTTCGGTTTCTGAGTTATGATCTAGGACTGACAAAATTTTCAGGAAAATTTTCCGCTTCGGATCCACTAGAGACTTCCTGTGCCAGCCATTCTTGAACTTACCTATTTAATCTAGGATTAACGTCTAGTTGTACTACATTTCTAGCTTCTGCCTCTCTACACTTCTTTTTGAGGATATAGAAACAATCATTGCAGTAAATATCTGAAAATTAAAAAAAAATCCATACAATAAAATTATTCAAAAAAGTCACATAAGTGGTGACGTAGGGTCTGAGAGGCCGCTACCGAACTTTGCATGGATGTTACTTACCGATTTATGCCTATTCGACACAACTATCCTCCGCTGCAGCACGTACGCGACTAAACACGAAGCTACTCAGACGCATGAACAAAGGAAGAGCCGGGAAGGTGGTGAAATAACGTTTCACTAGCGTCGCGCGGCCTGTGAGACCGCTTGTCACCAGTTAAAGGTTAAATCGCCAATTGTTACATGTTTAGGTATTACAACATTTTTTAATATTTTAAAGTTAAACAATGCAAAATAAAAGTTGAGTCTATACAATGCAAAGTTTACTACGAAGCAGCAGTCCAAGAGATGTCGTCGTTGAGGAAATCTTCTACTCTATAATAGCCCCCTTTTATAAGTAAGGACTTCATGTATGATTTGAATTTGTGAATGGGCAGTTCAACAATATGTTCCGGTAACCTGTTGAACATTTTGATACCCAATCCTACAAACGACCCACTCACCTTACTCAGCCTCAGACGTGGAACGGCAAGCTTGTGCTTATTTCTAGTGTTTAAATTATGATTATCTGAATTTTTATTGAATTGATTTAAATGTTTACGTACATAAACAACACAGTCAAAGATATACTGTGATGCTACCGTCATTATGTTAATTTCTTTAAAAAGTTCTCTAAGTGATTCGCGTGTCTTTAACCCATATATAGCGCGGATGGCCCGCTTCTGCAGTACAAAGATTGTTTGTATGTCAGCAGCTGACCCCCATAATAGAATACCGTATGACATAATGCTATGGAAATAACTGAAATAAACAACCCTTGCCGTTTCAACGTCAGTCAAAAGCCGGATTTTCCTTACCGCATATGCAGCTGAACTAAGCCTTCCAGCCAGGACAGCAATATGAGGACCCCATTGCAACTTCGAGTCTACATTGATGCCAAGAAATACTGTAGAGTTAATTAATTCAATAACTTCATTGTTCATGATAATATTAGTGTTAACCTGTTTGACATTTGGCATTGTAAATTTAACACACTTGGTTTTCCTGGCATTAAGCAGCAGGTTATTGTTTGTAAACCAGTGTACTATTTTAGCGAGAGCACAATTTACATCATCAAAGTTGGTTTTCTTTCTATTTACCTTAAAAATGAGGGAAGTATCGTCAGCAAACAATACTGTCTCACATATATTATTTGTGAAGTGCGGAAGATCGTTTATATAAATGATAAAAAGCAACGGTCCCAATATTGAGCCCTGGGGCACACCCATCAACAAAGGGGCACCAGAAGAATCTGTGCCATTGACATTAACCTTTTGAATTCTGTCACTTAAGTATGACTGTAGTAGACAAAGCGATTCATCTGCAACACCATAGTGCCGTAACTTCATCAGCAGTGTTTGGTGATCAACACAATCAAACGCCTTCGACAAGTCGCAAAAAACTCCTATGGCATCTTGCTTATTTTCCCAAGCATCAAAAACGTGTTTGATGAGTTCTACTCCTGCGTCAGTAGTGGATTTGCCTTTGGTAAATCCACATTGGTTTTTATGTAATAATTCGTTGTCATTAAAATGCGATAATAATTGAGTAAAGATAATTTTTTCAAAAATTTTACTTAGTGCAGGTAGTATTGATATGGGTCTATAGTTGGAGGGGTCGCTTTTATCACCTGATTTATATAAAGGAATGACCTTACTCAGTTTCATCAGGTTAGGAAACTGACCTCCATCAATGCATCTATTGAAAATTATCGCTAAATGAGGTGCAACAAAATGAATTATATTTTTTAAAACCTCTGTAGAGATTCCCCACAGATCTTCTGTCCTTTTCATATTTAAGCTTTTGAAGTTTTTTAAAATATCCTCTATACTAACATAAGAAAAATAAAAAGGAACTTTACACTCATCTACATGCGTTTTTATAAGGGTTTCAGCAAGATGGGGACTGGAGTTTAAGCTACTCGTCGCAGATACTGGAATTTTTGAGAAGAAAGATTGGAACGCATTAGCCACGTCTGCATTGGAATCAAAAATTTTGTCATTTACTTTAAGAGATAACTTGTGTTCTTTAATTTTATTTTTACAAGTCTCTTTATTTATAATTTTCCAGGTAGCTTTGCTTTTGTTAGGAGCAGACATAATTTTTCCTTTCAAATACCTAGATTTAGCGTACGCACATACTTTCTTAAATATCCTAGAGTAATTTCGGACATATTCTACTATTGAAGGTTCGTTGGAATGGGCTTTAGTATCGTACAGTTCGAACAATTTCCTTCTACTTTTATAAATACCCAAAGTTGCCCAGTCACTGAATTTTAATTTAGTACTATCGATTTTAAAAGATTTTTTTGTGAAAATCCCATTATATTCTTTCTCAATTATATTAAACAGCTTCTCATATTGCTGATCACTTCCAATGTCACAATTGTTTAACAAACTTAGTCTACTGCAAACTGAATCCTTAAACTTCTCTATACGAGCAGCAGTGATAGGCCTGCAAGTAAAGCTTAATGAAAGGGGCACATGTTGGTGTTCGAAAACCGCTCTCTGTCCACTATGGTCCGAGTTTATAAAATGTATTAAGTTTTTATCCATAACTACACAATTACAAAAGATATTATCCAAACATGTAGCTGTAGTGGGGGTGACTCGAGTAGGTTCATTAAATAATGGAACTAAGTTAAATGACTGAAATAAATTCAAGAACCTAGTAGAATTTTGATTTTCTTCTAAAATATTAATGTTGAAATCCCCACATACTATTACCTTTTTCCTACATGAACAAATTTTCCTTAATACTTCCTCCATGACAGATTCAAATAAAATATAACTACCTGAAGGAGGTCTATAAATACATACAATTATATGGTGATCTAGTTCAGCACAAGCTATTTCAATTGTTCTTTCTACAGACAGAGACACAATATCCTTACGATTTTTACATTTAAGATAGTTTTGTAATAAAATGAGTGAACCTCCCCTGATGGCGGACAATCTTGTAAATGAACTGCCGACTACATAGTTATTAATACTAATAATTAATTCATGTTGTCTTAGCCAATGTTCAGTGACACACAACACTTGAACATTCATTTCTTGTAAAAATAGTTCTATTTCCAAGTCTTTTCCGGAAAAGCCCTGAACATTCTGATGAATGACGTTCAGACAGTTACGCTTTTCCTTATTTACAAGGTCGCTAGAGTGTTCCTCTATTGTCTCTAAATCTAATTTTTTGGAATCGAATTATTTGGAACTGCTTCCAAAGTCTGATTAAAAATAAAATTAATATTATAAGCTAACAAAGTAGCCAGTTGTAATTTAATCCTACTAGGCAAATAAAAAGTTTTGCCAGTCCACACCAATTTAAAATTAATAAATTTATTTGTGTCAAAAAACACAAAATTATCATTATGACGACATGTCAAGTTGTATAATAAAGTATTCAGTAAGTGAATACTGTTATTTTGTCCTGTTGTGTATTGGTTAGAAAAAGGAAAGGCACATAGAATTACCTTTCTAACCAAAAGTTTTGAAAGAATGGAGAAACTCCTCATAATTTCTTTTTTTGTGGTATCAAGACCATTTCCCATCATTAATACTATGATGGAATTTTCATTGTGCTTACCATCATTTATTCTCTTACATATTTCAGTAAGAGAGGCGTCAGGCATACTAAAGTTAATGACATTGGAGTTCAAATTCTTTTTTATAAGAGGTCCATAGCCAACTCCCATTTTATCAGAATAAACAAACACATTATCTGCAGAGGTACATACAGATTTCTTATTTAAACTTACTGAAATTAACTGATCACTAACTACCTGATTTTGTTCAGAAATACTAATATCCTGATGACAGCTACAGTGGGCCACAAGTTTGTTGGTAGCCAAGATATGTTCATGATTTTGAGCTTGCACAGACTTATACTTGTCTGTCATGCGGTCTAGGCATTCATGTAGCCTCTTGATATCTGTCTGTAGCTCCTGAACATCATTGTCGTACCTTAACCTACAAGTATCTAATTTTTGACTATACAATTCTACAGTATCCAGTAAATCCAAGCGCTGTTTTACTAATACTACATTTTTACGATAACATTTTTTCTGTCTAATTAACCTTTCAGTTTTCTTAATGATTTTATTAATTTTGATATATTTCTTGAGTTTACGCTTACTACTAAATCTAAATTTATCATCTACACTGTGAATATTTTTTCCTAAAACAGCATGCCCAGCTGGTGACTCGATCAACTCCTCGTACAGGCTGTGTGTGTGCAAAGACTCTTGGCATCGCAGGTCTTCTTCATACTGATGTATGGTCTTGTTGGCATCATGTAGGTCTACCTCAAGCTCATGGATTCGCACCAGGGTCCGCTCATAGGTTTCACTACATTCATCAAACTTGTTCACTGTACTGAGTAGTTGGTCCCGTTGACCAATGACATCCAGAAGTTGAGCATGCATGTCGGCTAAATCATTTTTGAGCTGGGTGTTATGGCCTATGATTTTTATTAGTTCCTCTTCATGTTCTTCGCGTTCATGGATGAGCTGCCTATTGACCTCCTTTATTTTCTGTACTTCCTCTAACGCCCGTTTCAACTTTAACTCCAGATCATGAGCGGCAGCCTTCCGGGTCATCATTTTTCTATAGGTGGTACTACCACTCATATCTGAAATAATATGAATAAGTGTATAGCAACCGATAAGAAAGTAAAGAAAGAAAGCGACTTTTGTGCAGGAATTAACTACTGAACTTTTAACAAGTAATTAACTATTCTTTCCTAAATGGTTATGACTTATTACACACAACTATTTGAAATTAAAAGAAAATGTAAGAGAGACAGCAAGAAATCAACAAAAAGAATAAATGGAAAAATAAACAACAAAGATTTTAACACAGAAAATGGAAAAAGAAAAAAAAAAAGAAAGAAAAGGGGCAATGGATAAGTAAAAGGGAAATTAAAAAAAGGGAAATACGAGACTAAATTTTCCAACAAACAGTATTCACACTAATTAAGTAAGAATGGAGGGTAGAATAGATGTACCTACTAAATTTAGTTTTACAAAATTATATTTAAATTGTTCTGTAATTATATATTATACGATTAGTATTACTAAGAAAAAAACATTAGAATCTATTCATAACATTTTCTAAGATTGCATTTCATTCTTTTTGACAGATGATATTCAAAATTATGTTTAGGTTGTTTGTTATTTTTGTTACACGAAAAAATGGAATTATGATTATCTAGGTTTTAACTAATGATCTGATCATGTGTGAGAGAAGCTTGTCTGAGGCCGAGTGTTGCCTATCATCAACTTTACTTCCACAATACGTCAAGTAAAGAGAGGCGCAACTGACCTTGTTTTGATGTTGGACGAGTCTCACAAAAGCGAGGTTTTGTTAAGTATTATGTTCGTGTTGTGTGTTTATTTGTATATGTACACTTAATAAAGTAATAAAACGAATACTCCCCCGGTTTATGTGTGTAGATTCCGCAGATGAAAATGCCGGTTAGTCGTTGAAGATTTAAACTTAAACGTAGACGTCGAAATCCAAGTGACAAATTGTTGCAAACACTTTCACTTATTTATCAACATAAGATGAAACAATTTAACTGATTATTACCACTAAATACTATGATTAAACAATTAATATTAAATAATTTAAATCAGCTGTGTCATTTGACAGCTAACTCGGGCGCGTTCCGTTCCACATCTTATTATTATCATTTTTAATTAAGTTAATAGCGTAAGTATATATTTTTTAAGAGAACCTCGGTATCATTATATGACAGGCTCAGCAACCATTTCCGAATAAGCATCTTAACTTTTTTTATTTGTAACGGATATATCCCACACGTATGGGTTTGATGAAAAAAAAATTTTGAGTTTCAGTTCCATGTATGGGGAACCCCAAAAATTTTTTTCTGATTTTACTTTAAAATCTTAATGCGGTTAACAGAATACATCTACGTACCAAATTTTAATAATGTAGCTCTTATAGTTTCGGAATAAACAGGCTGTGACATACGGACGGACAGACAGACAGACATGACGAATCTATAAGGGTCCCGTTTTTGCCATTTTGGCTACGGAACCCTAAAAACGACCAAAACAACAGGTAGGTATCGTCTCCCAAGCATATGAGATACATGTACGACCACCCATCTCATTCCGTTGGCGTCGTCAAAGACGACTAAACGGGCAGCAGTGTTGGCGTGGATACCCATCTCAATAAAACCTACTGCGATCACAATTCTGCCTACGGAGCGTGGTGAATTCGGCAATTTCCTTCAAATGACAATTGTCATTGGGGAAGGTCTATGTCCAGCAGTGGACATTTGCAGGCTGATGATGATGATAATGATATATGAATAATCTAAAAAATTAATTATCCACCAGGAACATTAATATTACGAGATCTACGACATACCTACTTGAAATTAAATTATGAATAATAGATAAAGGCAGGGGTTCCAATTTGCATAAACATGCAATTAAAGTGGGTAAGGGAATGTCTTCGCTGTCTGATAATATTGAAGAAGATTTCGGTCATTCCCGACATTTCTATAGACTTCATTCTTCACCCTCACTCATATGACATAGGTACCTACCAGTTTATTGAATATCTACTAATTTTCCTTGATTTTCACGATTACAAAAGGACATAATGTGTTTGGAGACACCTGTTAATCCGGTTCTGCATTCATAATGATTTATCTTACGAATCGAAGTCACGAAGAAAACGAATCGAAAATAAATTATGTTATGGATGAAAATAAATTTAAATATTTTTGTAGATTCGACCGCGCGATGTAACGTACACCGCGCGCCATCTAGTGATGCTTTGCGGGACTAAAGGCTCGAAATATTATCATTCGCCCATAGTAATGTACACATTGGAGTGTTGTTTACAATATATTTGTATTGGGTTGTGTTACAATCTCCCCCTCTGTCTCCGATAGGCGTCCCGACCAGGAGACAGGACAATAAGAAAAGTTATTAAGCGAGTTTCTTGGGTCGCCCCCGTCTGCGCTTCTCTTGTTGTTCAGTTTGTTCATTAACTCTCGTCTTCTTAGGACGTCCTCTCCTTCTTAGAGGATTGACTGGCTCAGGTACTTCATTATCGGTGTTTCGATAGGGCTTTAGTGCCGAAGTATGATAAACCCCAAGAGGAACTCCTGGGTCCTGTGGGTTTACAATTTCATATGAAGAAAGTCCATATTTTAGCGTATTGTACAGGGTGCTCTTTCTCTCCCTCCCCCTGTACTGAAACTACTCCGAGAGCATAGTCACTAGCATCTGTTTTCAGGATCGATCATTCGCTGGAAAGTAGCATAAGCGTTTCGCAATCCGAATGGCATTCGATTCAATTTATAAATTCCAAAGGGCGTGATGAAGGCGGTTTTCTTCTGATCCTCTAACCGGACCTTCACTTGCCAGTAGCCAGCTTTTAAATCCAGTACAGACATGAACGGAGTGGGTTTGGCTTCGTGTAGTAAGTCGTCTATCCTTGGTATCGAATATACATCAGGTACAGTTATCTCATTTAGTCTTCTATAGTCCACACATACTCTAATTCTATCATCTGGTTTTGGCACTAGAAACACTGGTGCTGCCCAGGATGAGGTACAAGGCTCAATGATACCCTTGGCTAACATTTTGGTTAGTTCAGTCTTAAGAGCTTCTTTGCGTGGTGGTGACAACCTATACGGTGGCATTGAGATTGGTGGGTGATCTAGTTCCTGTATACAGTGTTCAATGGCAAATGTCGCAGGACACGCGTGCGTTATAATTTGGGCATTGACTGCGCAGAAATTTAAATTAGTGGTACTGGTCGGTTTCCCGCTGCACGTAGGGCAATTGCTGCGATAAACGCCTGGTGCACCGCAGCCGTAGCACGACAGCTTAGTGACAATCTCTTGTTTGATTGTCGGATTGGTTACCTCTGATCGTGTTTCGGAGATTGGTTTCGAGGTGTTATTTTCTCGATTTCGACACTGTTCATAAGAGTGTCCGGGGTACATGCAATAAGTGCATCGGATGTTACTCTTCTTGTGTTGTTTGCGAGCCGGGATAGTGGGTATCAGTTTTCCTTCCTGTTCGCTGAAAACTAATTCGACATCGCGGGCGTCGCGTAGCAGCTCATCAAAATTGCTAACACTGGATCGGGGTACCTTATCTCTGATAGACAGATTTAATAGGCTGTAGACAATGTCAATCTGCTGCTTTTCTTTAATTTGTTCATCTTTAGGAAGTTGCGAGAACAGCATTCTCTTTTTTGCGATGAAAGTTGCTGTGTCTTCCTTCTCCTGTCTTTCACTTATTATCTCGTGAAAGATAAGGTATTCAGGCTTCTTTGGTGCGAAGTTATGACGGAGTTGCTCTTCAAATTGTTGCCAGGAAGTAACAGTGTTCTTCACTCCTTGCCACCAAATAGCAGCCTCGTCGTGCAGAAGCAAAGGTAGTCCATCCAAGGCATCCGCGTCGGAGATGGCTTCAATCCTCTTGAAGACACGGAGACCCGCAAGAAACGCTTCCACAGCTTCGGTTCTTTTCGCACCATCGTACGAATTCTTACATGCTGCCAAGCTGCTGCGTCGATTGCCGATTGTTGCTAGCAGCTGTGTGAATTGCTCATGTGATAAGTTGACACTCATTTTGCTCTTCTCAGTCTTGTCGGTGCACGTAGTCGTCCTGCCGTATCTCGTGACTACGAATTTCCGGTCGCGTTGGGCCCCACGTTGGGCGCCAGATTGTAGGATGAGAGATAGGTATTTCTCTCGGGTTCTGTCCCACGCGAACCGGATTGTAGTAGGTAGGCACGAAGATGACGGAAGGGGGTCCCGATGACGTCACCGCCAGAAGAAACACGATGAGTTCGGTCAAAGTTTATTGATGAGCGTAGATACAAAATAATTATGAAATCCGGTCCCCGCAATCGTGTTCGTAGGCGATGCACGAAGCAGAGTGCCAGTTACAAAGGCACAATTATGATAAAATAAAGATAGGTCGCATAGGCTAATTAAACTCTAATTGATTATTTAAAAATCGATAAGTACCTATGTTTCAGCACTGTCAAACGAGGTAGGTTAGAAAAAAATACAAATAACTGACCGACCCTGTTTCGCAACAAATGCTACATTAAGTATTCGTAGGTACCGTTAATACAGCAAATAGGTACGTTATAATTTATTGAACATCCATCCTCCCCCAATGTGTTCCACCCGCGATATTTGCGTCTCATTCATATGTAGGTATAACATGTCATCATTGCTGCGTATAAAATAGCCGATGGGATTTGTATAAAGATGCTTAATCACTGGATACCCCGTTGATAAAGTTCTGCTGAGTCAAGCTAATGGTGGGCTCGTCGGCTCAACCGCGCAGTAACATGCCGGTGATTAATTACCTAATTCGAAAAATAAAATCGCCTACATATTTTATTCGACGCAGATAATTCCGAAAAAATATTCCTAACCTACTTATTTTTGTTACAGTAATTTAGGACTACCAAGGGAATAAGTATTTCAAACAATAAAACCTTTAAACCTGAAACAATATGATTGCAGTTCGGCCTCTTCGCCTCACGATCTACACCAGCTTGCAACCAAATGTTTGGTATTTAATCTAACTATTTCTTTGACGAACAGAATCTTTAGTTCAATAAGACCTCTTTTCAATAAACTTATTTATTACTGAAACTTATTACCCTTACATTAGAAACTACCTAATTGTAATTTGATAGTAAGTTTTTAACAGTTTTCAAATTATTTAGTAGTGTATCACAGTCTTTAAATAAAAACAAGTTAAAATTTTCAAATTAGTTACATCACGTAGATACTATAATAAACATGTTTAAATCAACTCATAGTAGCGACGACATTACATGTAGGTACATATCCGCTGTCCTTACTTCCCCATCGGGCAGCCAGAGGAGGGGAACCTCTCACCCTCCCGTTGTCAATATCCACCTATCCACACAACATGTTAAATCCCAACTTCAATAAAGCTCGATGTTTCATTATGCGAACAATAAAGAGTGGCTAAACATTAGTTCAACTGAATCCTACTACTATCCTATCCTACTAATAATATAAATGCGAAAGTTTGTTTGGATGGATGTTTGTTCCTCTTTCACGCATTAATTACTGAACGGTTTTTATGAAACTTTACTGTAATATATAGCTTATACGTTGGATTAACACATAGGCTATGTTTTATACGAATATTCACGCGGACAGATCCGCGGGCAGCAACCAGTAATGTATAAACCTAAGGCAGTTTTGCGATACACAGTTACTTTAAATGTAGATTAGTTTCCTACACTGGAACTGTCCAGGTAAGTCGGTGTTTTCAGTTAAATACATTTCGGAGTTTCCGTTCCGTAATGTATTTCTAATGGATAATCTATATGGGATGTAAGGGAGCGACCTACCACCTTTTCGCTCCAAGCCACCCTCACCTGCCCGTGGTGCATCCTGCCGAACAACAAACGAGGCTCTGGCAAACCAACTGGTGGCGGTAAAACCATCACGATAGAAGAGTAGCTAAATGCCACAGGCCGATGACGGGCAGCAGCGTCACCGGAGCGAGAAGCTACTCCCTGCGATCGCCAACCCGCCTGCCCAGCCTGGCGATTATGGGTATATCCTTCAGAGGTTTGCCCTAGGTGGCGAACTACTGGAGAGGCCTATGTCCAGCAGTGGACTGCAATAAGCTAATGATGATGATGAATGTATTTCTACGAGGCTACTTTTCCGATGGCCAGGTTTTAATTCATCGTAATCTAGCAAGCAACAAAATTATTTAAGTAGTACCTACACCCTCATAGACGATTTATTTTAATAACACGAAGTATATTTTATCTCAGTTTTGAGTCACTTTCTGAATAATTTTAAAATCTACTCTACTTCGACAATTTCATGGATGGTTTGGACGCCCCCAGCTGCCATTAACTACGAGTAGGTATATCTCACATATCAATACTCATCATACCACCATAACAAAGTTATTTTTCCACGGTACAACGTAGGTTTCCATTAAAAGTCACCTTTTAATGGTTTTTTAATTATCGTCTAGATTGCATTACGCAAGCGGGATTGCCTCTAATATACCCGCTACAGACACCCTTAAGTGTCCTTTTCATATAGATACTTAAAGTACAGACGCGGGATATTTAGGCAACAGCCCTCTGCGGGAACCGCGTGTAATACGATCCCGGGTGCGTCTCGAAATCCACATAATAATAAAACCCTAAGCCGTGACTTCTCTAACCAGGTTTTAGTTAACAAATAGGTAATATCGTTGCATAATCTTATTACAGAACGTTACATGAAACTAGACTTAAGTAGATTAACTAACAGGTGACAGGAAATAAATAAATAAACCAGGTCTTTTTTCAGTCTGTTGAACGTTAAATTATCTTGTTGGATCCTCTCCGAAATAATAGGCTTTTCCAGTGTTATACATTAATTTATTCTTCTGTTCAACTTATAACAACATTCCTTTTTTCGTATCCTTCGTGAAGAGAAAACTTTTGACAGTCACACGTTTTTCAAAAACGTCAGTTGTGCAAAGGAATCACATCTTATAGAGCCATAAAGGAAAATAATGCGTTTGACACTATCGACTATACATATCAATACTAAAGTAATAATTAGGTAATTTGGTAGAAATAATAATAATAATTATAAATAATCCACTCAACAACGACTATCTATCAATCTACATACTTCAAACCATTATTAACCGGAATGCTTACGCATTAAATATACCTACCTACCAGTTAGGGAGCGAGCAAACTGCAATATTTCCAAACTACCTATATAGTTTTGGAAATACTGGAGGAATAACTAATAAAATAATAAAGATCCAATATATGTAATACAATATAATAATAGGTATGATATTATTATGATCATTACTGAGTGAGTACACAAGACAAGCAATTTACTGTACGTCATAATAACTGTTAACCTATAAAGTTCATAACAGACTTTGAATGCTATTAAGCATACTTTAATAGTGTAAGATCTGCAGTTATTTTACTCGGCACATAGCAAGTAAGCGATATATAAACTATTCCTTTATTACCTAGAAGTGCGGAACTCAACAACGCAGAGTAGGTACGATACGCAGATTGCTGCAAACTGAGAACGGTGAACGGTTTTAAAATCGGAACTACGCTGTAATATCGAGTAGAAACTACACAACGGCGAGCCACCCCGAGGGACTTATTTGCAACAATCTCTGTTCACAAATACCATTACAGGCGCTTCGCGTCGCAACTTCACTGGCTCTAGTTGTATAGGTAAATCTCGCTTTGTATAATCTAGGTGCGGGGATACAAATTCCTGGAGTTTAACACCCTGTGAGATGAATACGCCTCGCTCAAGTTTTGGCGCAACGCCCGCTATCTTTGTGTAGAATTTTACTCGGTCACATACAATAATTTTACGCATGCCCTTTGAGAAATTGAGAGTCATTATTTTTGACGAACTCTGTAGCAAACTTCAGGGTACTACTACAGTACTACCAAAATCGAAAACTATCGTTCGTTTGAGTTTGAACAGATGGCGTACTTTTGCACCATAAATCCCTCCCTTTTTTCCCTCCTCAACGAACAATCGTTTTCGATTTTGATTAGGGCCCCCTGATCTCAATAATATTTTGCTTAAATTAAACAAATAGAACCGGTCTTAAATAGAAAATTAGGATTTCCAGTGAATTTACTGACCTTAAAGAACACTTTAAACTGTTTTGATAATCTAATTTAAACATGTTCTTGTATAAGCTTGTTAAAATTTACATTATTATCTATCTATACTTATAATAAATCTGTAAAGAAGTCAATTCGGTACATGAAATATATTTTCAAAATAACTATCAGGGGGTGATTAGTGATCGATACTGATGCCAAAAATGCAATCAGTAAAATTTTCGTCTGTCTGTATGTTCGCAATAGAAAAAAAAACTACTAGACAAATTTTGACGAAACTTGGTACAATTATTCTTCATACTCCTGGGCAGGTTTTAGTATACTTTTCATTACGCTACAATCAATAGGAGCAGAACAGTGAAGGGAAGTGTTGCGAAAACGGGAGAAATTTTTATCTGTATGTTTGATCGCGCATCACGCAAAAACTACTGCATGGATTTATATGCGGTTTTCACCAATGTGTTGCTAGAAATCGAACTTAAAATTTAGGTAATATTTTATGGAGGTCCGTTATTTTTGAAACCCGATATCCACGCGTGCGACGCCGCCGGCACAGCTAGTATAGATAAAAAAATATTTTCATCTTCACTCGTCATGGTTATGTATGTCGCAGCCAACTGGTTAAAATAGTCGTTCAATCAAACAGTCCTTTGACTTTTATTTGTTCCACGGGGGAGCAGCAGGTCCACTAAAAAACCCCAGATCAGAATACCCACTAACAACCCTGGTAACCATTAACCGCGAATGTCGCCAGTGCTGTCTGCTGAGCAGTCTCAGCTCTCAATCTAAATATACTCGTATACCTACAATTGGGATGATGACTAAAAAATAATTTAATGTCCATCAGATAGATTAATGAAAAATATTGGATACGTATTTTTTATTTTGCCTCTTGTTCAAAAACTTACGAAGATACATTGATTTTAAATGTCACATGACGTCACGTTAGAGTACAAAATATACTCTAACGTGACGTAGTTAGCCCCCACTCCGTAACTTTAATGCGCTATATCTAAGTATCTTCTTGTTATTTCGACGAAACAAAAAATACGGGTCTTATATTTTTTTATTATCTAAGAGACGGACTAATTATTTTCTTCATTTTCATACCTTGTCATCATCCGTATTCAACGGTGACTGACTGACATAGTGATCTATCAAGGCACAGCCCAAGCCACTGGGCGGATAGGGCTGAAATTTGGCATGCGGGTAGATATAAGATGGGCGTGTGGTGTGAATGTTATTTTTTATTCGAAATTCATAATGTTTAGGAAATTGACTGACACATCGTCATACAACAACAGTCTACGTTAGGTACCGAGAGGCTGGCACCGACTTCAAAAATAAGTGATAATTGTAATATTTAAATAATTATGTATTAAGGATAGAATTATTTACGTTATTTATCGCTTTTTAGTTATGGTCGTTTGTGTTTTTTTTTGAAGTCGGTTTAATTTTTTTTTAAATAATTTTATTTCTCTATTTTTAGTTGCTATAATGTGCTGTGACCTTGAATAAAGGCTTATTAATGTCCTTAAGAGTTTTACTTAGGAATGAAAAATTTTGCTTTAAGTCAAGTGAAGACTTTGCGATCTAGAATCAAGCATATAACTTACCAAATCACCTGCCCTATTAGCCCTGCATAAGTACATACTACTACCTAGTTTAATATCGACCAATGTCAGTACTGTCCCCTAACTCCTAACCGTTAAGGAGTTCTGTGGCTTTATCATCAGCACCAGATGTTGACGCCCGGAAGCATATACCTGAGTAAAATATGATTACGTAACAAAAACACCATATGAGCATACAATTTTCGGTTGTTGCCCTCAATTTCTCCAGGATCCCATCATCAGATCCTGACTTGGTGATAATGGGACCACCTCGGAAGTGTCCTCTGTCGAACTGTCGAAAAATTTTTAAAATCCATCCATAATTGACGGAAATATCGGTGAACATACATAAAAAAAAAATTATACATACAGACGAATTGAGAACCTCCTTTTTTCGAATTCGGTTAAAAACACAAACGGCCAACATTTTAACCAGACAAATACCGTCACCTTTCATGTCGATTTTTTTCAAATTGTTATCTCCGTAGGTTGGAATTATTATTTCCGTATTGGTTTTACTCACATGTATGTCATTAACGTGAACTATTATATGAAGTAGGTTGCCCATTAAATTCTGCCGGAATACGAATCTTCCATAATAACCGGTCACATTAGCACCCGTCAAAATAACCTGCTATAAACCTTAGCACTGCGTTAACCTGGGTACCTAACCTACCTTAATTCGATTCGCACAACTTTTGAATATCCTGTAATTTCTTCTGTTATATAAACTGTATTCTTATCTCATCCGTAATATCGGGCACGTAGCAAAGTCATAATTTGGGAATGAAGTACAACGGGACCAGGAACCCTTAGCAACGGGCACGGTGATTCAAGGCTACGATTACCCGGCTGTTCCCGTATTTCGGGAAACATTGAAAAACCCACACCTGAGAACGGATACGAAACAAAACGAAAAAGCCCATTATAGAACACGCGCTTTGTACAACAATATTATTTACGAGGAAAATAATCGTGGTCGGTATTATGCCCATGTTTAAGTAGTACCTAGGTATTTTGTACAGATTTCATTAAAGGTATTCAGCATTTTTTTATAGTGATATTTAACTTAGGTAGATAAATAACATCTTATAGGTCCTATACCCAGATAGGTACCTAGTAGTCCTTATTTTAATCATGTGACTCCGCAGCTGACATGGAAAGTCTATTTAATTAAATTAATACTAGGTATACACTTCAAATAGTATGTATTGTATCAGACACTGTGTTAGATTAAGCTTAGGTATCTCCGAGATATCACATGAACAATTTCTTCTTTCTTAACTCTTGATGTGGGTACACCTTCATCAAAGTATGAATTGAAATAATATAAGAAAGTAAATAATAAATACCTATCGGACAACGTCGCAAATGATAATACGGGAGAGGTAATTTTATTCTGTAGTAGGTTTCATAAATTAATTTTATAACCAAAAAATAATCTCTGTACTCTCTGTGTAAAGTGTTGATAAATTAATGTACCTGCTCTTCAGGCTACAAATAATGTTGGTGATTCGGGAAAATTCCCGAATTCTATGAATAAATATTCACGCTGACGAGACAAATCCCTTTTAAGCTACGTGATTGAGAAAAAGATTGCCTTCAAGAAATTAAGCATTTAGGCATTGAAAAGGGTTATTTCATAAGGTGGATTATTATCTAGTACCTATGATCTATAAATAACTCTGTCACCGTAAAATTGTAAATACCGTTAGATTATAATCAATCTTGCGAGATTTTAAACTCTCGGAAGAATGATTGCGTGATTGTGAACTGTATCAGCAGCTTCAATTCAACGTATTATTTTTCGGTAGTTTGTGATCGATCAAAGTAATTTAACGCGAGACATAACTTATGAATTTCATTTGTATCGATTACAGTTTACCGATAAATAATAGTTAAACTGTACAAGCATTATACGGTTCACAATCTTTCAACACTTTACAATCTCGCGAGACATATTATAATTATAATCTTACGGTATTTACCATTATGCTGTAATATATCCACTTTATGATGAACAACCCAAAGTATACTAAACGATTATAAAATGAAGAACAATCTGGAATAGGTACTACATCACTCGCTCATCATAAGTAGGTATTTTTCCGCCAAGGATTTTGGGCGTATCCTAAACTAAAGCCATATGGGGCGTATGATACCACCGAGGTACTAATATTTACCTGTCGTAAGAGGCGACTATAAAAAGTTCTTCCGCTTCGGGTTGGTGGTAATGTACACCTTAGAACTTCTTCACAATATGCAAGTATCCTCACAAGTTTTCCTTCACTGTAAGTGCATCCAATAAATATACCTACCTATCCACGTAAGAAAATGTTTTGTATCACTGAATGTACGAGTATAATATACGTAAGTATACGCAGTTAACTAAAGCACGTCCTAAATATCCAGAAACTGATTACGACACCCGAATCCCTAATGAAAACGAGAACGTATTTTGTTTGTCTTGTCATTCTATTAATTAGGGACGCATGTTTACTGTTTCAGTAGGACAACTCTTAAATAAGCCACGCACGACTGAACTTTCAACACTTTAATTCGTTTATATCGGAGCAGAGAGTAAATTGGTACACAAATAATTTAGAGACCCTTAGTAATTTATCAAAAGGGTAAAGCTGTCATCTTGTGTTGCAATTCGATACTCCAAAGTGTGTCATTGATTGAAGTGACCGAGTACCGTTACGAAGCTATTCAGATAAAACAGAGCTAATATTAGTCGAAACTTAATATCCATCAAACTTGTGCCAGATCATACACGGCAAAAATCTATACAAAAAGTCTACAGCTAACGAAAGACAGCGTCAAATATATATAAAGTGTAGATATAAGCCCGAAACTTCGGTAACAAGTTTCAGATTAGGCCTCAGAATTGTTACAATAATGGAAAAACGTTACTTGTGTCAAGTCAGAAGAAAAGTTGCTAAGATACTGCTAAATGCAGGTAGGGTAGTAGTAGTAGGATAGGGTATCATGTAGTTCTAATCTGTGATACTATTATTATTCTATCTTTGATGAAAGCTTACCTATTAGCCACAATTATCGATTGTAGAAAAAAACAAATCTTTTAATGTCAAGTGTTGATAATCTCAGTTTTAATTTTCATGAGCTCCAAAGTAACGAAACAAAATTCCATCCAAACGTGGTGTCAAATTGATGCATGAGTTCATGTTTTTCTTTGTACTAAACCATCAATCTTGCAGATCTATTAACGTCGTCTTTAGCTCTGCTAATTATCCGAGCAGCTCACGGTAATCCTTGGGGATTGTAGCGTACACATAAATAACGTAATATTAAATTGCCAAGGACTTATTAAACGACTTCGAAATTAAATGGAGATTTTCAATTCGGGTGTATTTTTATTTAGGCGTAAGGTACTTGATACAAATAAGGCCTATGCTCAAATAAGGCCTATACTTCGAAAAAGTCGTTTAAAATTATATTTACGTCAAAAATAGTTCACACACACATATACGACAGCATTACGACTCGGTCAACAGTGGGCAAGAGCCCCGGTCGCGCTCACAACGACAGCAGTGGCCAGTTGTTTGTCAACGATGGGTGTTTTCATTGCGCGTTATTAATTTGTCGTCATCTGTATCGAATTTTAATAAATTATTCTACGAAGTTTTGTTTCAATTAATGTTTGCGGATCAAAATATAACTCATCAAAAAGGTAACTATTATTTTAAATTGTAATTTTTTGAATATGCGAATTATTTACTGCTTAAAATATTTATGAAGTATGATGTACTAAATAAAGCCTACATTTTTAATAGGCCTTATTTCAAACCCTAGGCCTTAATGGGAAACCTGCTGAATTTGGACTCTATTATGTTTATTTACAGATTGATCATCTCAGTATGTCTCCTCCAAGACTCCTCTAAGTACTAGTACTTATTATCAGTAAGACTGGTTAATGTTCCTAAGGAAAATATGCTATTTAAGGCCTTATTTAGTTACCTTGCTTTATTAAGGCCTATCAAAATATTTTTTACTTTTAATATTTTATAATATTTTTTGGAAGACATGTTCATTTGCTAATTTTTGTTTGTATGGATAAGTTTTTTTTTATATTATTCTTCATTTCTTGTTGATATATGACTTCAAGTCCGACTAGCAATTGAAGCAAAATATTTAGTAAAATAACTTATAAAGTTCTATAAAGATCTCATGGAAACGCTTGATAAAAGGCTAAGAAAAACATATTTTATGTAATTAATACTCTAATAACAATATTGTAAATTTCAGTATATATTTAAGTATATAGGCTTTATTACGTCACTATGTTTTTAAAAGGCCTAAGGCTAAGGTTCCAGAATTACCTCTTTTTAAGTGATTATTGATAAAAAATTATAATATGTTTTCTTAAATAATTAAAATTTATAAACCAATTAATGATGCCTTGCTTTTATTTTTCACCTTATTCAAATAATTAATCATGAAAACAGTGGTTAAAATTAGGTAGGCCTTATTTGTATCACTTACCTTATTATAATTATTTTTCATTGCCGCTTTTAATATCTGCTGATCAAATAAAAGTTAGCATATCGATAAAACATTAGGCATAAATGCGTTGCAATTAAGAAAATAAACACTGAAACTAATACTCACTACTATTTCAAGTTATCATGCCTTATTATTCCAAGTACCTAACCAAGTAAAGATTACGTGACATCAGGTAGGTAATTACATAGTTTGAAAATCATCATCATCAGCTAATTGCAGTCCACTGCTGGACATAGGCTTCTTCAGTTGTTCGCCACTTAGGTTTGCCACGTAAACAACTGTCAGATATAACCATAATCGCCACCCTGGGCATTCGGGTTAGCTATCGCAGTAGCTTCTCGCTCCAGTAACTCTGCTGTCCGTCATCGGTCTGTAGTATTTAGCTACGCCTTCAATTGTGATGGTTATGCCGCAACCAGTCGATTGCCAGCGCTTTGTTTGTTATTCGGCAGGATGCACCACGGGCAAGTGAGGTTGCCTCGAAGCAAAAAGATGATAGGTAAACTGACACTAAGCCACACATTTTTAAGGTTTTTTTTAAACTGGATAGTAATGTAGGGGTGAGAGCCTTCCGCTCCCTCAACAGTCCGGTGATGATGACAAGGCCGGCCTGGCCATCATCGAAGACATTTAGAAAAAAAAAAAGGCTAGTAATGTTGCATTACTCGCCAGTAATGCAACATTACTACCTATCAAGTTTTATTTAGATATTTAATGTCAGCCAATACGATTAACTTATGCCTTATTAATTCAATATAAATCATGTATGCCAATCTTAACTTACTTGAACGAAA
Source organism: Conogethes punctiferalis (assembly GCA_031163375.1). NCBI lineage: Eukaryota > Metazoa > Arthropoda > Insecta > Lepidoptera > Crambidae > Conogethes > Conogethes punctiferalis. Next base: position 9,596,444 of record CM062077.1, on the reverse strand, counting down.
CAAAATTTGCATATGGCTGCTTTTTGTCACAAGGCTTTGCCCGCGTTGTAGCAATTTTCCCGGTATTTAAGATAAAATATAGCCTATGTTACTTGTTGATAATGAAGTTTCATATAAGTAAAGGATACCTATTTTAAAATCGGAACAAATATTACATACAAGTATGAGGTGATTTTTAAGTTTTTGTGTTGACAACTATTCAACAACAGCACACAGTAGCACTCCTATAGAAGTTAATGTCATCAACACGGCAAAAGTTACCTACTCATGTTGTTATAGTGACTATATCCTCAACCCAACATTTCGTTGACTCTATAAATAGATTTGCTGCTCATTTTGCTTAATGTAGGCTGTTTGGTAAATAAGAATTCTTTGTCTTTATCTGACAAACACAGGGCAGCATCGCTGAACAGTGCAGAATATTTGACAATTGTGTCAGTGCAATCGAGAAAGTTACCCGTACAATCGTGCCGTAAACGCTGACAAGAGCAAAGCAATTTAATTCTATTGATTTTTTACACGAACTTAGCTTTGCTTTTCAAAGCTAGTATATAGGTGGGGTTTGTGCTACTCGTATAATAAATAAACATTTGTAATAAATTATATTATTATGAAGAAATTTTCCCAGTGGGAAAACAACAAATAAAAGTCATTGTATAATTACCAATTAATAAAACGTGGTAGAAACTTGTGACTAATAGAAAAATATCACTATAGAAAACTCCATCATCATCATCAGCCAATATCAGTCCACTGCTGGGCATAGGCCTCTCTCAATGTTTGCCACTTTGATCGATCCTATATAGGCTTCTCGCATCCAGCACTTGCCAACCGTCCTGCGCAAATCGTCACTCCACCTGGCCCGAGGGCGTCCTACACTAAGTTTACCGAGACGCAACCGCAACTCCATGAAGTAAGTAAACTAAGTACATAATTATATTATGTGAATTTGTAACTTATTCCCAAAAGCGATAAAAATTGTTTATCTAGCAAATTACACTACTCAAGTAAGGTAATTTACCTCCGTTACGAGAACGAGTAGTATGGTACATGAGGGTATTAAGGCCTGTTGGCTAATAAGGCCTAAACTTAAAAAACCTTGTTTATATTATAATACGATTTTGCGCTCAAGGTCGCACTCACACATGCATACAACAAGTACAATGCGCCACACGGCGGCAAACGCGGATACCTCACCCCCTCCCGTCAGTGGCAAGTTAAACGTGGTTCTGAGTAGGCGCAAGTCACGATTTTATAAATATTAGCTCCGGTAAAAGGTATGTATTTACTATATTATTATGCTTTTCTACTTGCAATTACTTTCTGTATTAGTGTTAACTTACGCTTGTCCCATAGGATTTACTTATTAATTAGGACGTGATACAGTTCAAATTGTATTTATTTCGGTTTCCATAAAAATACTTATATTAGTCCATGGGTAATAGGCCTGTAAAATTTTGTAGTAGGCCTTATTATACTTCTGGGTTTCATTCATACCTATTGCGAGTTCTTTTTAAGTGAATTTTATGTCGTTCGTTTGTCGGTGGTATATTACTAACCTACGGATAATAAGTAATTACGGATATGGAAAAAATGTGCAGTCGGCTCTATTATACTTGTATTTGTTTGCAGTTCCTACGATCACAATGCCTCCTAAGCGAGCATTGTATTTACAAGATGACCTGGTCTCAGCTGTTCGCGCAGTACGCAGACTTAAGTTAATTATCTAAGTAGTTTAAGCAGTAGGCTTTATTACCCTACCTAATTTTAATAAGGCCTATTGATAGTGTTTTAAAAAATGTTTAATTTCATTTAAGTTTTATTCAAAAGTTGCTATTTTTTGTTTTAATTTTGTAGTTACTTAATTGAACGACTTTATCGTATATATTGAACGATTATCTAATAAATATAGTTGATTACATTAAATGTATTTATTTTATGAACAATTTCCCTTAGCTAGGCTTTAATACCCACATGTACCATTCGTATAAACAATGTTAATTATATTAATTAACGACCCCGGGTTATTTATACGCATCGACGATTATCTAATGAGCTATCGCCGTGGCCTACCTTTTAGAGCCATTACGCACTGTCGACTAGTCGCTGGCGACTCAGTCTCTCGGCGACCAAAACACTACGCGACTGACGACTAAGTGCGCAAGGCCTTTTTTTTTTGTTGCACCGGGGGAAAATGCATTTACGCATACTTGCTACTCGGGGACGCAGCAGGTTATGTGGGACTCACTCCGCCTCTAGATGGTAGCGAGACGGAGAATACCCACTAAAAAACCCCGGTCTACACCGTCAACGCGCCTTGGGTGATGGTGACGTGGGATCTTGGTATGAACCATTACACCATGCCACCACCAGCGCAGTCCGCTTGCGCAGACTCGACTGGCCCCCCCACTTGGGGCAGCCTAGGGCTCAGGCAGAAGCCGTCGCCCTCCTCCAAGGACGGGATCCGTGCAAGGCAAGGGAGATGTCCCCACACCAACCCTCACTGGACCCCGTCGGGCGTGCAGTCGCCACCGCACGGTGGATTTTTAGTGTGGTTTTCTCCACTTGAGCTTGCGCCCCCTGGTCCCGACCGAAGTCGGGATAACAGGCGGTTTTTTATTGTGGTTAACTCCACTCGGGCCGGCCAATTAAGGCAAGCCCCCTGGTCCCTCCTGCGAGGGGAAACAGGTTGCCCGGCGACCAATCCATAAAGGACCTATCCGACGGCCACGAGAACCGTGGCCGAAGGACCCGCCGAGCCGCGGCGTATAAATACGCCGCCCATCGAGACACGTCCGGGAAAAACGGCCAATGGCCAACACCCACTAGTCGCATCCGAGTAACCACGGCCACAAAGGCCCCCCAGTGCGCACAAGTGCGCAGCCAGGACAGCGTCCGCAGACCCAACGGACGCCGTCAACCGGCTCCACCAAGTGGGTCCGGCGGCAAGGGTCGCAGAAGACAGGGAGGACAGCAACGACAACACTGCGAGATCCCCCGAAAGGCACTCCTCTTCCTCTGCGACCATCGCCGACAAACCACCACGCATCACCATGCGTCCCTCCACTCAGCTAGGACAGCGTCCGCAATCCCGACAGACGCCGTCAACCAGCACCACCAATGGGTCCGGCGGCAAGGGTCGCAGAAGATAGGGAGGACGGCAGCGACAACACCGCGAGAACCCCCGAAGGGCACTCCTCTTCCTCTGCGACCATCGCCGACAAACCATTTCCGTTTGTTAGTATTTTGCACGCATCACATGCGTCCATCCACACTACCGCCAATGCGGTCCAACCGTGCTGCGCGCCCACGTCGCGCAGCTGCAGACTCTGTCTGCCCCGAGGCGGGACGAGCAAGCTCATCCCCCTCGTCGAGAATTAGCCGTCGAGTGGCAATCTCCTAAGAGATTACCACCCGCCGTTGCCCAGGGTGCGCCGGGACCCACTACTATCAATTCCCCGAAGGAGATTAATAGCAGTTTGCCACTCGAGGAGGCTTCTCTTTGTTGCACCCCAAATGCGCAAGGCCCAATTTAAACTCTAGTAAGTCACAGTCGCCGGCGACTGAGTCGCCAGCGACTAGTCGACAGTGCGTAACGGCTCTTATAATAGGAGGAAATAGCTTTCTATTAACTTAATATCAAAAAAGCTCTGAAAGCTTCCAAACGTCTCGTATCAATTTGTTTTCTAAATAGAAAATTAGATTAAAGGATTTATTTACATTTTAGATCGTTGTTTACACGTAGGTACGTACGTATACGAGGACTCAGCGATCCGCAACTTTACTCGGCACAGAACATCTGAGAATTGCGGATAAAGGAATCCATTGGGCTATCCAATAAAATGCAATTTGAACAATTCCCGTGCACTCATGACAATGCTGTGTGTTTGTGTAAATAATAATATTATGTATTTATGAACATCTCTATCGCGGAAACTATTCAGTCCAGAAAAAAATTATGTTAGAAACCTCAATATCATTTTTAAATACCTAGCCATAGATAGCCCACACATATAGGTTTGATGAAAAAAAAAATTTTTAGTTTTAAATATGGGGAACTCCAAAACATTCTTGTATTTTTTCTATTTTTGTATGAAAATCTCGATGTGGTTCACCGAATACATCTATTTACCAAGTTTCCACAGTATAGCTCATAAGGTTATGGAAAAACCGGCCAAGTGTGAGTCAGACTTGCGCACGTAGGGTTCCGTACCACTGATCGAATGAAAAAAAATTGGTGATTTGATTTATGACGTTTAAAAAAAACTACTGTCTAGATTTCATTCAATCCAATTTTGTTAGTATTTTGCATAGTAATACACACCATATATTTTATTCGGTTTTATCATGCCCATATTTTAGAAGTTACGGGAGGGGGTACACACATTTTACCACTTTGGAAGAGTCTCTCGCGCAAACTATTCAGTTTAAAAAAAAGTGTTAGAAACCTCAACATCATTTAAAATACCTATCCATAGATACACCACACGTATAGGTTTGATGAAAAAAAAATTGAGTTTCAGTTCTATCTGTACGAGCTGCTGGCTGTACAATCTTTAGAGGATGATGAAATGATAAATTAGATTTGATTACACGATTTATTTGTTAAAATGATAATTGCTATGAGTACGCGCCGTCGCGATTGATTACGTACTGATTATGCTATATGATATTTAATGCAATAAGGTTAAAATGCTGATGATACAAAATGTACGGTTGTCGAGACCGTACATGCTGCGGGGGCGAGAAAGATTAAAAGATGAAAGTGATAACAAGATGATAAAACAATAAAAACTTAAAAATGTCATGCTTAAGAGTCTCTATGCTTATAAATGTTAAACAATGATATACACATTAACATAACACACAATGTCACTACACACATTCACATTCACTAAAACGTCTGCACACCACTGGTGATGTGGACTTGTCCACGACACTTATGTTGGGTTCACTGGTCATCTTTTTGATGGGCTTCTCCACTCTTGATCTAGGTTGTTCTACTAGCTCGCTTGTGAATTGAACTGGTCTCTCAACTTGAGGGGCTGGTGGCGAGCGCGCTGAACAGCGAAGTGTTATGCGTCTCCTTATCAATAATATTAGGGCTACTAATATCGCTCCCGCTAGGAGGAGGTATACCACCACGTATTGATGTATATCGTGGGAAGACATCTGATCTGCTAGAACGGTGTTGACCTCATGAGCTTTCATTTCTTCAATTTGCTGACCAATATGACGTAGTTCTTTCTGATGACCTTCAGTATCTGATCCATTTATGTTTTCTAGTGTAGTGATAGGTAGTGATATATTTATTAAGTCATTGATTGGTGGAATCTCGATTTTCACTAAGTCAGGTCTTATGTTCAGATTCGTAACTTGCTGTCTATGTGTCAATATTGTAAAAGCTTCATCTCTCACAATACAGCCATCTCCAAGAGTAATAATACCAGCCTTGCTGAGTTTGAGAGCCGTTATTTGCTGCTCACATATTACTCTCAAAGTACGTTGATCACAACAGAAAAATATGTAGGTATGTATTTATTTTGCTAAGTTCTACCCATTTGCTCATACATGGTAGGGTTTCATATTCACATCGCTGATTTACGAGATTTTTGATACATAAATTGTTGTCTGATGTCATATGATAGATCGGTTTTTGTAAAGGACATAGAATCATTTCAGAATGGTATGGTGTACACCCATCCACTTCATTCTTTGATAAAGGTATGTAAGAATCTTTGTGGATATTGATCGCTATGTGATCTGCAATAGGTATGATTTCAAGTATCTTATCTTGCACTTGCTGTGGCACGGCGACGACCTTGTAAAGCTCAAAGTTGTCCCTGCTGACTAAGGGAATCTGGATTTCAAATATGAAGAATTGATTTGTCATTCTTGCTTTTACTTTAAGTAAATGATAAATGCTAGGCAGATCTGTTTGAATGTTGTCTATCGGAAGTGCCAATTGTTTTGACAACTGTCCAGAAATGATGTTTAATTCTGCACGAAGTTGATCTGGTGTTAATAAATGTATATTGAATTTGCCATACTGTATATTCGTAATCATGTCTACCAATGTTTCTTGTATGTTTTTTAAGTTGTTCAGGATGCTGTGAGTGATTACAGATGATAACATAAACTCATTTCTATCTTCTACCTTCTGAAATTCTTGAGCTAATCTGTTAGTTGCTTTTTCTATGCTTATTATATGCTGGTTAAATACTTTATGCTGTTTATTCATGTTTTGCTCAATTCTACTCAGTAGATTGTACTGAGCCTCCACGACCGATGTCTGATTTTTCCATAGAATTGCCAAATGTTTCTGATTTTGTCTAATTAAATTGATATCTTTTTCGTATTTTTGCGCGAAATCGTCATCTAATATCCCGAACAGGCTGTGAGCGAGATACCCGACACCGTTGATAAGCCCTCGCCGGCGGCGCGAGCGTGTGAGTCGCTGACCAAGCAGCATATTGTTGTAGTACTCGAGCTCCGTGGCGTCGTGACGTAATTGCAATATTATGATGTCACATTTAGATGGTTTAATTGCTTTCGAACATAAGTTCTCTAAATTTTGAACATATTTTTCGAATAGGTTTAGTCCTTGCCAATACGGGTCCATGTCATAGTAGACGATCAGCTTCCATTGATCTCGAATAAGTTGCATGTTAGATACTTTATCAAAGTACATGCTCTGACTATTGTTAAGGTTGATTAGGTTGTATGCACACTGAGCGGGTGATACTATAAACATTAGCAACGTCATCGCAAGAGTGACGATATTGCACGATCTTTTTGCTCTAAGTCGTTTGCTTGTAATTTGATCTGTAGTTGTATTTTCGTTATCCAAGGTCGGGTCCGGGACCTTATCAATTTTGCTGTCATTTCTTTCGAGAAGTGTTGATATTTTTGTTATGGGTCTTCTGATGATACCGTTTTTTGTTTTGATTGATACCACACGAACTAAATTGTCCTTGCCCGGGTGAAGATCTGTTATCCTACCCATTGCCCATTTGCCTGGGGGCAGATTGGCATCATGAATGACTACAATGTCATCCTTTTTTACATTGTCTTGATTCCGTTGCCACTTGCTTCTTGCTTCTTGCAATTGGCACAAGTACTCAGATTGCCATCGCTTCCAGATGTCCGCAAATATTTTTTGAACAAGTTGCCAACGCGTGCGCTCGTCCCTCTCCGTCTCAACGATCGTTAATGTTGGACCACTTGATAGGAAGTGAGATGGAGTGAGGAAGTTGATGTCTTCGGGGTCTTCACTAAGAGCGCAAAGCGGTCTGGAGTTGAGGCATGCTTCTAGTTGTGATAATAGAGTTGATAATTCCTCGTACGTGAGTTTTTGTGCTCCAATTACTCGTCGTAGGTGGAACTTCAGGCTTTTCACAGCCGCTTCCCATAAGCCTCCTGCGCTAGGCCACGAAGGCGCGTTGAAGTGCCATTCGATTTCCATGTCTGATATGGCTGAGAAGAAATCTTGATCCAGTTGATGATGAAGGTTATGGAATCCTTCTTTCAGATGCTTATTTGCTCCGACGAAATTGGTCCCATTGTCACTGTACATGTGACGTGGGGTTCCACGGCGGGCTGCTAATCGTCTTAAGGCGGCCAGAAAGGCTGATGAGCTAAGATCTGATACCAGCTCCAGGTGTACGGCTTTAGTGACCATACACACGAAGACTGCTATGTAACCTTTCGTGGTTTTTATGCCTCGACCTTTGTTTGATTTTACATCTATGTGACCTGTGTAATCGACGCCGGTATGATAAAACGGTCGCGTTGGGTTACACCTCGCCGACGGTAAGTCTCCCATGAGTTGTGTATGTTTGCTAGGGCTGTGCTTTCTGCAAATGACGCATCCACGAATCCGTTTTTTGACAGCTCTGTTGCCGCCAATAACCCAATATTGCTGTCGTAACCTTGCTAAGGTCACGCGGGGTCCGCCGTGAAACGTCTCTGCATGTGCTTGATCAATCAGCAGATTTGTTAGGTGCCCTTCATGAGGTATGATGAGAGGATGCTTCATGCTATCGTCAATGTTAGCTTGATTGATTCTACCACCTACTCTCAAGAGGTCTTCGCCATCAAGGAAAGGATTCAACGAGAGAAGCTTGCTGTCTCGCTTCACCGTGCCATCCTTCTTCAAGGTAAGTATTTCATCTTCGAAATATGAATGTTGTAAGTGCTTTATAATAATCATTTTTGTTTGTTTGATTTCAGGTGCAGTTAGATAAGACGACTTCGGCTTGGAACTTGACACCGCGCGCCGCACCCAGGTAAGTATGCGCGTCACTCGCTTGAAACAGCTGTGTCTGTTTATAAGATCTCCAATTACGTCATCGTCGAGACGTCGAGTGGTGATGTTTGTTTGTATCGCTTTCTTAACCTCTTGATCTGTAGTGTATTTTTTGTTGATTACAGGTTCTTGATGTGACGGTAACCATGATGGACCTTGCCACCAGAGAAGATGCTTTTTCAGACTTGCTACTGATGTACCACGGCTGGCGCAGTCTGCTGGATTTTCTACTGATTTGACGTAATGCCAATTGCTTGGTGGTATGACTTCTCTGATCTTCTGTACTCTGTTGGCGACGAACGGTTTCCAACGGCTTATGTCACCCTGTATCCAGCCTAACACCGCAGTCGAGTCAGACCATCCGAAAACTTTGATATTTTGGTCAGATAGACTACGTTGCACGGTTTCCATTAGTTTTGATAGTAAGTGTGCGGCGCAGAGCTCTAGTCTCGGCAATGATACGCACTTTGATGAGGGAACCAATCTTGATTTTGCTGCTATCAAAACTATTTTTGATTGATCGTTGCTTGTTATCTTGCTATAGATGACACAGGCGTAGGCTTGCTCGGAAGCATCACAGAATCCGTGCAGCTCGACATCATCATGCTCATGACTGTGGAGCCACCTGTCCACCTGTATCTCATTGATGCCTTCTAGGTCAAGTTTGATCTTAGACCATCTTCCTGCTATGTTTGGCGGCAGTTGACCATCCCATTGTAAATTATGCTGCCAAACTGATTGAAATAGTAATTTCAACTGTGTTGTAATAGGACACAGCCAGCCTAAAGGATCGAAGATTTTTGATATGTCTGATAAGAGTGATCTTTTAGTGGCTGGTTTATCTGTATGTATATTGATCTTTAATTGGAATGTAAATATGTCTTTTTGTGGGTTCCAGTGTAACCCTAACGCCTTCGTTGACTCCTTTTGTTTGAAGTCAAATCCTTCTTCGTTGATCTTGTCTTGATGTACGTTTTGTAAAAGATCAGTGCTGTTTGAACACCACTTTCTTAGATTAAACCCTCCTGATTTGAGAAGGTTAATCAGGTCTTCTTGGACTCTCTTAGCGGCGCTGGTGCTGTGATGGCCACTGAGTAGATCGTCCATGTAGAAGTCTTGCTCTAGGATCTTTGCTGCTTCAGGAAAGTTGTGACGTTCATCATGAGCCAACTGCTTTAAAGTGTTCATTGCTAGAAACGGCGCAGCTTTCGTTCCGTATGTAACAGTAATCAGCATATAGTCTCGGAGTGGTTGATCAGGTGTTTCGCGCCAAACTATTTTTTGATATCGACTATCTTCTTCGTTACAGAGGATGGCTCTGAACATCTTCTCAATATCTGCTGAAAATGCTATTTTGTACTGTCGCCATTTGATAACTAGTGACAGTAGGTCTGCTTGCAAGTTGGGTCCGCTGTACATCAAATCGTTCAAGCTTTGGCCCGATGACGTCTTTGATGACGCATTGAATACGACGCGTAATGCAGTTGTTGACGAGTCGGCGCGTTGTACGCTATGGTGAGGCAGATAGCAACTCGGAGTCATGTTACTGTCGCGATCACATTGCCTCATATGACCCAAATCTATATACTCTTGCATAAATTGTTTGTAGTTTGTTGCCAAATTGTCGTTTTTCGACAATTTTTTCTCCAGCTGATAAAATTGTGCGACTGCCTTCTGCTTTGATTCACCTAGTTTTTCATTGATTTCAGGTTTTAAAGGTAATCGGACAACATAGCGACCATCGTCTTGTCGTATGGTCTCAGTTTTGTATTGCTCTAAACAGTATTGATCTTCTGATGACATGCTATTTGATGTATCTGGTATATCCTCGATGGACCAGAATCTTGATAAATCTTCTAAATCGTGAAGTACGACGTTACATTGATATGATTGCAAGTTGCCACATATGATCCAACCGAGGCGGGACTGCTGTGCAATCGGCTGGTTGTCTTCTTCTCTGATGATTCCGCTTAGGATGATTTTAGAGTAGATGTTGGCTCCGAGAAGTATATCTATTGGACGGCTAACATTGAAGTTTGGATCAGCTAATTGTATGCCCTCTAGATATTTCAATGACGGTTTGTCAAAGGATCTATTAGGTAAGTTATTGACGAGACTTTTCATGATAATTGTGTCTGTACTAAAGGTGTAGTCGGTATGTATCGATGATGCTGTGATATTGATGACCCCTTTACAGTTATTTTCCTTGGTGCCGATTCCAAATATAACTCCCTTACAGCGTTGTCTCGGAAGGCCGAGCTTTTGGGCGGCCTTTTCGCTGATTAGGCAAGATTGAGATCCTTGGTCTATCAACGCTCTCATTTTATGATAGCTTCCGTCAGCTGATCTAACTTTGATCTCGGCGGTAGCTAACAGGATTTCAGCTATGCATTCTTGTGACACGTGCGTCACAGTTTTCTGTTGAAACCTTGTATTGTTAGGTGTCGCGCCGGCTTTGTTATTTGATAGGTATGCTTCGTGTAATAAGGTATTATGATTGTTATTACATTGTGCGCATCGTTTGTCCGAAAAACAAACTTTGCCTTTATGATCAAAGAGACAGTTTTCGCATAAATTGAATTTGGATACTGTCTTACGTTTCATTTCTGGCGCTTGACCTAGAAATGTTTTGCAATGGAAAATTCCGTGATTATCATTGCACAATGGACATATGCTTTTATAACGTGAATTAAATTGAATGGTTTTCGCATTCGTATGATTGATAAATGCTTTACTTGATGCGCCTGGATGTGCCTTAAAATTGTATGATTTTTTAAGGTCACTTGATTGAAATTGCTGATTGATTCTCGGCGCCTCTTGCTTGCGTCGAGATGATTCTAATGCTGTGAATCGCATTTCCAGAAAGGTAAGGAAATCAGGCAGTGTTGGTATGTCTCTGGGGTTTTCTAGGTATTCAAAATAGTTGTTGTGAGTCTCGGTATCGAGTTTCTGAATTAACAGGTGTATAACAAGAGGATCCCAGTTGGATATATCAATGCCGAGATTTTGAACTGCGTGCAGACACTCCTTAGTGGTGTCGTGTAACTTCTTTATAGCTGATGAAGATTGATGCTGTATAATAGGTAAACCAAACAGAATATTCATATGCGAACTAAAAATTAATCTTTTATTATTGTATCTATGATTTAAAATTTCCCAAGATGTCTCATAATTGTCTGAACTGATATGTAAGTGTTGAATAAGCTTTTCTGCTTCGCCTTTCACTTTGCTTTTAAGATATTGCATCTTTTGAGCGTCTGGGATTGATTTATTCTTATGAATGGTTTCAAACAAGTCCTTAAAGGATGTCCACTGCTGGTAGCTCCCACTGAATACGGGTATGTCCATTTTCGGTGTTGATTGATCTCGATGAGATGCGGCCCACATCTTGCTATTGATTGATTTCTTGATCTCGTTATACCGCTTCTCAAACATATTGTATGTCGACTCGTATTGTAAATCGTCCTTGATTAGTTCACTGTCAATCTCCCAGTGGAGAGAATCCACGGCGTTCCAGCGACCCTGGACAGTACGCAGAGCGTCTTCAAACTCCCATCTCTCGGACAGTAACTCGATATCTATGCTGTTAATTGCTCGTTCCAATGCCTTGAAGTTACTTTTTTGCTTTCTGTACATCTCATCAAGTTTGCTGTGGTTGCCGCTATCCATCCTTCTGATAGATGGTGATTGTTGTTGTTGACTCTCTGCTGCTGCAGTGGTTTGACTAGGTTTAGTAGCTGATGGCCCTGGTTTTGATTGCCATTCAACATTCAAACCACCTATAGGAGTAGCAGGTCTGAGGACCGACTTCTCCTCCTGATCTGAGCTAAGATGTTGTTGAATGATTCTACGACTATCGTTATAAAACACTGATGTCCGCTCGTAATGATTTTCAGTGAAGTAGGAAATATCACGTTCCTCGTACTCACATAATTTGATGTGATTTTCTTGGAACTCTCTCCAGTACTGATCTAGAGTGTCCAAGCGTCTCTTGATGTTAGATGCAGTTTTTCTTTCTGGACCATCTTTTTTAAAGTTGATGAAAAGCTTGTCCATTGCATCCATCAATTGATGTTGATGTGATACGATGTTTTCCATTTTTGATGATTAAAATAGAAAACTCAATAGGAAATATAAATATATAATAGAAAAATTCTTGATAAAAATGACTGGGGGTTCCTGCGCCCTAGTCACTGATTGGTGCCTAGTGTTCAAATATCCCTAATGTGATAATTGCGCCTTCTCAATCTTCGCGGTGAGACCCGCTGGTGGGAGGCCGGTCAGACCGATTCGCTACCACAAACGAGACACAAAACACAAAGGCTAATTGATGCGGCTGACGAGATGACTGCTTGTCTCTGTCAGGACTGCTGATGATGATGATGATGCTGATAAGTAGGAATGAAATCACTTACTGCTTTTGATGATACTTATCCAACGCGTCACTTGCTGCACGTGGAAAGTCTGATGAACGAACGGTAAGTCACAGGAAACACATGCACTACGAAACCAGGTCAGGTTACCGAAACACGTGGCCCCGCTTTTCGACCTCACCGCGCGCTGGTCAAAATGCTCGAAGGACCATAAAGATGTACGAGCTGCTGGCTGTACAATCTTTAGAGGATGATGAAATGATAAATTAGATTTGATTACACGATTTATTTGTTAAAATGATAATTGCTATGAGTACGCGCCGTCGCGATTGATTACGTACTGATTATGCTATATGATATTTAATGCAATAAGGTTAAAATGCTGATGATACAAAATGTACGGTTGTCGAGACCGTACACTATCTATGGGGAGTGTAGCATACACATACAAACAGACACACACAACTACACACAATGTCAAACATCTGACAGTGACATCTGACACTGACGACTGTCGTCTCGTTCCTACACTTCACGCAAGATGCGGGGTGGGAGGACAGTCAGTCTGCGTCCCACCGCTGCCGAGTAAAGACGTGTTCGTGTGAGGATAGCGAGCCGATATATAAACTAAACACATCGTTCAGTACTTTATTGTTCATGGTTAGTTCATATGTGGATTAGTGTCTACTACAGGGAGCCCCAAAAGTTTTGGATTTATGTATTTACTAGCTGCTGCCCGCGGCTTTGCCTGCGTGAACATCGGTTTGTCATGAAGAGCTTACTCTGTCATTATATCATGTACGTACGCGTCTTTGTCTCTTATTTTATCACACGCGCTTACGAATGGATGCTCAAAAGATGATGAAGATATAGGTATTCGATTTGAGTGCTAAGAAATCTGAACATAGGTTGACACAAGACAAACACAATGTAGGTACATCATGTTGGCCTCTGGTTGGCCATTAGAAGCCGCGGCTCATTGTTCAGGAATCACCTGGTCTTAAGCTATGGTTCTCTTAACTGTAAGTTCCGGTGATGACTTATCCAGAGCGACGTCTTCCTGAATTATTCGAGTTATCTAAAAAAGTTCGTTTTCTACATTGAATCCTACCGGGAACCGATATAATGCGCCACTGGGTTCAGCAGTCATCAGATTGTTATGTCGCGTCCGCACTTTTTTTGAGTCAATTAGTCTTTTTACGGTATCAAAAATGGTGCTTACCTACGTACCTAGTTACTACTATGAATTCTCATTATTTCAAACAGAGCAACCGCACGTAATGCACTTGTGTATGGGCATAAACATATACACTTCAATATCTCGTGCATACTTGCCCGGTCTGCTTGGAGAATGGTCATTGTGGACGATTTTCGGCCAGGAGAGGGCTGGCGTCGACGCGATACGTTTAAAATTGATTAATATAGAAATCATCATCATCATCAGCCTATTACAGTCCACTGCTGGACACAGGCCTCTTCAGTTGCTTGCCACCTAGGGCAAACATCTGGAGGATATTATGGGTATAAGCGCCACCTGGGCAGGCGGGTTGGCGATCGCAGGGCGTAGCTTCTCGCTCCGGTCACGCTGCTGCCCGTCATAGGCCTGTGATATCTAGCTACGCCTTCCATCGTTATGGTTTTACCACCACCAGTCGGTTTGCCAGAGCCTCGTTTGTTGGTCGGCAGGATGCACCACGGGCAGGTGAGGAAGGCTTGGAGTGAAAAGGTGATAGGTCACTCCCATACAATATAGAAATACGGATACTTATTTTGTACTTTTTGGAAAATAAGTGCGTTTAATAATCTTAAATCTATACAACTAAAGCAGAATCTGGATATCCTGTGTATGAATATATTTTGAGAAGCCACACTAAAAATACTAAGTATCTTGTATTTCGATTTTTCTTTATGTTATACTGAGCATCCCTAAGAATATAATGTGAAAATTATTTACCGATAAAATTAAGATTTTTTAATTATAGGTGGTACCTAACTATGTACAATAATTGTACATGTTAGTACACAGGTTTTAAGTATCACGCCGACCAAAAAGCGACCACTTGGCCGGTGTATGAATCTTAACTTACTTCAAAGCGTTATTTTCTTCCGACATGCGTAATTAAAACGATTTTATTAGGCTGAAATGTTATAATATTAGTATATTGAGGACATAATCCAAATTACAATTTGGATTAGAAAAATATTAATTAAGCATACATTGATCGCAGTTTCGTCGCATCCGAGCTAGACATGTGGCCCGTTGTGAGCCTTCTGAGATTACAGTAAGGTTTTTGGTTCTTGGTCACTGTGATTCATTATCAGATGCAGGCCGCCTTGTTTACGGGTTAGGCTAGATCTGTTTTGACTGTACACAATTTTATTCCTAAAGTTTGTTCCAATTTGTTGCTAAATGAGGTGCCTCTGAACTGAGCAATATTCTAGTAGACAACGCCGGTGGTTATCCCTTTACGTTGGTCGTCTTTTCAGTTATAGCAGTTTGCATATAGTATTTTCCGAAGAATTTCATTCCGAAAATAAGCCGCACAATTTTAATTCACAATTATTTGTACTTATTGGTGGCGAATTTCCGTATTTGCCTACCTCGATATCAGTACCTGTCATGTCAAATTGATAATTTCGCTGACAAAGTCAAGAAATGACAGTATCTATGGTGTATTCAAAAAGTTTTTAATCATTCCGTAAGATATTTTCCTGAAATTCTAAATGAAAAAATTGATGAATCGTTGTAATTTATAGCCTATATGTTAATCTGATGCATAAACAATATTCGTGTAAAGCTTCAATAAATTCTGTTCAGTAGTTTTTGCGTGAAAAGGGAACAAACATCCATCCATCTATCCATCCATCTATCCATCCATCTATCTATCCATCCAAACAAACTTTCGCGTTTATAATATTAGTGGGATGATTTTATTTTAAAATCATAATGCGGTTAACAGAATACATCATCGTCAGCCTATTGCAGTCCACTGCTGGACATAGGCCTCTCCAGTTGTTCGCCACCTAGGGCAAACTTCTGGAGGATATATCCATAATCGCCACGCTGGGCAGGCGGGTTAGCGATCGCAACTTTACAGGAATATAGTTTATACATCAGATTAACATATAGGCTATGTTTTATACGAACATTCACGCGGGCAGAGCCGCGAGCAGCAGCTAGTTATCTATATTTATTGAATATTAGAGAACAAGAAACGTTTCGGTGAAGGTCGTTGTACGAGTATATCGGGATTTTATACTTACCATAGCGATGAACAGCGAAAGTTCGTTTTCTACGAAGATCTTATGGGAAACCGACATAATGCGCCACTGGGGTCAGAAGTCATTAGATTGTTGTTTCCCGTGCGTAGTTTTGTTTGAGTCAATTAGTCTTTTTACGGTATCATAAATGGTGCTTACCTTCCTAGTTATTACTATGATTTCTCATTATCTCAATTAAAGTTACTAGAATGACCATTGTGGCCGAAATTTGGTCAAGAAAGGACATGATTTACCCAAAGGCCGTAAGCCCAGGGCGCAGGGATGAAAGGGGGCACCGGCGCGGTGGTGCGTTTAGAATTGCCTAAATTTAACTAATTATTTGGTAGGTACGGTAGGTAAAATACGACGTTATATTAAAGTCATTTATTTAAACGTCATAACAGTTTAGGTTGCTATGGTAACGTTGTCAAAACACGTCAGTTCGAAAATTTTTTAGTAATTTTTTCACACCTTGGGTTACATTATTGGAGTTTTAGCACGGGTCCTCAACTTTTTTCAAAATAAAATATAGTCTAACTAGTTATAGTGTAGCTGAGTGTAGCTTTCCGACAATTAAATAATTATTTAAATCAGTAGTTTCGGAGCGTATTCAATTCAAATAAAACAAACAATCTAATCTTTCCTCTTTATATTATTAGTGTAGAAAAGTAACTATTTTGATGTTTGTTGGTACATATTAATTATGTTTATGTTAGCTTTTAGGTAAATTATTATCAGTAACTATTTCATTTTTGTAAAATATATACACTAAGGAACCCTAAAAAGTATTAGATGAGAATTAGTAGACAATTATTGTATGATTCACAGATTTTTGATTCTACAATAACATTTAAGTTTCAAAAAATGACTTTAAAAAAAAATCAAACTGACTTCAATTAAAACACAAACGACCAAAACTAAAAAGCGATAAATAACGTAAGTAATTTTTATCTACTTAATATGGTACATGAGGCTATTAAGGCCTGTCGGCTAATAAGGCCTAAACACAAAAACCTCACACTTACACTTGCACTCACACATGCATTATCAAGTACAATGCGCCACACGGCGGCAAACGCGGATACCTCACCCCCTCCCGTCACTGGCAAGTTAAACGTGGTCGTGAGTAGGCGCAAGTCACGATTTCATAAATATTGGCTACGGTAAAAGGTATGTATTTACTATATTATTAAGCTTTTCTACTTGCAATTACTTTCTGTATTAGTGTTAACTTACGCTTGTCCCATATTTACTTATTAATTAACGTGATACAGTTGAAATTGTATTTGGTTTCCATAAACACTTAGTCCATGGGTAATAAGGCCTGTAAAATTTTGTAGTAAGCCTTATTTTATTATACTTCTGGGTTTTATTCATACCTATTGCGAGTTTTTTTTTTTAAGTGAATTTTATTTCGTTCGTTTGTCGTATATTTATAACCTACGGATAATAAATAATTACGGATATTGAAAAAAATGTGCAATTGGCTTTATTATACTTGTATTTGCTTGCAGTTCCTACGATCACAATGCCTCCTAAACGAGCATTGTATTTACAAGATAACCTGCTCTCAGCAGTTCGCGCAGTGCAGAAAGGAATTTAATGAGTTCGTATGCGGCCGCCAGTACCGAATTATGTGACTTAAGTTAATTATCTAAGAAGTTTAAGCAGTAGGCCTTATTACCCTTCCTAATTTTACTAAGGCCTATTGAGAGTGTTTTAAAAAATGTTTAATTTAATTTAAGTTTTATGCACAAGTTGCTATTTTTTGTTTTAATTTTGTAGTTGCTTAATTAAACGACTGATTACCTAATAAATATACTTAGTTGACTACATTAAATCTATTTATTTTAGGAACAATTCCCCTTAGCTAGGCCTTAATAGTCGCATGTACCTTACACAGGGTTGCCATCACCTAAATTGCCGGCGCCGGATAACACGGCTAAAATTCCGGACATTTGGGCGAAATATGGTTTTTTCCCCGGACACTTCAGTTTTTTTATTATTTTACCGTGCCTTCTTGATTGTGGATTTATCGCTAATCTATAAGAATTTGAGTTTCAATTTCAAAAGTGTCCGGATTTTACCCGGACACTTTTAAAAACCCCGGCCGGACCGACCCCGGACGCCCTACAAACTAGGACAAATCCGGGGAAACCCGGACGGATGGCAACCCTAACCTTACATGTTATACGTATAACTATAATTATTTAAATATTTACAATTATCACTTACTAGCTATGCTCGCGACTTCGTCCGCGTGGAACAGTTATTTTTTCCCCGTATTTTTACATTTTCCATTATTTCTTCGCTCCTAATAGTTGCAGCGTGATGTTATATAGCCTAAAGCCTTCCTCGATAAATGGTCTATTCGACACAAAAAGAATTTTTCAATTCGGACCAGTAGTTCCTGAGATTAGCGCGTTCAAACAAACAAACAAAGAAACTCTTCAGCTTTATAATATTACTAGCTGTGCCAGCGGCGTCGCTCGCGTGGATATCGGGTTTCAAAAATAACGGACTTCCATATAATACCCATCTATACCTTGTGCCTAAGTTTTAAGTTAGACCTCTAGCAATACATTGGTGAAAACCGCATTCAATTCTATGCAGTAGTTTTCGCGTAATGCGCGTTCAAACATACAGGTTTAAATTTCTCGCGTTTTCCCAACACTTCCCGTCACTGCTCCGCTCCTATTGATTGTAGCGTGATGAAAAGTATCCTATAACCTGCCCAGGAGTATGAAGAATAATTGTACCAAGTTTCGTCAAAATCTGTTCAGTAGTTTTTTTTTCTATAACGAACATACAGACAGACAGACAGACAGACAGACAAAAATTTTACTGATTGCATTTTTGGTATCAGTATCGATTACTTATCACCCCCTGATAGTTATTTTGAAAAAATATTTTATGTACAGAATTGACCTCTCTACAGATTTATTATAAGTATAGATATATTAATATATTATATACTAGCAGTTCTCGCGACTTCGTCCGCGTGTTATAGTTATTTTTTCCCCGTTTATTTTACATTTTCCATTATTTCTTCGCTCCTAATAATTGCAGCGTGATGTTATATAGCCTAAAGCCTTCCTCGTTAAATGGTCTATTCAACACAAAAAGAATTTTTCAATTCGGACCAGTAGTTCCTGAGATTAGCGCGTTCAAACAAACAAACAAACTCTTCAGCTTTATAATATTAGTTAAGATATATATGTAGTATAGATGTTTGGAGTCGGTTAAAAATGAGCAATATCTGAATATTTAACCTTTGATATTTGTTAAAATTTAAGCAATGCTACAAAGTCATTTTTAACCGACTTCGAAAAAAGGAGGAGGTTCTCAATTCGTCTGTATGTATCCCAAACCCAATCTTTATTCAATGAACTGATAGGTAGTACGCCCAGCCTTGTTCCGGATGCATGTGACACGGGTCCCTCTGTGATAATAGACCTAACTAATGATGACACTTTGTGTGGTCATTCTACAGGGGGGATTGCTACATGCAGCAGGAATAAATTTAAAAAATATATTCGTATAAATAGGTACATTAGAAAGACCCAAAAGTTAATTAAACAAAAAAAGAACTTGTATAATCAGGTTAAATGTATCAAGGATAGACAGAGATTAGGTGATGAATTAGATTTGTATACACATACTTTAGACAAAAACATGACATCCTATGAAAATAGTATAAAACAATTCGAATCTGAAATATTTGCATTGAAAAAATCCTTAGAAATTATGACTAATAAATACCTAAGTTCCAAGAAAGAGAATAAGGAACACATACTGGCTTTGAAGAGCCTTTTGGATAGTTCATCAACAGGGTGTAATACCCACAATAGTGAATGTAATTATGATGGTTCTCGGTCAGTGTGTGACTTGTCACTCTCAGTTTGTAATGACCGAACGCCTCCATCCAGTGCAACTACAAACAACGGTTCCTTGCCCACCCACCAAAATGTAAATAAAATTGTTATGTTTAGTGATGAATTTGGTAAAAATATGGGCCTCTTATTAAGTACCTACATGGGACAGCCGGTTTTGAATCACTGTTTCCCAAACCTACCGCTGAGATTAATTATAAAACAAATAAGTATGTACAATTTTGATCAAAACACCACACTTATAATTATGACATCCAATAGAGAAAATATAAATAGAACAGAATTTATGAGATGTTTTGAATTTTTAAATTCATTGAAGGTTCAAAATATTGTTATGTTTACACTGCCCTTCAGTGAGTGTTTGCCACAGACAGAAAATGAAAATAGATATAAAATTAATTTATTAATGAATAAATTGACATGTAATAATTATAAATTCCATGTAATTGACTGTAACTCTATGACATTTAACATATCGAAAAAATTGTATTTGACAAAAGATAATATATTTTATTTATCTAATACATATAAAAGACAAATAGCAATATCGCTATCATATTTTATTAAGTGTTCAGCCAAGAACTTGGCTACTCAACTTGCTTTTATTGAGCAGAAAAATGACATTGAGAACTTGAAAATTACTTCATGGAATTTAAATTATACCACAAGACAATAGAGGATAACTCTAGCAATGTAATTATGTCAACAAAGGGAAAGTCCGACCAGTTAAATATTATTCATCAAAATATACAAGGCTTTCCTGGCAAAGAACTTGAATTAGAATTATATTTAAATGAAAAAAATATACATGTTGTATGTATGACCGAACATTGGTTAAGACAATTTGAGTTGTTAATTAGTATTGATAATTACAAGGTCATTAGTTCGTTCACTAGGAGTGCTGCGATTAGGGGTGGGTCACTGATATTAGTTGAAAATAGTCTAAAGTCAAAAGACCGTAAAGATGTATCATCACTCTCCATTGAGCGAACCATTGAGCTATCCTGTGCAGAGCTTGAGCAGTACATCATTGTCTGTGTGTATAGGCCCCCTTCTGGTGATTTCAATTTATTTGAATCTACTATGGAGGAGGGCTTAAATAAAGTATGTAAAGGTTATAAAAAAGTAGTTGTATGTGGGGACTTTAATATAAATATTTTAGATAATTCACAGACTTCAGTCAGGTTCCTAAATTTATTTAAATCTTATGATCTTTTTCAGCTCTTTGATGAACCTACTCGAATAACACCCACATCAGCTACTTGTCTTGATAATATTTTTTGTAACTCCAAACCAATCAATAAATCAATAATAAACTTTATAAATTCGGACCACAGTGGCCAAATGGCAGTATTTGAGCGCCATCATGACCGTAAGTCAGTTAACTTCGTATATCGACCTATCACTGTAAATCGCATTGAGAGATATAAAAAAGACATAGATTATAAAATCTCTCAAATATCTTACACTGAGAATAATAGGGATATTGATCAAATGTATGCAAAGCTATTTGACACAATTAAAAATGAATTTAATACAGTGTTTACTAAGAAAGAGGTTAAGGTAGACAACACTAAAACAAAATTTAGTGATTGGGCTACTCCAGGAATTTATAACAGTAGAAGAAAGTTATTCGAACTCTATGAACTTAAAACCACTTCAAAAGATGAGAATATTATAGAACATGTTAGAAAATATTCGAAACTTTTTAAGAAAGTTTGTATAATGGCGAAGGCAAATTATCTTAAAGAAAAAATTAAAAATTCAAAGGATAAAGTTAAAGCCACCTGGAAAATAATCAATAAAGAGACTTGTAAAACTCGATCACATAATCACAAGATCTCTCTTAAAATAGGTGACAATTGTCTTAGTTCTGACGCAGAGGTAGCCGCAGCATTTGAAACTTATTTTTCCAATATACCTTTAATAACTACAAGTAAAATAAATTCTTGTCCGCTTGCAGCTGAATCTCTTCTCAAAGCAAATGTGGATGAATGTTTCAACAATTTTAAATTTAGCCATATTGATTATATAACGATTTTAGAAACTTTTAACGAACTTAACTTAAAAAAGACAGAGGATTTGTGGGGAATTTCAGTAGTGGTATTAAGAACCATTATACCCACCATTGCCTCACATTTAGCAATCATATTTAATGAGTGTGTAGATATAGGTCAGTTTCCAAATTTGATGAAATACAGTAAGATTGTTCCTTTATTTAAGTCTGGTGAAAGAAGTGACCCATCCAATTTTAGACCTATTTCTGTTTTACCAGCGCTTAGTAAGATCTTTGAAAAAATAATTTTTAACCAATTAGTATTTCACTTTAAGGAAAATGAGTTATTGCATAAAAAGCAATTTGGTTTTACAAAAGGTAAGTCCACTACTGATGCAGGAGTGGCGCTGATGAAACATATATTTGGTGCTTGGGAAAATAAGCAGGATGCAGTGGGTGTTTTCTGTGATTTATCTAAGGCATTCGATTGCGTTAATCATGAAATCTTACTTCTGAAGTTGCGGCATTATGGCGTCTCGAATGTTGCTTTAAGTTTGTTAGAGTCCTATCTAACTGACAGAATTCAAAAAGTTGTTATTAACGGAATTGATTCTTCTGGCGCCTTACTACGTATGGGAGTGCCCCAGGGCTCTATATTGGGACCATTGCTGTTTTTAATATATATAAATGACCTTCCTTATTTTGCTGAAGGCTTATGTGAGACGGTATTGTTTGCGGATGACACTTCTCTAATTTTTAAAACTGACAGACATAAGCAAGTATCTGACGAAGTAAATAATGCTCTCTCGCAGGTATTGCATTGGTTTAACACAAATAATTTACTTTTAAATTCTAATAAAACAAAATGTATTAAATTCACGATGCCTAATGTGAGGCAAGTAAATACTAATATAATTATGAATGGTGAACACATTGAGCTTGTTGAGTCTACGACCTTTTTAGGGATTACTGTGGATTCCAAGTTACAGTGGGCTCCTCATATAGAAGCCCTGGCAGGAAGACTCAGTTCAGCTGCATATGCAGTTAAAAAAATTAGGCAACTCACTGATATTGAAACGGCGAGACTTGTTTATTTTAGTTACTTCCATAGTGTTATGTCATATGGTTTGCTCCTATGGGGATCAGCTTCTGACATACAAACTATTTTTGTATTACAGAAGAGGGCGATCCGTTCTATATATGGACTTAAATCTCGCGAATCACTTAGAGAATTATTTAAAGAAATTAACATCCTAACTGTGGCATCACAGTACATATTTGACTGCATTATGGTTGTACGTAAGAATATACATTTATATAGTAAAAACTCAGATCTTCATCAGTTCAACACTAGAATTAAGAGCAAACTTGCTGTTTCCAATCTCAGGCTTCGTAAAACTGGTAACTCATTCATAGGACAAAGTGTAAAAATGTTTAACAAAATACCGCAAAATATTGTTGATCTACCTATACATAGATTTAAATCTCGCATTAAGTCCATTTTAATGTCAAAAGGTTATTATAAAGTACAAGATTATATGGATGACAATATTACATGGACATGATAGTCTGCTCGCTTGCGCTTTTAAAACGATATTATTGTATTGTATTATATATTTTAAAAAAGGCTAACTGTTGAGTTTGTTGCGGCACTTCTTCTCAGCAGGCTACACGTCGAAGTGCTGGTAGGAAAAAAGTTTGACGTGCAAAAGTATTACTAGTGAATCTATTTGCTGAAATAAACTATTTTATTTTATTTTATTTTTTTTTTGTATAATATATTTTTTTTTTTTTTATGTTTGTTCACCGATATTTCCGTCAATTATGGATGGATTTCAAAAATTTTTCGACAGTTCGACAGAGGACACCTCCGAGGTGGTCCCATTATCACCAAGTCAGGATCTGATGATGGGATCCTGGAGAAATTGAGGGAAACAACCGAAAATTGTATGCTCATATGGTGTTTTTGTTACGTAATCATATTTTACTCAGGTATATGCTTCCGGGCGTCAACATCTGGTGCTGATGATGAAGCCACAGAACTCCTTAACGGTTAGGAGTTAGGGGACAGTACTGACATTGGTCGATATTAAACTAGGTAGTAGTATGTACTTATGCAGGGCTAATAGGGCAGGTGATTTGGTAAGTGATATGCTTGATTCTAGATCGCAAAGTCTTCACTTGACTTAAAGCAAAATTTTTCATTCCTAAGAAAAACTCTTAAGTACATTAATTAGCCTTTATTCAAGATCACAGCACATTAACGCAACTAAAAATAGAAAAATAAAATTATTTTAAAAAAAAAATTAAACCGACTTCAAAAAAAATCACAAACGACTAAAACTAAAAAGCGATAAATAACGTAAGTAATTCTATCCTTAATACATAATTATTTAAATATTACAATTATCACTTATTTTTGAAGTCGGTGCCAGCCAAACAAATAAATGTATATTGTCGTGTGGATTTGCCGGCCGCGCGCGTCATACAACAACAGTCTACGTTAGGTACCGAGAGGCTGGTACCGACTTCAAAAATAAGTGATAATTGTAATATTTAAATAATTATGTATTAAGGATAGAATTACTTACGTTATTTATCGCTTTTTAGTTTTAGTCGTTTGTGTTTTTTTTTGAAGTCGGTTTAATTTTTTGTCGTCACTTCACGCGGAGCAAATTTTAATTTTCACAGAAAAGGAGGACGATGGTAGCTGCGACTTCCCGCCATTGTCTTCATTGTAAACGAGCTCCATTACACTTTTATAAAAATGGTAAAGTTAGTCGAACGTTATAAAAAGATTTTCTCGTAGTAAATGTTACTCCTCTCTCGCCTACAACATCATTTACTTAGAAGGTATCTTTTGACAGACAATACCCAACTATTGAACAATCATTTGGGAGACAGGTAGTACATTTAATAAACTATCTCGTAAAAGTTCCGTGTGATTTTGTACTGTACATTTTATGACAAATGGCTTAGTTTGCAGTGATGTACGCATATGTATGAAAAGTTGACCCACTGTGTAAGGTAAACCAATACCTATTAGGTAACATAGTTTAGCTAGCGGTGCACGATCGGTTTTAATATCAGCCCTCTTGCATATTTGATTGAATATGTGCATGTTTTCCTTTCGCATAACTTCAACAGAGAACGCTAAATATGAACTAAAATGTTCACTATTTATGTGAAACATGAATACGCCAATATGAGGATGAATTAGCTACTTAGACAACTATCCCGAAAATATCACGTTTCATCGTCCAGCAAATATATGAGTACCTTCGAGGACATACGCTTAGGTCATGATGAAAAATAATCGAATTTCTTATATTTACAAATTTATTATTCATCTAAAAAAGTAAACCAGTAAAATCGAGCTAATGAATGATGAATGTGTTGAATTCTTGCATCGAATACCTGTCTACCATCCACGGCTAAGGGTTGTGGGTTCGATCCCCGCACGCTACAAACATTTATGTGCATAAACAACATGTCTGTTTGTACTGAATGTTTACTATGTATAATGTGTATTTATTTCCAAAAAAAATTCTATGTAAGTTTATCAGTTGTTCCCATTATAAAAGTTTCGGTTTAGTTTGGAACTAGATGGCGATGTGTGGCCCAGCGTGGCATAATAATATCTTGGGTGATTTATTTTATTTAACTGTTTTATAAAACATACCAAATTAAGCAATTCAATGTTCCTATCTCCGAGAATTAGGAGCTGCAATATTCCAACATAACTGTCACTGTAAGATTGTATCAACGTGCGCCTTTGTTCTCAGCCCCGCCACCGCCTAACCTAAATCACCACAATTAAGTTACAGAACAAATTCAAAGGAGAGGAAAGCTCAGAATAGTCTGACTTAATAACTACAAGAATCTCTCTCGGTTTACTTAGAGGTTGCCACTTCAATATTTAAGTGCGATAAAACAAAATGAAAAGTGCAAATAGTTAGACATTATGAAACTTATCATTGAATAACATAAATATTCCTTTATTGAATTTCGAACCTAGTTTCTTTCGTTTCCTTAAGTGTCTAAATCAGAAAGCTATTTTTAATTGCAACCTGAATAATAGATACCTATTGCTTTTAAGCACTTAGCTTAAAAGCTTCTTAATCTAGATTCCGGTCAATGGTTTTGATGTTTTGGCATTGGCATCTTGGGAACTGTCGGTGTGTAGCCTATCTATAATAGTGTAGCCTAGCTATAAAGCTATTTTGATCTAGGCTTTAGCTAGGTGGTGATCATAGCGGTGGTTACTGACTGGGACAGAGCTTCTCTTGTGCTTTTCTTCAGGCGATAGGAGGCCGCTATGTATGTATGGCATGGTCACAGACGGCCTACTTTTTCAATATCAGTGTCTATCACTATAGGGTGATATGGAACATAGGTTCTAATGATATGAAAATTATTTAAATAAACCACCTTCTCCATTTCAACGGATAATCCTTGACTGATCAGTGATGGGATGTAAGGGAGCGACGTATCACCTTTTCGCTCCAAGCCATCCTCACCTGCCCATGGTGCATCCTGCCGAACAACAAACGAAGCTCTGGCAAACCGACTGGTGGCGGTTACCATCACGATAGAAGGCATAGCTAAATACCACAGGCCGATGACGGGCAGCAGCGTCACCGGAGCAAGAAGCTACGCCCTACGATCGCCAACCCGCCTGCCCAGCGTGGCGATTATGGGTATATCCTTCAGAAATTTGCCCTAGGTGGCGAACAACTAGAGAAGCCTATATCCAGCAGTGGACTGCAATAGGCTGATGATGATGATGATCAGAGAAATACCGGCGTTTTCTTACCGTGTGTCCAGCTGAAACAGCAAGGCCAGGCAATATTCTGTTCTATTCTAAAACCTATGCATTATTTATTGTCTCATTTACAGCAAAATGATATTACACTTTCGGGATTACTGCAATTCTCCTCAGTTCCAACGTCCATTTATTAAATGTCGAATAAAGTTTATAATAAGCATTGAGCTGTCACTTATTTGCTCTCCAATAAGCACACCAATTAGTACATTTTAAGACAAATAATATAAGCATCAATGTTTATAATAAGTTTATTATACAACTCCTATGTTAATACTACTTTATTCTAATACCCATAACACAAGTGCATAAGCTACTTACTTTGGGATCGGAGCAATGTATGTGATGTGGTCTGATATTTATTTTTAAAAAAAACTACTTTATTTCTCTGATGAAAACAGGTACGATTTAACACGTACTTTGTCCATAAATCTCTTTGATCCATAGCACTGTCAATATAAACGTCGGTAAAATGCATGCGATGCACTCACTGTGCTACGCTCCATGTCAGCAAAACGATTTTGTCCTGCTTTAAACCAGATATATACTGCATGTTCGAGCACTTTAGCCCTAAGCTGTAGGTACGAGTACCTACGTATATTCTGTTACATACAGACCGAACACAACATGGTCTCTAAAAGAACAATTTAATCACTGTATCAGTCAACGAAAAGGTACCTACGACTTTGTCGTGCTACTTTAAAAAAATTGGCCAAGTGCTAGTCGGACTCGCGCACGTAGGGTTCCGTACCATTATTATCTACATCTAAATAAACGGTTTCCTTTATTATATTGAAGTTGATTGAATGAAAGGTAAAATGCGGTTTTCGATTTACAAGTATAACGTATTAAAAAAAACTAATTATAATTATTATTAGATCTCGTTCAAACCAATTTTCGGTGCAGTGTGAATGGTAATGTACATCATATATTATTTTTACATTGGAAGCGTCTCTCGCGCAAAGTATTAAGTTTAGAAAAAATATACATTAGAAGCCTCAATATCGTTTTTGAAGACCTATCCATAGATACACCACAACGTATGCGTTTAATGAAAAAATTACTAATATTTGTTTTTTTTCTATTTTTGTATGAAAATCTTAATGCGGTTCGACGAATACATCTACTTACCAAGTTTCCAAAGTGTAGCTCTTATAGTTACGGAAAAAAATGGGTGTGACATACAGACGGACAGACATGACGAATCTATAAGGGGCAGCGCAGACGGCACACTTTTTGTGCGATAGAGTCTGCGTCTGAGACATTTAAAAAGAGCGTCTAGGTCTGCCGACAGAATGATCGAAGATGTGCGTCGTGTGCGTTGAGTCTGTGAAATATCCGCGACAGATGTTTGCGCGTCGTGTGCGTTACTGCATATAATTGCAAAAAAAAGTGCGTCACGGATAGTCTGTCGTCTGCGCTACCCCTAAGGGTTCGGTTTTTTGCCATTCGGCTACGTAACCCTAAAAAAGAGAATTGGGATGTTACCGACAACACGCGAAGTGTGTGGACCGTATTAACTTATCAACGGGTACAGGGGAAATATCAGGAACTGGCCGCTTGCCAGTGCGACGAAATACATTTGTTGCAATTGAGAACAAGAGCGCCCGTTTCAACAAAATAAGCTAGTACGAGTTTGTGATTGCACAGTTTAGTCAGCGTTCAGCTATCTATTTCGGTCCTTTACTTAGCTTAACTATATTTACACCGTTGTATTCCTAGAGACGAGAGCTTTCTGCTCCTCTGTTCATCCTTATGCGTTTTCTACCGTTTGTATAATTGGGAGTGTTCCAAGGAGTTGTTTGGGATGATGGCTACGGCGACATTTTACCACCGCACCGCTCGCCGTCGACAGCCTCATACCCTAGAGCCTAGGTCGACAGCCTCATACCCTAGAGCCTCGCGTACGATACGATTCAACAGAAACTTCTTGCCGCGTACGCTCAGGCTTTGGAATGAGCCCCCCGCCGAGGCTCTCCCCCGAGACTACAGTATGGGGTCCTTCAAAAAGGTTGTGAAGAGGTTTCTAAAGGGTAGGCAACGCGCGTGTGATACCCCTTTTTTGTGTTACCGGGGAAAATGCATTTAGACATTCCCGCTGCCTGGGAGAGCAGCGGGATATGTGGGACTCACCCCGCCTCGAAGATGGAAGTGAGGCAGGAAATACCCACTAAAAACCCCGGCCCCTTCGTCATGCGCCTTAAAGGTGGTGTCGAGGGTCCTATGTATTATGTCCACCAAGACATCACCGACGCGGCCTGGTCAGGACAGGCCCCAACAGGCTGGTCCGAAGGGTGAGCTCACTCCCATCCGACGAAGACGGGGGTCCGTGCAATGCCGGCGGCGGTGCCCCCGCACCACCTACCCGCTCGCGTCACTCGCGTGTGATACCCCTGGTGTAGCAGGTGTCCATAGGCTGCGGTAACCGCTTAACATCAGGCGGGCCGTAGGCTTGTTTGTCATCCTAGTGGTATAAAAAAAACCTCATATTCAGTATTGGATGTTTCATTAATTTAAGTTCTGTTACAATGCCTACTTACTGTTCATTATTAGGAGGGGGGGAGAGTACCACAAGGGACACGTAAAGATTAAAGAATTTGTAGGGAGTCAAGAAATTGCGCGCGGTGGAGTGCAGAGTGCTTGGCCACACGCAATATCCGCGCGCATCTCCCAAGATTCGGCCAGTATAACCGGAGGGTTGTGGGACGTGTTCATTATTATTTTATTTATTTATTTATTTATTCATTTGGTCTACCAACAATCGTACATTAACAATAATTAACAGTACACTTCAAGTATATACAATGTGTATTACAAGTCTTAATGTCATCATCATCATCATCGGCAGCCTGCGGCAGTCCACTGCTGGACTGGTAGGCCTCTCCCAAAATGCGCCATTCTGGTCGATCGGCAGCAACACTCATCTAGTTGATGCCGGCCGCCCTGCGCTGATCATCGTTCCACCTAGCTGAGGGGCGTCCCACACTGCGCTTGCCTGCACGCGGTATCCACTGTAGAACTTTCTTTTACTCCACCTATCATCAGTTCTGCGGCAGACGTGACCAGCCCATTGCCACTTCAGCTTACTTATTCGACTAGCTATGTCGGTTACCTTAGTTCTCTGGCGTATTACTTCATTTGGGATTTTATCCCTCAGAGAAACTCCAAGCATAGCTCTCTCCATAGCTCGCTGAGCCACTTTAAGCTTATGGACCAGCCCCACCTTCAGTGTCCATGGCTCTGCACCATAGGTCATTACAGGCAATCTTAATGTACAATATTTTAATGGTAAACACAGCATGCATTAGCTATAGTTTGTTACTAAATAGGTACTTATGATTAGTGTTACATATAAACTTTTATACCTTCTTATACTTTTACATTAGTGGACCAACAGTTTATTTCGATTTACGCAATGTACTACTAAATATATCCAGGTTCGCGCTATTTGAATTGTAGACCTTACAGAGCCTTGAGACTGGAGAAGAACTACCCAAGACTGTCCTGCGGAAAGGAGGAGAGGACAATACAATAAGGTAATGAATTTAATGAAAAAAAATGTATATCTACATAATAACTACTTTAATAATTATTAAAGTAGTTATTATGTAGATAAATTATAATTTACTACCTTTTTATATACTTACAATGGTTTTAGGTAAATGCGCTAATGACATTTCCGCTACATCGTGTCATACTGGCTCGGTGGCTCAATTGGTAGTGACCCCTGCCTTCTGAACCAAGGATCGTGGGTTCGATTCCCACCCGGGACAAACATTCGTGTGATGAACACTTGTGTTTGTTCCGTGTCTGGGTGTTTATGTTTGTATTCAAGTATTTATTTGTGGTACCTTCGTTGTTCTGATACCCATAACACAAGTGCTTAAGCTACTTACTTTGGGATCGGAGCAATGTAGGTATGTGATGTTGTCTGATATTTATTTATTATTTATACAACATATTTTAATGTCAACGTCTATTCCAAAAGTCATTTAGTTGTAAGTTAGGTTTAGCAAAATATTTATATATAATAAACGTACCTACAAATTACATATTATTTAATTATTAAAATATTTCACAAACTGTGTTTTGCCTATGCCCTAAGACCATAACAAAGATAAACCTAATTAACACATAAGGCTATAAAATTCTTTAACGTCCACAAATTTCACCATTGCCTGAAGCAAAGAGTTTACACTGTTGCGGACCAACGGCGCATAATTCATGCCGGCAAGTGAAATATAATGCGGATGTTCCCATAATGTACGATGCGCAACTTAATCCGGACACGACTTTTTATACCAAACATTATGTCTGCCCTACAAAGACTTAATACCTAGTTGATTGGAGCAGTGATGTCTATGTATGTTTTTGATGATGCGATTACCAAATATTGAGTACCCTGTTATCCACATAGGTAAACTTTTTTTTTAAGTATCAGACAACTTCACATACATTGCTCTGATCCCAAAGTAAGTAGCTTAAGCACTTGTGTTATGGGTATCAGAAATAAATACAAATATAACCACCCAGACACGGAACAAACACAATTGTTCATCACACGAATGTTTGTCCCGGGTGGGAATCGAACCCACGACCCTTGGTTCAGAAGGCAGGGGTCACTACCAATTGAGCCACCGAGCCAGTCAAACTTTTCATGATAGATTCAGATAAACGT
Organism: Conogethes punctiferalis; assembly: GCA_031163375.1. Taxonomy (NCBI): domain Eukaryota; kingdom Metazoa; phylum Arthropoda; class Insecta; order Lepidoptera; family Crambidae; genus Conogethes; species Conogethes punctiferalis. The sequence continues at coordinate 9,565,110 of CM062077.1, read as the reverse complement.
CATAAATCAAATTACCTAATTTTTTTTCATTCAACCCTACGTGCGCGAGTCTGACTCGCACTTGGCCGGTTTTTTTTGTATGTTTTTAGCACATAACTGTTCTCCGAGAATTGTGAACCGATTTGGAAAATTAATATTTATATAAATAATTTTTTTTGGTCGAAAGGTTTGGTCCCATTATCACCATATTGTCGTCGATTTTTTGCCAAAAAATGCTGTTATGTATTCTTAAGTCACCATTTAAAGTCTGGGGCCCTACTACAGAAAACGAAAACGATCGTTCGTTGAACGGATCTCGTATTTTTACCCCATAAATCCCTCTCATTTGTCCCTCCCGTGTTCTAATATATCAATTAAATTGTTGAAAATTGACGTTGATGAATTTTAGTTCGTATATTCGAACACGAGAGGGACAAATGAGACGGATTTATGGGGCAAAAATACCCGATCCGTTCAACGAACGATCGTTTTCGTTTTTTGTAGTAGGGCCCCTGTTCAGTACTTACTTACTTCAAAAACATAGAACTTTCAGACCAACTTACAATCTCAGTTATTTTGTGCTTAATCAGTGAGTGCTATTTCGCTTTTATTTTTTTATAAATAAATATTGTTTTCTTCCATTTAAAAATAAAATCATGGCCGTTCCTCGAGGAGACTAGCCAAGTACCCAGGAAATAATAAAGTGCAAAAGTAGGCCCATACACAGGAGCACTCTGTTTTTTTTAGTGTCATATAGTTTGATAGAACTTGAGAGATTAGGCGCAAGACTAGTGACTTACCGTGCTTGCGATGCACAAGAAAATGTCATTGGTGGGAACGCTGAAAATACATCTTGACAGAGAATTTGGTAACAATTCACGAAAATGTATATTAGGTACAACTAATTACTCTCATTTACAAAAGGACACACACACACTCACACAAATGCGCGCGCGCATATTTTACACACAGATCATTAATAAACTGGATATGAGTTGAAATTTCAATCTCCTCGTATTTATTTTTCTTTTATGTGTAAAATGAAACCATCATTGCTCGGATCTGCATTTAGGTACGTACAAAACTAAATCCTAAATTGCACCTTAATCTTATCTAAACTGTATAGCAGGTGAGGTGTAAACTTGTTTGCGATTATTTCAATAAACCAAAATAAAAGTTCCATTGTATTCCTGCATTTCCGAGAAGCGTACTGGACACATATTATTATCAGTTGCAGCGGGCTTTCCCGTACGGACGGTCGACACGCTCAGGTCGCTGGCGGTTCCGGGGCAATGTGTCATCTAAAACAGCGTTGCATAGGTTAAAACAGCATAGGTGAATACAGGCGTAACCGGACGCCGTAGCCCCTGTAACTCATACAGTGTTCCGGCGCAAAAACACCGGACCACAACTCGCGACAACTGATACCGCGGGACTAGGGTTGATATTAACTTTTTTAACTACTAGCATAGCCTCCTATTATGTAAGTACCAATCCAGCAGAACCGTGTGAAGAGAAAGTTCAATCTCAGAAAGATTAGTTTCTCCTTGTTCTGTGATTAGATTTCACGGCACGTGCCTACTACCGTATGGTGTAGGCCGTTTGGTCACGTAGCCGACGATAGTAAAATATAAATTTTGTTCAAGTATACCAGTAGACTGAATTTTAGGTGACCAAAAATGGTCCTCAAGATGCCATATTTAATTTTTAATGCACCACGCACATCTTTTTATAGTTATTATAATCATTATTTCATACTTATATATCGTATCTACTTAAGTTCTTAAACCGGAACTTTTTTAAGAATATTACGATCTGACAACCCTATTTAAGTTTATGTGCAAGCACGTATACTTAAGTAGCACATCAGTGCAGCACAAGTGCGCGATATCGCCTTATTTACTAGTTACTACTCTACTTCCGAAGCTTCGTTTTCGTGTCGAGTGGCACAATGCCCGATATTCGAGGTTCCTTATAAACAGCTCGTGGCAGTAAGCTACAACCTACATAAAAATACCCCTAGATTTATCTGATAAATCCTCCGATTAGTCGGCATCGGATAACACCACCTCCCTGGTCTGATTAAAACTTTATTATAGTTTCCTATAAAAATTATAATGTTTTTCTCGGATAAAAATTATTTAGTACTAGCTGTGCCAGCGGCGTCGCTCGCGTGGATATCGGGTTTCAAAAATAACGGACTTGCATATAATACCCATCTATACCTTGTGCCTAAGTTTTAAGTTAGACCTCTAGCAATACATTGGTGAAAACCGCATTCAATTCTATGCAGTAGTTTTCGCGTAATGCGCGTTCAAACATACAGGTTTAAATTTCTCGCGTTTTCCCAACACTTCCCGTCACTGCTCCGCTCCTATTGATTGTAGCGTGATGAAAAGTATCCTATAACCTGCCCAGGAGTATGAAGAATAATTGTACCAAGTTTCGTCAAAATCTGTTCAGTAGTTTTTTTTTCTATAACGAACATACAGACAGACAGACAGACAGACAGACAAAAATTTTACTGATTGCATTTTTGGTATCAGTATCGATCACTTATCACCCCCTGATAGTTATTTTGAAAAAATATTTTATGTACAGAATTGACCTCTCTACAGATTTATTATAAGTATAGATGGTAGGTTTTATTTAGATTCTAAATGTTACTCAATTTGTGAATTACATATCTACTTGACATAAATTAATTTCACCATTCTTTCTAAGCTCATGCTAATACCTATAGTTTCAATAAGCCACAATCTTACCCGTGACTTTTGTAACCTCAGCTCACAGATTGGAGGTAATCTGTACCTCGGCTAGACGGCTAAAAAACGTGAAACTAACCGGGAATACATAATAATTGACGAATTTCTTTAGAAAATCCTTTCTTTTGTAATATAATTAGTTCAATAAATTTATAATCCCATCC